>PYXC01000904.1:275000-582500 GCA_015244755.2 Tenualosa ilisha
GAGCACTGCCCAGGCGGAAGTGGCTCAGAGGGGAGAGGTGGGGGTCTTGCCCACATTTAGATCGTGGTTCAACAGCTCCTCTCTGCGGTGGTGGCGGTGACAGTGGTGGGGACTGGATTTCGCTGAGCTCTCCAAAGCAGTCTTCTTCTTCCCCCTCCTCCTCTTCCTCCTCCTCCTCCTCCTCCGCCTCCTCCTCTGCCTCCCCATCATCCTCCTCCTAACGGATATTTTGAAATCACTCTGAATTATAAGGTGCTAAGGGACTTAGCCTGTTTGTCATAATTACTTGGCTGCCTCTCCTAGAAAATGAGTATTTTCTCTCGTCTGTAGGCCCACTGGTGAACGGGGATGTGAGAAAAGTCAAAAGTTTACTCACCTCTGAAAGCTGTTTTGTAGAAGAAGGGGGCCATAGATGTCTAGATTAGGACAGCAGAGGAATTGGGATTTATTGGTCATGTCTTCCAAATAGTTGAGTTGCTTTGACCTTCTGCTGTTTGTTTGGTTTGTTTGTTTTTGTTTATTTACCTCACTGCACCTGTTTTTGCCCCCCTGTTAATGTTAATATTAATCCCTAGGTCTCCCTCAGGCAGGTTACGTGTTGCAGTCTTGAGGAAAGAAGAATGTGACCTGACAGACGCAGTGTGCGTGTGTGTGTGTTTGTGTGGTGTGTTTCTGTGGCTGTAGTTTCCAAACTTGTATCCCAAGTAAACAGCATGTTTACCCAAGGCAAAGGGCTTATTTAGTGCAATCTCAAAGATCCTACTCCTAGCGACCGCCATTTTGAAAGTGCTGCATTGAAAACAGACACCCCTTTGTAGCCACACGCACACACACACACACACACACACACACACACAGACCCTCAAGTGTGTGTTTGATGTGGTACTGGTTGAGACAGAGTTCTGTATTGTGTACCATGCCACAGTGCTCTAGTCTGCTGCAGTCATGCGTGCAGAATGAATCCAGGAAACAACACCTGGTGTCCAGCTGCCCCTGCCGCACGTTAACACACTGCACTGCACCGCACCACGGAACGCGCCGGAATCATGGCTCCGCCGCACTCACACTCTCGCCTGTGCTGTCAGACCACTGCCTCAGTGAAGTGAAAGCAAAGCCTCTGAACTGGATTATTACCAGCGGGCCCACTCCAGGGTCCTCGTGCAGGTCAAGTCAGCTGACGCGACGGGCGTGACGCAATTGAGCCAGAGAACATCTTTAATCCAGGCTCTAATGGTAGTAGTGGTAGTGCTTGTGGTGGTGGGGGGTGGCAATGTATGATGGGATGGACGGGGTGATGGGGGGGGGGGGGCTCAACTGCACCTCTGCAGAGAGCCCGCCTGCCGGTGCAGATATGAGGAAGGGATGGCGTTACTCGGCCGCCAGAGACTCAATCTGTGTCCCTCAGACAGAAGCACTTTAGCAACGGATTCCCCCCAGCTGTGTGTGTGTGTGTGTGAGAGAGAAAGAGAGAGAGAGCAGGGAAAGAGAGGGAGAGTGAGAGAGGGGATGAGAGGTGTGTAACAGGGTTAGGGAAGGAGAGAGAGAAAGTATGTGAGGTGAAAAGAAAACAAGAGGGAGTATGGAGCATGTGAGAGACGGAGGATGGAGACAGAGTCTGTGTGGTGGAAAGAGAGAGAGAGAGAGAGAGAGAGATGGAAGGAGAGGGAGGGGAAGAGAGCCATCACAGCCTCAGAGGGGGGGATTGTGGACCACTGATGGAGCGTACACTGCGAATGCACTACACTGAGATGAGGAGAACAGCCCTCTTGCTAGAAGAGACAGGACACACTGTGCTGGGTCACATGGACATTAGAGAGCTCCAGGCTTTCTCCACTTTTACTCTTGTTCAGAACACACACACACACACACACACACACACACACACACACACCACGCTGATTCTAAAGGTTAACAGGGATGTGTGTGTGTGTGTGCGTGCCTGTGAGTGTCTGTGTGTGTGTGTGTGTGTGTTGGTGCACATCTGCCTGCTGTTTGCAGCCATGCCTGCGGTTGCAGGGTAATTGACTGGACCTGTTGGAACAGGGACTGGAGTCAGGGCTCTCCCTCAGCACTGAACAGCCCTTATGAACACCTCAACACTCCTTGCGACCATCTGCTGGTCTGGAGTCAGTCACCATTACACCAAAACACCACCATCACCCACAGGGCCAAAGAAAGGGCAGAAGAAGAGAAGAGAGGAAGAAAGTGAAAAAAAAAATAGAAAGAGAAGAAATCTGTTTCCATTTGAGTCTTCAGCAGAAAGAGTGAGTGGGCGAGAGATTGAGAAATGAGAAAAGGAGAAAAAAAAAGAAAAGAAAGATAGATGGACAGACAGAGAAAGGCACTCCGGAGGGATGAGAAGAGCTGATAGGATCTGCGCCTCACGAAGGCGATGGAATGGATGGGGGGAGGAAGAAGAGGAGGAGGAGAGGGAGAAGAATGCGGTGCTGGAGAGGAGAGGAGAGGAGCGGAGCGGTCTGGCAGGCGTTTGGGTGAGGTGCCGTTTAATGGTGGGTGCAGGCATCTGCCCCCGCAGAGTCCAAGGCAGCCAGGACGGACGGACGGATGGGTGGGTGGGTGGCTGGACATGCTGAGACGTGGGTGCTGGCATGTGGGTGTGTTGGGCGTGTTATACGTTCTGGGTTTGATTTATTTCATTTAGATTTATTTATCTTGTTGGTGGCTTGCTGTGCCAGCGACGGTTTTCTTGTGCCTGCATGTCTGTCGTTTGTGGCCGTTGTTTGGTTACAAACCTGCAAAAACAAACCAACTCGTGCAACTGGGAGAGATTAGCATTAACCTCCATTCCACACACACTCATCACCAGACACAGAACTTTCAACACACACACACACACACACACGCGCACACACACAGACTTATAGGTGAGGGGATAAGAGGAGTCTTATTAGACAGAACACAGAACTTTTAACACAACACACACACACACACACACTCACATACACACACACCTATTGGTGAGGGTAAAAGAGGAGTCTTATTACAAAATTCCTGAGATAGAGAGGCAGGCAGTGGTGCTCAATGTGATCTCTGGTTCACGGCAGCCTGTGGTCCGCTGGCTGTTTGATGGGCCACGATTCAGAGAAAGGAATCCACGGAAATCTGTTCCAGCATCTATTGGAACAGCCGCCTGGAATGTATGAAGTCATTGCGTGTTGGACAACAATCTTAGCAGGCCGCTCACACCCCCCCCCCCACACACACACACACACACACACACACACACACATACACACACATGCACGCAGAGGGAAACTCAGAATGTTCTGCCTGTCAGGCCATATTTGTTTTATCAGTTTGGCTAGAGGATCTCAAGGTTTCTCACCTGATGTGCAGCTATAGGTTGTGTGTGTATGTGTGTGTGTGTTTGTGCGTGTGCGTGTGTGTGTGTGTGTGTGTGGGAGGAACTTGGCCTTGTGGAGTGGGTGATATATTCTGGGAATGCACAAGGGGTGAAACGTGTGTGTGTGTGTGTGTGTGGTGCAGTTGTTTTTCTCATTGGTGTAGTGAAGCATTCCCACACTTTCAAATTACATGTTTTATTATGGGATGGCATATTTTTTTCCCTCTTGGTCACATCCTGCTGTTTGAGAATATATATATATGAGTGTGTGTGTGTGTGTGTGTGTGTCTGAGTAAAAGGGAAGGAACACTCGAATCAGAAAATAGAATCTGGGTTTGAATGTGCATGTTTCAAGCCTTTTTACACTCAACCTCTTTTCTTAAGAGTGAGGACTTATGAAGGAATGTGCATTGAATGCTTCCAGAAATAGGTGTCTGCACAGTCTGCATTTTCTCTCTCTCTCTCTCCCCCTCTCTCTCCTCCTCTCCCTCTCTCTCTCTCTCTCTCTCTCTCTCTCTCTTCTCCCTCTCTCTCTCTCTCTCTCTCTCTCCTCGTCTCCCCTCTCTCTCCTCCTCTCCCTCTCTCTCTCTCTCTCTCTCTCTTTCTCTCTTTCTCTCTCTCTCCCACTCTCTCTCTAAGCTGGGCTCTGTGTGGCTTTAACTGGAGTCAGTGCACTGAAGCATTAGAGCCCTTCGGTCTAAACAGAGCAAAGGGGAAGAAGTAAACATTATGCAACTCTGTAAGAGACCTGAACTGCAGTGGTAACTGCCAACCCCAGTGGAAACCCACACCCAGCGCAGTATAATCAGTAATGAGGTTACTTACAGACACAGGGGCAACGGTCTTCACCGCTGGTCTTCACTGACGGTAGTCACCACCGCACAACGGCATTGTTTACTGACTGTTTTTTAGTTAGTGGTCTTTCTGCAACCCACCGGCACCTATTGTAACTGCGCATGGGTATTTCTGTACTGTACGAGTGGATGATATTGATGCATAGAGGTATGGTATCTAAGCAGGAGAATAGTATGGATGCATAGAGGTATAGTGAGGCCTATAGATACACCTGCTTGCTGATGGAAAGTGCAGATGACTGTGGACCTGTGTGCTAATGGACACGTGTCCTCTCTTCCTGCAGGCAAACCCGCGAGCAGGAAACCCCTCCGGATTTCTTCTACTTCTCCGACTTTGAGAGGCACAACGCTGAGATCGCCGCCTACCATCTGGACAGGTAAGTGTGTGTGTGTGTGTGTGTGTGTGTGTGTGTGTGTGTCCATTTGTATGACTGTTTCATTTTCTATGGATGTTGGTTTGTTTGTGTGCAGCATGTATGTCTACCTTAATTGCTGTTCAGCGAGTATTTTTGTGTGTGTGTGCATGTGTGTGTGCGTGTGTGTTAAAAGTGTGAGGCTGATTTGGTCTATGTCTGTCTGATTCCAGCCCCCAAAAGCATTTCCCAGCCTCAATTAATTTAAACACAGGGGACTCGGCGCGATGCCTTGTCATAAAAGATCTATGTGGCGAGATTCCGCGATGGCTGTGACTCACACGGAGCCAAGCCACACAGAGAGGGAGTGTGTGTGTGTGTGTGTGTGAGTGTGTGTAAAACTCTCTACAGACAAGAGAACCGCCCCACCCCAACTACAGACAAGAGAACCGCCCAGTGGGGTGTGTGAGTTGTTGGGGGGGAGATTTAAGGCCTTTAAGGCAGACGAAAAACGCCTCTGAGTCGGAGAAGATGACTGAAAGTGCTCCAGAGAACCTTGGATTTAAAGGCACACAGGGGTATAATCAGACGTGGAAGAGTTTGTAATATCTGTGATTATAAATGATAAGACTCAGGGATGAATCATGGAAGCTCCAGTTGTCTGGATTGCCTGGGTGGGTGGGGGGGGTGGGGATGTGTTAGTGCTACTACTTTTCACTCATACTCAGAGAAGATGTGTGTCCTTTAGCTGCTGAATTAAAGATTATTTATCGTTTCTTATTTATCATGCATGCTTCTTACATCACATGCGTTTGCTAGCGGCCAGAGTGACTCGATTCACGATTGTTGGTGCCTCGCTCTCGACAACCACGCAACCAATTTTTGCTACCCTGATGTGTCTCAAGTTTACTCAGGGAAGATTGCATCCGCGGTTTGTGATTAGACCGTTTCTCACACTCACTGAAAAAAGATGAGGGAAGAGTGTGTGAGTGTATCCTCCATTCTGCCTTCTAAGTGCGAATTTATGTCAAGTCATTGGTGTGGCCTTCTGACTAGCCATCTGGGACTTTGGCATTAAGGCTTGTGCTTAATGTAAAGATTTTAGTGTCTCACAGTAAAAGCCATCATATGGCACCATGACAGACACTAATCTTTTCACATCGCCTGTCATTATACTTATCCTTAGTGTGTGTGTGTGTGTGTGTGTGTGTGTGTGTGTGTGTGTGTGTGTGTGTGCGTGCGTGCGTGTGTTTGTGTGTTCATGCGTGTGTGTGTGCGGGTGTATGGGTGTAAAGGAGCTGTGATGGTCTATATATACACCCATCCTCACACCTATATATATACAGTATGCACACACATCCAAAGTCCACACACACATACACACGCACACACATAGACACACACACACACACACACACACCCTCCACCTCCAACCACAGGCCCCCCTTCCTTAAACACAAGCGTTACACAATAACAGCTTTGAGCGGCTTGCAGCAGCTGTGGAGGTGGAGGTGGCCATGCCTGTGCCCTGCCCTGGGCCGAGGGGGCGGCAGCAGGAGCTGCAGCGGCAGTAGTGGCACATCTGGCCCGGGGGCAGGGCCGAATCCGCTGTCTGCACACAGGCATGCGGGCGGGCGGGCGGGCGGAGAGGAAGCCGAGGGCCGGGGAGCGGGAGGACTGCGGGCAACGCTGCTAAATATAACGCCTGTCTGGGTTAGCCAAAAGCAAAAGCCCTGGCTTTAGTCCTGCTAGAAATTAAAGTCCCATCACTGAGCAGCCTGTGCACCCACAGCCTGTCTCTCTCTCCTCTCTCTCTCTCTCTCTTTCACTCTCTCTCTTTTTCTCTCTTTCTCTTTTCTCAATTCAGTTCAATAGAGATTTATTGGCATAAAAAATCTCACACACTCATGCACTCTGTCTTTTGCTTTCCCTCATTCCCCCTCTCCCTCCCTCTCTCTCACTTGCTTACTCAGTCACTCCGGTTCTCTCCCTCTCTCTGTCTCAATAGGAGTGGATTTTTTTCCTCCTTCCCCTCTCTGTCTATCTCTCTCTCTCTCTCTCTCTCTCTCTCTCTCTCTCTCTCTCTCTCTCTCTCTCTCACTCCTTGATTCATTTACGTTTGTTATTTATTTCTCTGCTGAAGCGGATCCTGATGGCATGCTTTGGTATTAATTATGTGATTAGACGGCGGAAGCAGATCAAACCAGAGGAAGTGGAGGGTGCTGAGAGCGGGGGGAAATTTGGCACACAGAGGTGAAGGAGTTGGGGAGTTGGTGGTGTGTGTGTGTGTGTGTGTGTGTGGGGGGGGGGAGGCGGGGGGGGGGGTGAAAGGGAGAGATTGAAGGAAAATGGAGAGCGAAGCCTGCTCTTATGTCTGTCACAAACTCTTCTATCCTTCCATTTGGTTCTGCGCCACTGTCTATATATAGGACTCGGGGTGTGTGTATGTGTGTGTGTGTGTGTGTGTGTGTGTCTTTGTGTGTGTGTGCATCTGAGGTGGGTGGAGGTAAGTATGCTTGCACACAAACAGAACCTCCTCCACACACACACAGCTCTATCTCCACACACACATTTGACTCTCTCTCTCACTCTCACGCATACACACACACACACACACACACACACATCTATGTCATCTACATCAACATGACAGCGCAATTAGCCACCCCGAGGCTTCCACCTTCCTCCTCCAGGCCAGGCCAGGCTAGGCTAGGCCAGGCCACCCCATTTAGGTGTTTTCTGTGGGGATGAATTTTTAAAGTAGCCGTGTCAGCAGCAGGCCTCCCAGAGTAGGGCGCAACACAGGCATAAAATGAAGCGCTGGCACACACTCAGGTCCCTCCAGCTGGGTCGGCACAGCCAGATACCCCCCACCCCACACACACACAAACACATACACACACACACTCTCTCACCACCTCCTCCCCTCCCTAGTGCAATGCAGTTCTAAGAACGCATTAAGCAAAAAGCAGATGTGTGTATATGCAGAGTTCCCGAAGCCTTACAGTCGCAGTAATCAGAGTGTGCTTTTTTTGCATGTGGAGCCTGTGTAGACGAGCCCCAGTGTGTGTTGCAGGCTCCAATTTTGAGATGTCTGGAAGACGGAAGATGGAATGAGTCGTAATTTTCTCTGGATGTGTTTTTATTTGGGGCCGTCAGCTTGATAAGCGAGCTGACAATTAAAATGTCACAAGCAAAATGATGGGCTCAGACACTCCCCCAGCTCCCCCCATTCCCCCACCCCCCAGCACACACACCCCATCTCCGCCACCATCTCCCCTTGTGACAGAGAAGTTTGACTTACAGTGACAAGGAACAACAACGGAATCCAAATCCTCTCCTAATGGCCTCCCGGTGCATTGTAATGCAGTTATTATTTTGTCACAGCAAAATGATTCCTGTCATTACTCGCCAGGAGTCCCAGATGAGTGCTGATTGATTCGGCCGTGTCACAGCCAGGGAGTGATTCATTGGATCACTGAGACCTGGACTCCACCCACTGGTGATAAGCTGCAAATTTGGCTCCCCCCAAAGCTTGGCATTAGAATGCCCACAGAGGGACGGCTTGTGTTTGTATTGTGCCACCGTGCGTGTGTGTGAGTGTGTGCGCGCAGCGCAGAATATGTGTTCTGGCTCGTCGCCAAGTGCCTTCACTTTGTATCCACACATTAACGCACACACACACACACACACACACACACACACACACACACTCATTCTCTCTACAATAATTACCCTGCATTGTGCTTATTTTTTGCACAGAATCTTGGATTTCCGGAGAGTTCCTCCGGTGGCCGGGAGGTTGGTGAACATGACAAAGGAGATCAGGGATGTGACCCGGGACAAGAAGCTCTGGAGGACCTTCTTCATATCCCCAGGTATTGATCCAGCTGCACTAAGCTCTCTTTTCCTCCAGAAATCCCAGCCCACACACCATTGCTGGTAGTTCCATTAACCAACACTAGAGGGCAGTATTGTCACAGCTGTCCAGGGTTTCTCTTACATGAAAAGACTAAACAGCAAGTCCCCAGTTTGACAACGCAGTAGACAACACAGAAATTCCACTTTAATGACAGACTGCATTATGAAAACACAATGAATAATCAAACAGTTCTCTGTAGAATCTGGTAGATTAAAGTAAATGTTAAAAAAAGACAGAGATAGTCTTTTGAGGCATTCCACAATCCAGCTTTTAAATAGGGCAGCTGGGATTTCTCAAGAGAAAAGACACAATTACAGCAGTGTGGCCCACTTCTTAGGACCAATTGCGCTTTAATGCGGATGTCAGGATTTCTAAAGCCACCCGTCCCAAACATATGGCTGTGCTCACATCTGCTCACGGCAGATTAAGTCCTGGACTCGGGGGGGAGGGGGGGGGGCGGCGGTGGAAGTCTAACAAAAACAACACTAACATCCTGGCCTCAGCTTGCTGTTAGGCTAGTGGAGGGACTCTTCAGGGATAGAAATAAAGACGTAAACAAACAAACAATGTTGTTGCCATGTTGATGAGGATGCATTTTTTAAAGATGTTTGGGTTTTTTGTCTCCATTTCCTTCCTTCCTTCCATCCAGCCAATAATGTGTGTTTCTACGGCGAGTGCTCATATTACTGCTCCACGGAGCACGCTCTGTGCGGCAAGCCCGACCAGATCGAGGGTTCACTGGCCGCCTTCCTGCCAGACCTGGCTTTGGCCAAGCGCAAGACCTGGAGGAACCCGTGGAGACGCTCCTACCACAAGCGCAAGAAAGCAGAGTAAACGCCACACCCTTGCTTCTCACATACTCTCTCTCACACACACACACACACACATACCTTATAATACCATTGTGTTATTACTATAGTGCAGGCATAATCTTCTGTATTAGGCTATTCAAAAAAAAATATTGAAACCAGTTTTATAACATTAGGCTTTTTTTGATCCATTTTAGTGTGCAGGTTTTGCGTTAAAATATTGCCGATTTGCTCATGTTTACGTCATTATGGCTGAACAGCAGTTTATCAAACTGACAATTCAGTCCCAGTGAATCGGTGAATGAGCCAACCTGACTCTCAAACCCTCAAACACACACACACCCGTTAATTAGACACGGGGGGTGGGTGACATCTGCAAACGCCTTTGACACAGATAAATAGTTGTCAGCGGAAGCATCTCGCATCAGCTGCCTCTCAAGGTACACACACACACACACACACACATACACAAACACCCTGCTGGGACTCGAGGGGCGAGAAGCCATCCGGCGTAGGCTTTTTTTGAGCACGCTCCGTTGGGAACAGATCCGCCCTCCGCGCCTCCTGCACTCTGCAAACAGCAACAGCAGGAGGCAGCATTTGGTCTCGGGAGCCGCGTCTCCTTCCCCCTCCTCCTCCTCCTCCTCCTCCTCCTCCCTGCCTCCTGCTCTCCAATGCAGGCAATCTGGCCACAGGGGGCACCCACTCCCCACTGAATACTAAGGAAATCTACCGGAGGAACTCGAGGCAGTGAATGCGCTTTTGAACCCAGATTGTGCCTCTCAACCCCTGTGATTCACCTCACAAAGGCTGTGAGACGTCATGTAATCACCCCCATTTGACATGGAGTGCAAGGGTGGCAGGTTGGGGGTCTGAAAGTGAGACTATTTGCCATAACGAGGCACCTTTCAGTGTCGAGAATAACAGTGATTATGGATTTGTGTGGAAATTCCACGAGATACACTCGCTGCTCTTGTGCCGTGATTACTGTGAGACACTGTCTGTAATCATCTTTTTGTGTGTGTGTGTGTGTGTGTGTGCGCGGTTCAGGTGGGAAGTCGACCCAGATTACTGTGAAGAGGTCAAGCAGACTCCCCCGTATGACAGCGGAACACGTCTGCTGGACATTATGGACATGACCATCTTTGACTTTTTGATGGGTAAGACCACCTTTATTTCCACCACCCAGACAGTCCACAATGTCAATAGGTCAATATCCACAAGGTCACCACAGTTACAGCCCTACTGATTCACCTGCATATCAACAGCACCCGTTTTAAATCACTGATGTTATAGTATACTTCCAAAATACTGTATACTAAAATATTTTGTGCTTGCACTATAAAAATACATTTGAATTGTGCTTTTTTCAGTGATGTACCCTACACTGAAATGATGAATGTGTTCCTTAAACTTCCATTTAAAAAGTTACCTTTTGTGCCAAGGTTAAAAGACATGAGGCATTCCAGATATAATTTTTTTCTAAGTGATCTGATGAGATTTCACCCCATGCTTTCAAGAGCATCGTCCACAAGATAGATTAACTCAGTGGACACTTTCTCCATAGCAAACAGTCAGATTTCTGCCCCGTAATGTTCATGTAAATATAAAGAGTAGTTGTGGCTACTCCATTTAGAATTCTGTTAGCTGTCAAAATTCAGATTCACTGATTGTCTGTAAATGTTGTTAGCATACTGTAGTTTGTAGGTGTGTATCGGGTTGTTATTGTGTTGCAGGATTAGTTTGGTCCAATCATGTGCTGTCCACTGGGCATTGTATGGCTTTGCAAAAGTTTATGATATTCTCCTTTCCCCAAAGTCCCTTAAAATCTGTACAAATCTCCCCTTTTACCACCTCCAAAGCATCCCGAGGTTGGTAAACCACACTCGATTGGCAACATTAAGAACGTTCTTGCATCTTTTCATTCGTTCCTTACCTCACAAATGAGATTTGCCTGTCCATATCTAATTCCTCCACAAGGTGACTTTTTAAATGGAAGCAAAGTTTGAAGAACACATTCATCATAACAGATAAAATCATGAGTTCTACTAATATATCTCTAACAAAGACTTCCTTTGCAATATTTCCTATTTCACATTAATTTCATGTGTTTCCTTGACAAACAAGGAAATATCTAGGTAAACTAAAACTTTTGACCAGTAGTGTAGATCAGTTCTAGTCGTTGTGCTAAATGTTATGGTTAGGCTTATGACTTCACTTCTCTCTCAGGGAATATGGATCGCCATCACTATGAGACCTTTGAGAAGTTTGGCAATGACACATTTATCATCCACCTGGATAATGGAAGAGGGTGAGTTCACCATGTGCTATTCTATATATTTATTTTTCTTCTTCTTCTTCTTCTTATTATTATTATTAATAATCTCCGTGTGTGTTCCCCAGGTTTGGGAAACACTCCCATGATGAGGTGTCAATCCTTGTGCCTTTGAGCCAGTGTTGCAGGTATACACTCTGCCACCCCTCAGGCCTTAGTAATATAGACATTGCACACACATGAACTGCCAACGTAGCAGACAGAGGAAATTAATACACACAGAAAAAAGGTAAAAAAATACTCTCTCCATTCACCAGTTCTAGAAAGAGCCTCACCCCATAGAAACATAAATGGGTTTTTGTTATGAGTTTAAGCAAAGTGTAGAAAAATACCACATTGTTTCATTTTTTTGTTAGTGATTTTAAACATCAATAAACAC
This sequence comes from Tenualosa ilisha, assembly GCA_015244755.2. Taxonomy (NCBI): domain Eukaryota; kingdom Metazoa; phylum Chordata; class Actinopteri; order Clupeiformes; family Clupeidae; genus Tenualosa; species Tenualosa ilisha. The sequence goes on from PYXC01000904.1 coordinate 287,017, forward strand.
AAGCAGCAGCTCGGAGTAAACAAGCGCTTTAAAGCTTTGAAAAACACCAACAGTATAGGGGTTCTCAACCTTTATTGGACCCCTGATGGAGCAGAGGAGATTCCAAAGGCCTCTCATAATCACAAAACAAATGTAACCATGCAGGCTTATAGCAATTTGTTCTGTTAGCTGCTAGATGTTATTTTGTAGGAAACTTTTTACGAACCCCTTGGCAATGCGCTGCGCACCCCTGCGGGTCCCCGGACCCTAGTTTTAGAACCAATGTTCTAACATATTCATTTGCTTTCATACTTTACTTGACTTGCATTTCCTACACATCATTGTTTATTTATTTAATGTGTTTCAGAGCTGCTTTCTAAAATCTCTTAGATAACACAGTGTCTGTGTATAGATCATTATTATGCACTTATACACTCTGGAATTCTCTCTCTCTCGCTCTCTCTCTTTCTTTCTTTCTTTCTCTCTCTCTTTCTCTCTCTCAGGGTGAGGAAGTCCACCCACCTGCGCCTGCAGCTGCTGGCCAAGGAGGAGTACAAGCTAAGCACGCTGATGGAGGAGTCCCTGCAACAGGACCGGCTGGCGCCCATCCTCATCCGGCCGCATCTGGACGCCATGGACCGCCGCCTGCGCCTGGTACTCCAGGTGCTCTCCGACTGCATCGAGAAGGAGGGCTACACCAGCGTGGTGGAGGACGACCTGAGCGAGCCCCCGCAGACCGCCGCCGCTGTTGCCGCTCCCCCGGCACCCGCAACCCACCGGAGGTAGTAGACACCGGGGAGCTTGACTGACGGCGGTCCTGGTTGGACAAGACGCTAAAAACCATTGAGGCAGGACAGCTTCTGCGGGGCGGTAGCTCTTTAGCCGTCCCCTCAACATGGACATGAGGCTGGGATGGAGATTGTTTATGGACCAGCGAAAGTAAAGACGCTTTTGTGTTCTTGGGTGAACCTCAGTTATTATCATTTGTTTTGAATTCAGTGAATTCCATAAGACTTGGTTATGCATTCCACAAACTGCCTATGTTTGTTTGTGTGTGTGTGTATATGAGGTGGACACACACACACCCAGTGGCAGTTGTGAAAAAAGTTGTGGAAAAAAAAGGGATTTTTTTTGACTGGAGTTGTCAATATTCCTGGAGAATTGTCATCTTCACACTTGACAACATGTGGAGAGAACAAGACACTTCCCTGTTTTTTTTTTTTTTTTATTGTTGTTGTTGTTTTTCTAATTTAAAAGAGCTTTGAGTGGAGTGCAGGTTTGCTCCAAAATGTCCATGTACATGTGCACCAAATATTCCTTTCTCAAAAATTTTATTTATTAGGTGTCATATTTATTATTTCAGACATTGAGAGAGAGAAAGAAAAAAAGAGATTGACACTTTTGATTTCCACATAGATCAACAGAACAAATGTTTAAAGTCAACAAATCAATCAGAAGAGATATCCATTGAGTCTGTGCAGGTGAAAGTTCAGTGCCTGTACGCTTGTTGTCCAGCAGCTAACCGTATTTAAAGGTTTCTCATATTAACACTGATCAAATGACAGTGCTTTGTCCAAATAATAAACCCCAGGGTTTGCAGGTCAGTGCAGAAACTCATTTTGTGGATGAGTCACTACTACATTGCTTCAGGGGCCAGAATTGATTTTGTTGTTTTAACATCAGTTGAAGAGTCCCAGGAGCGTTTGTTAGAGGTTCAAAGAGGCTTTTTTTTACATTTGTGTGAACAGTTTAATCATAAATGATTTCACAGGGTAAATGAGTCGCATTCCATTTGTACAATGGTGTTCTGCATGGTAATTCAGGCCAACAACAGCAGCATCTCAGAAGTTACATTTTGATCATAAGAAACAGTGTTATTATGCTCTGGAATTGGATGTGATAAAATGGATAAATAAGCATTGCTACAATTTTTATCTTTGTATGACACTGTCTGTATCTGTTGTAACCACAGGAGGTTAAGAGGCAAATTTTCAATGAGACTTGAGAGACTCTAATAGAAGGACGAAGACTCTTTGATGTTATTCCAGAAGAGATTCTGTTTAGTTTTTTTTATCATGTGCCTCAGTAAAAACATCTGTAGTTATGAAGACTTCAGAAACACTACAGGCTAATCTCTAAAGACAGCTTCACAGTCATGAACCTTCCTTTGTCACACGGAAAACTTTTTTGCTTTAAGTCTGTGGAAACTAGTTTGGAGCCAGCATCACTACACATAACATAACAGAAGTACATATCCACCATAGCTTTTTTTGCTTCACACCAAAACATGCAACAATGAATCGAAAGCCTGTAATCTAGATGACAGAATTTATGACAGAAGTTATGTTCATGTACAGTTTTTTTTTCATAACTGTGGACATCTGGTTAAAAAAAACAACAAAAAAAAAACATTGAGTTGTTTTTTTCCAGTCACATCATCTCAATTCATTTGTACAGCTTTGAATGAAACAGTTATGTTCATAATCATAACATAATGTTCATAACATGTTCATAACAGCTACTTTTAACAGTCTTACCTTTTTAAAAAAAAACAGCTTTGTTATAGCATATTTGCACAGAGGACGCTCATTCCAAAAGAATACAGTTTTAAGTCCACTCATGCAAATCTGGTGACCGTAGCTTTATACTCATAGTCATATTCATAGTCATATTATGTTGGCTGTGCATTCACTCATGTCAGTTTTACAGGGTTCACCACACTGCTATCGCCACTGCTTCTCCGTATTATAAGATAGGCTTTTTACATCACCAAATGTAATTCATTTGCAGTATAAAATACAATTGTTGACTTTAAAAAAAAGGTCTTTTTATAAGTTGTTTCTAAGAATAAGTATGGTGTACAGATATTCATGATGATATCCGGTACTGATATCATAATAACAGTAGAGAGTGCTATCCTAGACAACACATTTCCCGTACTGCTGAAAACTTATGTAGGTATGTGAATCCAGTGCCTGTGCAATGATAGGAATACTTGAATGTTTGGGTTAAAGGTGATTTTAACAAAATAAATAAAAAACAATGAAAAAATGGGGGAACTATACTGGGGTTAGGTACTAGGTTTCAGGGGCAAGGGAGGGTATGCCCATCTTGGGGGCACTTTTAGCCAAGAACACATGACCTAAAATTTCTGTTTTTCCTGACTTTTCACAACTGTGTTTATTACTCAGAATACTTTGACAACACCATGGGCTAATTTGGCAGGCATTTGCTTCTCTTACCTTTAAGTGTTGTTTCTGTGGATTTTGTTTTGTTTTTGCTACATGGTAAAAGTGCAATAAACAAAATGGGCAAAACCTATTTCTCAACTGTCTGCTCTTTTCAGAATTCTGGAAATTAGCAGTTAAAGCTGTTTGCTGTAAATTTGTCATCTTTGGTTAGAGAATCTGACTGGATGCATCTAAATTAAAAATCAATAAATGAAATAAAATAAATAAATAAAAGAATGAATAAAATAAGTATTTTGTCTAAAAATCAGAAACTTCAGCACATTTAAAACTAGTCAGCCCTATTCTAGTTGTAAGTAATTCATAAGTACAACTTGATCTTTTACTTCACTGAAAATTAAGTTTTACATAACTTACTAACATAAGTTTTACATAACTCTTATATTTTATGCTTGAGGCAATTGTATTTCTTTTGGGAATTCTAATGATGTGTATTGAGATTAGAATTCTTCATACAATATAGTCCAGATCTTGTGATCAGAAGAATTATCTTATGTTTATTTGACATGTTTAGAATTCAACATCCTGATGGATATTTTCTGTTTCCATGACCTTTTCATAGCCTCCACTGCCCGCGGCATCTGTTCCTAGGCACGAATAAATAATGTCTCCCAATCGTGAAGGACGGAAGTGCATTTGTGGTTAACTTCTGAGGGGACAGGGACCTTAAACCAAACTACCGTAATCACAGAAGCCGCAGACAGTCCGACAGAGGAAACCGCGTCATGGGAATGCAAGAAGGTTCTCCAGACTTTATCAGATCTAACGCTAGTCTGGGCGCACCTCGCCTTGGCTAAGAAGTCACAGCAGTTCTGGTGCGCACATTTCGTGTAGACATGTAATACACAACTTCAAAAATGAATCAGTAACTGATTGTACAGTTTGAAAGGACCGGCGTAGGCTAATTTATTTTGACCGTAAGGATGACCTAATGCATGCAATTCCAGCAGCCAAAAAATGCTATGTAATTGTTCAGGATCTAAATATTATGTTTTAGCCCATCAAACACCGCAAGAAAAACAAAGCTCTTTGCAGTTTGTGTTTGTTGTTTAGTTTCAGATAAAAGCAGGCCAGGGTTATGTGTATGCCAAATGAAGTTTGATACTCACAAGGCCATTTTGCGCAAAGCCCGCCATATTAAACGCAACATGCTAAATCACATTTGGGGCAGACAAAACAGTGGCAGCCTTTGAGTTTACAAGCAATTGTCTGGAAAAAGGAAAGCAGCCCTATGCTTTTTTAATTGCTCATGTCGCGCCAAAGCAACCGAGGACCACTGCTGCAATCTCCCCGCTCGATCGTAGGCCACACACGGAGACCCCGTGCCGCAGGCTGTTTGAATCGCCCTGTGCTGCCTCACAGTACTGCCTCCAATGCACCATTGCAGTCCTTCTGAACACATCACTCCCTTTTAGTCACGGAAACACAATTTATAGGCAATTATACTGTATTATAGATTACATCTTAACTTGGGTTGTTGACCGAAAGTTCTTGTAATTCCTACAGAAAACTTTGTCTTGGGAGCACTAGAAACAACTCAGCTCAAAGAGTCGGAGGAGATATGCGCGCCCCATGTTTGTTAATGTTGGATTCTTTGTTTAATTGTTGTTTGCTAGATTCGGGCTATAAAAAGAAGCATAACAAAACAAATAGTCTCACTAAGATGGTCTCAAATAGAACTGGACCACCCACAATCAAAGAGTGTGTATGACCCTGTTTGATCACGCCCCAAGTTCAGACGTCCACGGGAGCCGGCCAACTCATTTTGTCCCGTTATCAGCGCTTGACCAACTACCGGTGAGCAAAACGGGGTGTTTCCCAAAGTGATCAGCTGATGTGGACTTCATTCCTCCCCAGCGAGAGGTTGGCAGGCGTTCTTATTCAACTCAAGGGCGTCACTGGTGTTTGTTAAAGCGACTTTTTCTTCCTACTGAATACTAATTGAAGGAGACAGTCCCCAACAGTGTCGCTATCTGGCAACTGCACTATGTTTGATAATTCACAGTATCCATATAATTGTTTTAATTATGATGGAGATGGCTACCCCCCTTGTAGCTCTGATGAAGAGAAAAAAATATGCAGACCTGCCTACAGGTAAATTCTCTTTTCATTTCAGCTTGCTTTGTTACATTATGATCTTTCTGAGGTTTCTATTTAATAACTAATTGCAGTGATTTTCTCCACATTTCTGTTATTATGTGTTGCACCGTGCACAATTTGTCATGAATATAGTATGTTTACTATATATACTTCAGCCATTTAATTTAAGCCTTAATACTCCTGCTACTCATATTCATGTTGCTGTTTAGACGTTGTTTTAAACCATCTTTGTCACATTAATTAACAACTTGCAGTGATAATCTTATAGGAGCTTTTCATGGTGCTTCACTCTGAGATCCTAATGCATAGCACTATAGACATTTGTGTATTGTCTGGTTCTCCCTGGTCCCAGTTACATTGCCCTTATAGCCATGGCCATTCAGCAGAGCCCAGACAACCGAGTCACTCTGTCAGGGATCTACGAGTTCATCATGAAGAGGTTCCCCTACTACAGATCCAACCAGAGGGCCTGGCAGAACTCCATCCGACACAACCTCTCCTTAAACAGTTGTTTCATCAAGGCAAGTTACTCTTATCTCAGGTCCTTAATCTCTACTGAGTGACATGTCATTATATCATAGCTGATTGATCAGTTGGACTGCCTGCTATACCATATAGAAACACACATTTTGTCATCAAATTTGCAACAGTGTATTTTTTCACATTTTTATGTAATTTTTTTTTACTGGACTAATAAATAAGTTTGAACCTCTGAAGTTTTAATGGAAGCATTCAGCCATTCTATTTCATAAAAGAAAATACTTGATAACAAAATTGGCTTTACTTTTACAGATACAGATTTATTTCACTTCACTTTAATGTCCTGTTTTGTACTGCATAGGTGCCCCGTACTGAAGGCAATGAGAAGGGGAAGGGAAATTTCTGGACGTTTGCCACAGGCTGTGAGTCCATGCTGGACCTTTTTGAGAACGGCAACTTCCGCCGGCGCCGACGCCGCAGAAACCTAAAGGTGGGCTTCCGTGAGCCGGCGGACACCTTCGCTGCCACCGGCTCGAACGGCCCACGGCCCCGTGACTCGGAGCCTCTCTGTCCACTGGCTCCCTGTGACAGATCGAGCCAGCTGAACCCAGCAGCGCTGAGCAAGCCAGAACCGGAGATAAAATTCAGTATCGACTACATCCTCTCCACCCCGGACCCCCACCCGGGCTTCAGACCCCACCACTGCAATGCCACGGTTGCTACCGCCGGTCCCTCCATAACACTCTTAGAACCCCAGCATCTTAACCTGCACTTCTGGACCCTGTGATCTCTGACCCATCTGCCCAGGGCTGGATATTCATCTCTGTAGCAAACAAATTCTACTTGACCAGACCAAACTAAATCAGAAGTGGGAGCAAGAACACAGACTCGTGGTACGGTAAAGACTGTAGACATGTACAGAATCGACATATAGAGACTAGATAATTATATCCTGTGAGAAGAAAAAAATACATACGTTCCCCTAATGTTGCCAATGCTGTACTGAAGCTATTAGTGGTCTTAGTGTGGGTGGTCTGTCACTGGTCGACCACATTTACACCAGTTATTAGTCCACAGAGGTAATCAGAAAAGAGTAGAACGGCATGTCATTTAACCATGTATACTATTCAAATAACATGGCTACAAGTAACACTGCTCTCAGCCATAAGGAAATGCTCTATTTTGCTCTATTCTGTCAATGAGTAAAGCACATACTGTCAAAGGAATCTATTGCCTCTTGAATAGATTAGATACATATTGTTTGCACAGTGTGTATGCTCTTTAATATGTTGTGACCAATATCATCATAGAACAACATATTAAAACATATTGTTATTATTATTATTATTATTATTATTATTATTATTATCATAGAACGTTGCTAAACTACAGAAAAGTGCACATGAATTACCGTGCTCAAAAAGAAAAAGAAAAGATAAAGTGAAGGCAGAGAGTCTTCAGATATTCCCCTAAAAAGACTTTGTGGAAACAAAATGACTTGAGTTTTTGTAAAGTCAGCCAGAACTTCATTGCACCAATTCTCTAGGCTACAGATCCATACAAGCCAGTCTATGCAATGCAGTCAGCTTTATTTGAAATAGACGGTGGAGCTTCTCCAGGGACGTTTTTATTCGTCAGTATCTGGACACAGTCTGATGTGTTATTGCAGGTCCTTTAAAAAAAAAAAAAAACTCACCTTGTATTATGAAATACTGATAGTGCTGTAATGACTGCTGAGAGAGAAAATGTGTACAAAGTTGGATAAGAACCATGTTTATGTTTACACTAGGGCTTATCTCCAAACACCATGATGTTTACAACTTATGAGGAGACCGAACTCTTCTGTTGCCCATTGTGTATTGGTGTTTGCGTTTAAATAGGTTATGTCCAACATAAAGCAAGGCTACACTGTAGAAGTGGAACTGGGTGTTTCTATGATGAGAGGTCAATATGACTACATATTCAGTTATAGCAATACATTTGTAAATATTTGTAAAGTAAATGTGTTTTTGTTGTATGAATAAGAGTTGTTTGAGGCACTGTATGTACCAAAGACCAATGTGAAGACACAAAATTGGTTTAAGTAAGATTGTGAGAGGCATGTATTGTCAAAACAATCAAAATGCAAATAAATGAACACTGTTTCAATGTACAAAACTAATTAAATTTGCCAATTCTGTGGCTGTGAAAGATTTGGTTTCATAAGTGACTGTAATTGTCAGGAGCTACACATTAGTAATACATATAGGAAATATGCATCAAATAGTTCAAATCGGTGACAATTAACATATTGCAAATCAATCGAGTCCAACCTTTCATGCGTCCCTATAATCTATCTTATTGACCTTTTCACTTGGTTTGAAACTGAGACCTTCCAAATTTGATGCAAACACCCTATTAAAATATAATCTCCTCATAAAGGCAGGAGTTCACAGAACTGAGTCCTGTTAACATTTATTTCCCTTTCTTGGTGTATCAATCATCTCTTTCTTTTGTGCTTGTGAAGGGACATTTTACAATTTAACCTTTATATTATGGTGTGACTACATCAGGAGAGGTTTTCAACACACTTAACATGAGTGGCATTTAATATAGCGTTACACTTGCAAGGTGAGCCGCAGATGTGACCTTATTCAAATCCTGCTGCCACGACAACGCCGCGCCCGACGCAATTATAATTAAACGGCCTTATGCCGGCTTGCAAATCCTCTGATCGATCATTGATATCACTGTTAATATCACACTGCCCCCCAGCGAACGTCTAGCACCACAGCTGTTATGGATCAGCAGGTTTCTATTAACAGAGCCGGTGAGGTGGTGGGCTGTGCCGTGGATATATTTGGGTAAATTAACTTAGCATAAAGTGCTCCAAGGCTTGGGCTTGGGATTGGGAAGAAAAAACACTGGGACAGACAGAGAGGCAGGCACAGGCACAGGCCCAGCACACCGCACAGACTGTGTCACCTGCAGACAGTCTGAGTCTGGCACTCTGCTTTTTTATAGAAAGCAATAACCTGTCCACTGATGATCATGACAGAGAATAAAAATGCAGTGCAATTTTTTAATGCAATATTACATATCTAGATGTGTGTGCATACTGTATGTGTATAAAATGTAAGTGTGTGTGTGTGCACATGTGGAAAGAGAAAGAGCGAGCGAGCGAGCGAGAGAGAGAGAGCAAAAGAAAAAAAGAAAGACAATATGTGAGTGCAAGTAAATGTGCCTGAAACGTTTCTTAAATGGAGCATTATTTACTCTAACAAACATGAGCTGTATTGCATTTCTCTAAGTAATGTTCTGCCGCAGCTGATTGTGTTGACTGGAGAGGGAGTCTGGGAGGCACATGCAGGGACTGAGATTGGGGGCTTACGGCTAAGGCTGTGGCGTCAGGGAAGGAAATTGAGAAATCACTGGTGTGCAACGCCAACAGAGCCCATATCGTAAACACAAAGCGCTAATTTGATCCAAAAGTGTTTGTACTTTGTAATTGGATTCTTGCCGGAACATAATTGCTGAGTGATGACCAAGATGAATCCAATGATAAACATTTGCTTTTTTAAATACACTATGTGTGTTTACTTATTGAGAGGGGTAAGTAATTTCTCTTCTCTTCATTAATCAGCATCATTTCCTTAAGGTGTGATTGTTACATAGAGGCCCAGGTAAAAGTGGAGACATCCAGAGACCTATATATACAGTATTTACAATAGGTATATATATATATATATATATATATATAGCTGCATTAATAACACATCAAGACACATTGAAATTAAATTAGGGCAACAGTGTTTGATATTATGCTGGCGGAGAAGTATTCTGGAATTTAACATTTTGTGCTTTTAGAAAATGTATTATTTTTTTGGCAGGTAGGTGATAACAGCTTCTGGTTGGTTAGGATGGTTTCATGCATTGCCATTTGTTTTTTTTGAACATGGACAGCAATACCAGTTGTCACTCAGTAACACTGTAGACTTGTTTACACTAAATAAGACTTTTCACATTTATTCAAGTTTCTCTCTTGTAGCTGTTAGGCCGTGTGCTTGTGCCTTGCAGGAAAGCTGGGACAATTTATTTATTTTTTTACAAAATTACTTGGGGAGACTTAGGGAGAATGAAGAGTGAAGGCCCATCGCCTTGAGGATGACCGGCGAATCAAACAAACAAAATGAACAAGTGTGGCAGCTTTTCAAAAAGAGGCCTAGAATGATGTGGTGGTGGTGGTGGTGGTGGGGGGCATTTTCTGCTTAACACGGCGGGACCCTTCCCGAGAGCAAATGTTTCTGCCGGCAGAACGGCATTGTAAAACCAGCCTGGAGTTAAGCTGATAATGATGTGTCTGCTGCCTCCTCTTGCCTTACTCACTCGGATGAGCTCAGTCGAAGCACAAGAGAAAATATTCTTTTTTTCCATGTCCATCATTGCAATGAATGGGGCCATGTCCACTTGTTCTGTGAGATAACCCAACATTGGCTTCGCTAATGGCTACTTTTAATTTACTTAGGAAAACAGTGAGGGGATGTTCCTTTTCTAAGCTGATGCTGATGTGGAACACAGTCATAGACTCAGACGTCAACAACAACAACAGAAACAACCGAGTCTCCAAAGAAAGACTGAGATAACGCAGTGGTCAGCATCTGCTAATGTTTTATTGGAGTTCAACACATGCATGAGTCAAACAGTAGAGAGAGAAATTGAGGCAACAACAAGGGAACGCACACGCGCGCACACACACACAAAAACACATGCTCACAAACACCCACCCACAAACACACAAACACACACCTCAATGACGGCTGCATTGCCAAACTCAGCTCTCGCCACAAGTGGGGGAGCTCTGTTCGCGGTCGGCACATGCAACACGGCCACAGTCAAATGAGATCCCTTCATGAAGGTCTCGACATGGTCACAATCAGTTACCCCGATTCCTCGTTAACCTCACTCAGTTCATCCTGACCATGGCCTGTGCTGGAGCCCGCTGTACAGCAATAAGTACAAGAATTACCCACAATCCAATGAGGTAATTGAGATTCCAATCATGTTTTAAACCCACCCACCCCTCCCATCCCCACCTTTTCCCTCTAAGAGCAGCATCCACTGATGCTCAAGAGTATGTGGAGGCTCTCTCTGTTTGAACCAGATGGCTGTTGCCTGGCAAGTACACAACAAACAGGGCTCTGGCAGGTACAGCTGGACAGGACTAGCGGGCGAGAACAAGGGGAATGACAAACGCAATTTCAGAGTTTAGACCAGCCAAACAAATACGTTACATGGCCTCGGGTGGAACTAAATGCCATGGGATTTTGCTTTTTTTGATGATCATGTCAGGTAAAAAGCCAGCACTGACAGCCTGGACGAATTTCATTATTTAGTCAAAACGTTTGCAAAGATGGAAAAAAAGAAACATGACAACCAACTGCCCACACGTATACAGTTTACAAAAGCCCAGAAATTTTCATATTGAAATTTGTAGTGACAGGGTCCAGCAAAGGAAAAATGCAACTGATACATTGCTTGCATACACACACATACAGACTTAAAATATTCTTTACAGTTGACAAATACATCCCTCATACATACCATAAGACACTCCATAATAACAATATTTAAAAGTAAAATGCAAATAAATTATTTCTACATTCTCGAATGAAAGAATTTACAGTATCCCAACCAAATGTTTCCTTCTAATGGGAACAACATAAAGTGTGATTTGTTTAGAGTTATCTGAGTAAAGTAATCCAACTAACAGCAAAAAGTGCAGATAAAACAACCACTGAACAATGTGCACCTTCCAGCAAGGGTTGAAGTGAACCCTGATTGTGCAGCTAAAGAAACCAATTTAGTGTCAAAATATACCAAGAGTTATTGACTAGGATCAATGAATTTCAATGAACAGGTTTTTGACATAGTACAGTTCAACAGTTCGTATACCCATGAATCTGACTGAATTGCACTCCAAGTCTGAGATTAGCGCTGAGCAGTAGAATCACACTAATGAGTGATATAGGTCATACAGTGATGGGATAAACCATTTCACACAAAACAACAATCACATAAGTCACCTAAATGACAAAAGCATCCCCAATCTGAAGGAACTCCAACTTAATAAAAACGCATTCGTAAGCAGCAACTCAACTGGATTTGAAGTGTAGAAGATCAGGAAATACCAACACACCAACTGGGCCTTTGAACATTCAAACAGCCAACTAGTTTTCCATTTGGTCCATTTGTTTCATAACGCTCAACTGATTGCACATGGAAAGGCAGAGAAGCTTCACGCACTACAAAATGAGTACAGCTGGGAGAATCCAAGTCCAATTGCTAATTGTCCACAACTTCAACTTTTTAGTATTTTAGTGGCTTCTCAGCACCAAATAATGTAACCTCTTTATGCTAGCATACTAACCTCCCTATGCAAGCAAATTCTATTTCATTGTTCCAGCATCCATGGCATTCCAACAAATATAATCTTCTCAGTGCACACAGCATTATTTACCAGTCAGCATCCTTGCTAAAGTTCCCATTACAGTAACCCCATTTTTCCCCTACATTATACAACTTATTAATGGTTGAGCATTGATAACGCATTGATGATTTGAATGACACATTTAAGTCGCTAAACTGCCCACTAGCTGCTATATCCTGCATGTGCATATTCTAGCAGGTTAACACACACATGTACACATCCCTCTTCCTCTCCCATCATCCCTTTTTTCATCATCCCTTCTTTATTTTTTTCTTATTACAGTGAGGTAAAATAGTCACATGGAGAAACTCCATAGCATCTAAAGAAATTTCTGCTTTTGTATAAATAGAGGGGACCAAAAACAAAACAAAACAAAACAAAACAAAACAAAAATCTCCCTTTGCTCCTGCATTCCCTTTTGTCAGACATCAGAATGTCAACTCCAAGCTACACTGACAGACACCAACATCACCATTAATTCCATTCAAAACGACTGGGAGGGTGGTAATCAAAGTGGTGAACATGGAAAAGGCTTTCTGCAAACTCTTAAAAGGAAATGTCTGCAACTCACTGACCAACACAGCAACCAGTTTCTGATGCAGCTATACTAGAATGGGTTCACTGATATTACAAACTGATGACAAATGATGCACTATGGAAAAGGAGAAACTCAACTACAGGATTAGAGGAGTACTACAAGCCCTAACATAAACCTTGTATACAACTCCTGGAGATCCCTATGGGGCATGGGACTATACCAATTGACTGACAGTGCCATAGGGGCATGCACAGGAGATGTGACTGACGTGACTGACTGACTGATGGCTGAAACCACTTCTATTTATATATATATATATATAATAAAAAAAACTACAATGGACTGTATGATTGCCTTTGTCAAATGTACCTTGAAGCAATATTTCCCACAACGACAGCAACAGCACTTTCCCTTTCAAATTACAGCTAGTGATAATTTTGGTAAAATGCAGATAAGATTACAGGTACAGCAACACCAAACTCAACAAAATAATGTTACACAGCTGACGATACCCATAATCTAGAAGTGGACAAATTATTTTTTTGAGTAAGCTTGCTAACCTAACTGTGTTTTTGTAACAGATGCTGAATAAGACCTTTTTTTATAAACACCATTGAAAATATAAAAATTTTCTGTGCTGCTAAAGATTACTTGATGTTGGGCAACTTTAACTTTGTGATATTGACACTGATTCGCTACCCTATTCAGAAAAAGCTCACAGCAAATAAAAAATAAACCAAACTTTGTTTGTGTCCAATATTGCTTCAAGGACAAATGAAAACCAACACTGCTCTGCTACAAAAGGGATGTAAAACTGTGTATTGCGCACTATTTTCAGTGTACTGTGTACACAGCCTTGTTCCGTTAGCATTTTAATTCATTTAGACATCAGTCAATGAAAAACAAATCAAATCACCTTTATAACTGTGTAAGAATAAGAACTTGAAATAGGTGTGAAAATGTCTCTGGGTTCCCTTTCCCATAAAAGTAGCCAAAAGTAGTCCAATCGCCGGTGGTGAGTGGACGCAGCAGCAGGACGGCCATCGTGTGGATGGTGGGGTAGTGCACGAAGTCAGCAAGAAGGTGGAGGCCATTGGGTTGTGGGTGCAGGTGTGGCGAAGGTCGAGGTGGGGTGCTATGTTGGTGCGAGACCTGATGAGGAGTCGACCGGAAGTGCCAAATGGCGCAAGGAAGCCGAGGCTTGGTAATTGTAGAGGCCAGTGTGTCTACATGGTAAACAGGGCATCAGCGGCAGGCCGCTCAGCTTTCTTGCCGGCACTTGGGGTGGAGCTCGCCGCTGCCGTGGCCACCGGTGGGAGATCACCGCTAGGGGGTGACGGTAAAGTGGGCACCATCTCTGCCGCTTTGGCCCGCTCCTCCAGAAATTTGTCAAACTCTGTTGCAGAGATGGGTTGGTCAATCAGAATTGTACAGATCTCTACAGTCAGTGCAGCTCAAAGTCTGAGGTGTATTCAAATTCGCAGACGTGGGCGAACATTCATTAACGTTCCTGACATCAATCATCAGTTGGCCCAAGATCAAATTCCCAAACTCGCTGTTGGAAGCCAATTTGGATAAAAGAGCAGTCAAACACTCACAGTTTAAGCAAGTAGCTGGATGAAGAGTTACCATGGAAGTTAAATGTTTACATGAAGCTGTTCATGTAAACATGTAAACATGTTGAACAGTTCAGGAAAAGTTCATTTCGTCACAAAAGTTCACTTCTGCGTAAGGAATTTAAATGCACCTCAGTACAAAAGAATGTGTTTAAAGCTATACAAAAGGGGAAACGTCAAAAAGGTACTTCTTTCATGTAAATCCTTAAATCAGATTTTAGGAGTAACAAAATGCCATGACAATATTGGTGATAGCTACTAACTATGGAAAACCTTAGTCCAGTCTAGATTTGTCCTCAGTTTTGCCTTTGCTGCCCTTCTAAGTTTTGATAAGAAGTTTTGATAAGAATTCAACACTTTAAAGGTCCGTTCACATCTGGAACGATAACTATAAGATAATTGTAACTGTAAAGATATTTCTGTCCACACTGACCGACGATAACATTAGTCTGTTCTCATGTGAATGAACAAATGTCTAAAATTCCATGGTTTCTGACTAGCTGTCAACTTTTCTCATTCAAAAAAAAAAAAAAAAAAAAAATCACTCTGAAAGTGATCCAAACGATATCATTGCACATGTCCTTGTCGTTCTAGCTGTGGTGTGGACATTGCCATTCATATTAATTAGAGCAATATTTACTTGTTGTTATAGTAATAGTTATCGTTCTTGGTGTGAATGTCCCTTTACACAGTTTAATTTCAACTTTCATAAGCCCCTGGAAAGGGTGGTCAATCACTCATTGCCAAATGCAACCTCAGTCTTCATTGGTGTCACTGCTGTCCAGGCTACCAAAAAAAGAGAATCATGCAAAATAATAATTACCTTCACTAGTCACTCCTTCCTCGCCCTCATCTCCTCTCTTCAGAGCAAAATGGAGAAAAATAAAATACTACATTTAAAACATGCAAACACACATATTTATGCACACACACACACACCAATGCAGTGGGGCAATATACTGTAAATTTCATCAGATGTCCATATACACAATACAGATATCATCTCAGAGGGGGGCACACCATGAGATCCAAATTACACCACCCATGCTCCATATTACCATTCTGCCTTTTGTCACTTCAAGCAGGCATCTTTTTTCAAAAGAACAGTATTAAGCACAAAATGCTAGATACCATAAACTTTGATTTGTACCGAGTACCTATGCCCATCTCCTCGCAGACACTACTAAAATTGAGTTTCAGAACTTGGCACAAGATTGCTTCAAAGTCATGCAGAAATTAAGGCCATCAATTAGTCTATAAAAGAGGATTATACACTCAAGTAAGCTGGCATCTTCAGCCCTCCAAGGCTCTTTCTCTGTTCCCCCGATGGCTTGTGTGTGCATTGGCTCAGAAAGAAGTGAAATGCTTCCTTGTCGGACTATTTGGCAAGATCGGGTTAGTTTTTTTTAGGGCAGAAAACAGACTTCTGTGTCAGGATTATAGTCACTGAACTAGATTAGAGAAAGCTGTAAAAAAGCAGGTCCTTAAAGAGAACCACTAATTTTCACGGCCATTAGTCTAGTGCAAGTTTGCATTTGATGTATGTTAGAACCTTCTGTAAGAACCAAGCCACGTCCAATTTCTGCAACAGTGGCCACCTCACCTGATAACACTAGTCTTCTAGAATACACTGTCACTATCACAATAACCCTGCAGTAGGTGGGAAATGCCTCAGACA
Organism: Tenualosa ilisha; assembly: GCA_015244755.2. NCBI lineage: Eukaryota > Metazoa > Chordata > Actinopteri > Clupeiformes > Clupeidae > Tenualosa > Tenualosa ilisha. The sequence continues at coordinate 303,122 of PYXC01000904.1, forward strand.
TTACTTGCCTCATCTCTGAGACTCTGGCCCAAACAGTCTCATATTTGTCCTGTAGTGGGACAGGGCCGAATCAGGATAAAAATAAAGCTTTAGAAATTGAAAACTGGTGGGAAGCATTAGTTTATATTTCCTGCCAAGAAAAATAACAATTGTGTACTTAGAAGAAACAGATCTATGATTGAATCAAAACTACAAAAGAATCAAAGAAACCAATTTGGTCTCCAATTTTACAGTTAGTGTTGATGTTCTCGATTTGCTAATGTCCCTGACATTACAACTCCTCAGGGAAGGAGCTGAGGCTATTCACCGACCAAACAGAAGACAGAAGCCTTGGACTGGCTCTGGTCTTAAGTAGGGACAAAGATTGTACATAAATGCCTCTTATTGTTACAAAAAAGGAACAGAAGACCATCATTTTTTAAAGAATCGTCCACAGAGCATACTAATTAATTGCCCCAAAAATCAATTTTAGTGTGCACTGGTTAGTAAAAGACGGACAAGACCCTTGATTTAATGAGACTATTAAATGATAGATGTGGGAGGGGAGGTTAATTGGAAGTGCATTGTGAATGAAGTGCCAAAAAAGAAGGGAAGAAAAGGAAAATGACAAAATCACAAACAGGAGGGGGGAAAAAAAAGGTCAAAACCAAAAATCAACAGAAAATCAATTCTCACCACGTCGGTACAGAGCCACTCCTCAATGTCATCCATGACAGAGGACTGTGCAACGGGGCCCTGTGAAGCACAGCCACGCGCACATACACACACACACACACACGCGCGCACGCATACGCACACAGGCACAAGTGCGCGTGGCCCAGGACGCCACACAACAACAGCCGCCCCCCCCCAAAAAAAACAAGGGAAACAAATCAAAACAAAACAACAAAAAGAAAAAGAAAAACATTGCAAATCAATTTCAAACATAAAATTTATTATAGTGAAGGAAGTAATGACCTATGACAAATACCAAATACCACACACACACACACACACACACACACACACACACACCTTCAAAAGGGTGTGTTTTTCAATGCGTCATGCAAAAACTGAATTGAAGAAGAGATGTTTGTGAACTTTGGAGAGAAAAAACAGCCAAAGTATAGACCATGCTCTACAGGGATGAGGGGAACATGCAGCTTCTCAGGTAAACACTGACATGCCAATAACCTAAGAATCATACACTCAACAGTAATATGATGGCAATTGTAGCTTTACCTAAATACTCAAAACCAATGGCAAACACACCTCGGATGCAGTGGATCAACACTGAACCAGTGCAGTGGCCAGCCTACAACAGAAGGGCTTCTTTCTCCACTTACCTTCCACCAAAAGCCTGAATGACTGAGGGTATCCACCTACTTGCCGTGCTGTATTTATTCATCTTGTCACTGAATTCCTTGCTGGTAGTTTGTATGCCAGAGCATACGAATTTACCCATGTCAATATTATCAAAACTATTCCCATACCTGCCTTGCTGCTCTACAAGCAGCACTTTATGACTACAGATCTCTGCCAGAGACCGGGTCCTGCTATCAGTCCATTAGCTGCCAGGCTGCAGAGATAGGACAGACTCTAATAGAGCATGCAGTTCCAGGATCAGTCCAAACCAGCCACTTTGCATTCAATCAAGCCTGCCTTTGGAAGCTGGTTGTGAATGGATACAATCAGCTCCAATCAGCTCATATCCTCGGCCACTGTGCGCTGATCAACAGGGCAGAGCGCTAACAGCTTTGCTACGGTGCAATGGCAGCACAGCGCATCTGATTGAATACAGGCCCAAAGCACACAACAGTACAGGCATGGTAGGCACTCACATATTGTGTGCTCACACACACACACACAAACACACACACACACTTTTATCACCAAAAAGGGGAAACAAGGGATTTTCCCCCTGACATATGTGAGTGCACTCACCCCCGCATGCGTCTGCTGTCTAACCTCCAGAGTGGGGGCAAGCTCGCCGGTTGCCTGGGGGTCTTCAAATGGTGGGCTGGATTGGAGAAGAACATCCGGTTAAAGACAAAACAAGACACACACACACACACACACACACACACACACACACACACACACCAGTGCCTCCAGCTATACTGCATTATTTAGCAGAGAAGAGATCTGCAGCAAGTCTCCAGCTACTGAGGCTTCTTTAATCTCCGCACACACACACATAACGGATCCATGCAAGTGCTCATGACCTTAAAGTGAGGGAGTCATCCAGAGAAAGGGAAAACACGAGCGTCTTGGCAAGCACAGTTGTTCAACAATTTGTTTCAAGTGTGGTGCGGAGCTGGAGGCATTACTGAGTCTGGATGGATGAGGGTAGAGACACGCAAGTGTGCGCCACCTGCTGGCTAAAAAGTGACCTCAGGTTATTAGTAAAGTCTGAGATCCTGTGGTTTGATGCAATTCTTCCCATTGGTCAGTTGGACAGACAGACTCGTATCACTCGAAAGAAATATGCTGAAAAACCTGCTAGCCTGCTCGTGGAACAGAAAGGGGCAGTCTGAGTTTCTCTCAGTGCAGTTATCTATATGACACCCGTATCTTGTTAAATACTATAATTAAATGTCCTGATTGGCTTACAAAAGTATAGGGTAACTGGAAGGCATCATTTACAAACAGGGGTTTAATGTAAACAATGAGAAAAGCAGAGGGGAACGGCTGAAGAGGGGAGTTCTCACTTCTTGCGCTGGTCGGGTGCCGCACCAGTCCTTGTCTGGGCAAACATGTCAAAGTCATCCTGCGGTTGGCTGAGGGCGCTGAGTGTGCCACTCACACTTTCCCCGCCCACATCTGAGAGAGAGAAAGAGAGAAAGAAAGAGAGAAAGAGAGAGAGAGAGAGAGAGAGAGCGAGAGAGAGAGAAAGGACATTAACCAGCTGAAAAAAACTCTAAAGCCAAGTACTGTACTCTGTACTGCCAGTGATGGTTTGGTACAAATCCATCATAAATCTTTTAACACCCACAGTACTTCATTGACACACCACAAAACACAACCTACTTACAAAGAAGGTATCCTGTTCAAATTTCCCATCCTGAATAATATCTAGATTTCACTGATGTCTACAGATCTATGGAGTCTTGAGAAAGCAGCCTAAATAAAATAAATCACTAACACTTAAGGTACTGTGTCCTTTCATCCAGGACAAAAACATGGTGGAGAGGGGCTGGGGAGGAGGTGTGACTCACCCAGCACGGCTAGTTTGGAGGAGAGGGAGGCCGGGGAGGCAGAGCGGACAGGGGCCACGGAGGCGGGCAGGCTGGAGGGCGGTGTGGCGTTGACCATGGGGGTGACCACGGCGGGAGAGCCAGGGCCCAGGTCTATCAGGTTGTCCTCCGTGGCTTCACTGAGAACCTGAATAGGTGGAGGGAGCATGCACACAGGACCTATGGTTAGGAATAGCAGTGCAAAGTTGAACAGACATGACTGACTATGTATAAAACATACTGATCGTGCCACATGTTGTGTGAGCATGGACATATTGCGTTTCTATCCAATTAAGATGACACATCTCTAAAAATAGACAGGAAGATGACTAACTGCGACAAAATTGGAATTTCAAGTTTTTATTTCCTTTTGGTGATTCTGTGTGTGGGAGAAGGTGAGGAGGGCACTCTGAATGTTTGACTCTCGAAACACAAATAAAACAAAATGTCAGCACTTCAAAGAAGTGAGAAACAAAGTATTAATAACCAAACCATTTAGCCTCATTTAAATGCAAACATTAAACAAGCTGTCTGACCCTGTTCTCCTTTCTAAACTATAAAAAAAAATGTTGCTAAATGTCACTTCACAAGAAAAAAAAATACTCTATCACCGTCTGGATGGCACATAAGCCTTTTTTTTTTAAAATGAGCTTTGGTCTGCTTTGTTTTTTTGTCTGTTCCTTTTTGGCGGGGGACAAAACAAACTTTCCAGCCAAAGACGTTCTGCAGACCTACAGTGGTTAGATTATGTGTGTGTCCACAGTCTTTATGGAAGCCTATACTTTCAGTCCATTACAGAATGTGGACATACAAAAACAACAACCATAGACACTATCAAAACAGGGAGTCATTTTCATGGCTGCTAAAAACAAACAGACAAATATATCATACATTTTCTAAACGTCCAGGAATGTCCATCGGTGGTACAATTCTGGCAGAAAGCTCGATGCAGGCAAGTGCTCAAGGATGGTGTCTGGTCTTACTCTAGATAACCCTTGGTCACATGTGAGAGCAGGCGAGACGAATGGCGGCCAAATGTGTGCGCAGACCAGAGTGGGATGAAGGCATGTATTCACTCACACGAGTCTGGGCTCCTTCAGATGCTGTCTTTTCGTTCACTTATTTAAAAGCCTACCTCCATCAGACAAGATGTGTTTCTACCCCATAAGTGCCGGTCACTTGACAGGTGTGACGGAAGATAAATGTCTGACACATGGATGACGTTGTCTAATACCTGAACTGCTGGCAATTATCTAAAGCCTAGGCCTAATTTTTACATGGTTATGGAGATAACATTGTCTGAAGCTCTCACATTTGCTAATGGCCTCTTTCCTAGAAAAGGTGCATTTCAAGGCAACAAATAAAAATGTCTGAGAGATGGAGGCATCATTTTGCAGAGCTTCTGCTGAGATATCTGAGCAGATAATATCAAAAAATACTGAAAATCTGAGAGGGTCAAATGGGAGACACTGGTTTAATTGACACACAGTGACCCTGGTGAAAATGACAAGTTCAGCAACTTTTTGGGGAGCTCCAACAGGAACTTATATATATAAAACTGATATATGTATATAGGCAATTCCACGCAAACTGTCACATCCATAACGCCTACAAAATGGGCATGGTAGTTGATGTGAAGTAGTATGATGCGAATGGTTATGTGAAAAGTTTCATAAAATCTGTTCTACAACCAAGAAGAGTGAATGTTCAAACTTTATGTAATCATCATTCACGTCATACCGTACCATATCATTGTGTTGGGGTTATGGACGTAACAATTTGTGTGGAATCGCCCATATATATAAAACAAAACTGCATAAAGAGGGCCTAAGGACTGTTCAAGGGACTCACGAACACCACAGTAGCCTGCAACCCACACGTGTTTTAAGCTAGCATACTGGTACAGCTAGCTGCTACACATTCGGTTTGGGTGGAGGATCGGTAGATGCAGGATGAACAAAGCTGGGATAACACAGGGATGGAAGCAGCGTGAAAGGCGTACAGGGTGTGGCGTGGGTTAGGATCCAAAGCAGCATGATGATATCACGAGTGCTGGGGGTCAGACAAAGGTCAGGTACATGCACAAGCCTGTCTCATAGCAATACACGTTAGGGAAGGCGGTGGTGGTGGTGGTGGTGGTGGTGGAGCTTCGCAGTCAAAACATGCGGTATGGAACTGGGCGGTTAGTGGGCTGGGTGGTGTGTCCATACGCCAGTCAGCCATGTTTCAACATCCATAGCCCTGACACTCTAGTAATGCCAAAGCATACACTATGAGCCATACTTGCCTCCCTCAGCTGGCAACAAATCAAATGACAAGAAGGGGGGAAAAAAATTATGATGAAAACAAGCCCGAACACACAGACAAAGAAAATTAAAAAATCCAACCACTATGAATAACTACAGCATGCCATCCTTCATGGAACTACATGTGGAGCTGGAGCATTAACTTCACAGTGCTGCCGACATTCAAAAGCAGACAGAGCAACACTCGAGACGAGACATTGGAGGAGATGTGGTGGGGGCCAGACGGCGGACAGCAAAGAAACAGTGAACCCATCACACTGGATGCTAGTCCCTGAAGCCCATGCACTAACATGGCTATGAGTGAACGGACTACAGAGATTAGGGGGATGAAGCTAGAGTGGCAGTTTGTGTTTCAAGACTTAAAAGAACTACAGGGCTAGTGAAGCGTCCACTTACTCCGTTGTTGATCCCCTGGGTTGTTCGGCCTGACCGGAACCTTTCGTATCTAACAGACAAGACATAACAAAACGGCTGAAGGTACATGGCATGTTAACAACAGACATCTTACATCTCAGAAGTCAAGCATTACACTTACTAATTAATTGCACAACTATAATCATTCAAACGATTAAACTATTGGTAGCCCTGTGCACTGTGGGGAAAAAAAATGAGAGCCCAAAGTGTGCTCACGTACTACACATTAATTTCCCGAGATAGCATAGGCATAGGCCACACTCTTTGTAAACCCTTTATGCAACCTAAAAAAAAAAGAAAACCAAAACTGTGTATTGACTGCATCCACACATTACTACATCCAGGTATTAAACGCTGGTTGTTAAACATAAATCAAATAATCACAATTAATCACATAAAACAAATCATGATTTATGGGAGAAGTAGAGAGGGGATAATAATGCATTCCTATGTATAACCCTCTCCCATGTATTCAATTCACAGATGAAGAAATATTGCAGAATCAATGCATTAACCTTGGTTAATAATTGGGAAATTACGGTCATGGTTTATCCTCATTGCTAAGAGAGAAATGGCAGCGGCTCCCTTCGACAAGTTTTGCTGCAGCGAGTCATGGTGGTCTGGCCTGAGTAGAGAGCGTTCACTCAGCACCCTACTTAGCTTAAACACACCCACGACTAACAACAGGCTTCCAACAATGCATTATGGAGTACGTGTTGACACAAAAATTATGATGTGCTTAAACGCTCCTGTCTATGATTGTGTGCCTGTGCCTGTGGACAAGATGGGGGCTGGCCTGCTACCTTTCGTATCTGAGGAAGATGTTGTTGAGGTCATCGTTAACGTGCAGCAGCTCTTCAGTCACCTCCTCGTTGGACACACGCGAAATTAGTTCCACAATCCTCTGCTGCATTGCCCTGCATGTGCGGTTTAGCTCCTGTATTCACACACGCGCACACACACACACACACAAAAAGAGCATTTAGCCTTCTCCAAGAGATAACTCATGACTGGGTAGTACATGGTAGAAATAGCAGTAGTAGCTGGAAGTGTTGCAACTCCCTCTGGTGGATAAACTGGAGAATGCAGAGAGCATCTTTTTAATCAAACCCCAGCTCTAAATCTTCACTACTCTGACATCTGCTAATCACTTCAGTCCAACATGGTTTCTAAAGCCCCAATTAAACTAGGCTTCTGTTCATCAGATTAATGCTTTAATGCAGAGAACAACAAATAGGTTAATATGTTCTTAAACTGTGTGTAACAAATGGTCACCTGCAGCAGTTCATGGTCAGAGGGGTCCTCCTGTCCAGGCACCATTTCAGTCAGCATCTCGGACATCACCTTAATGTTCCCACGTACAATGTCCAGCTCACTGCGAAGCCGACAAATCTACAGGGGGTGGGGATGATGAAAACAGCCACAGTTGAATGCCAAGGGCAAAATGTAGTGTGCAATGTGTAGGAGATATCTCCAACACTCGGAGAACAAATGGCAAAATCAGTTTTTAATGCCAACTAACTCTCATGACTCAACAGCCAACTCATATCCTTTTTCATTTAGAAGCCGAATCCAGTATTCCAAAATGGGTTTCTCGATGTAGCAACACAATGACATGAAATCACTCCTCATTAACAAGATTACAATCCATGAAATTACTTCAATGCAAAAAAAAAACAACAACATGCTATCACATAAATGAAACAAAATGAAAAATATATAATAATGAATAATGAAAAGAAATCAAACTTTATCTGCGTCTCATCCGTCATGCACACAGAGGCTGTAGAGATGTACCTGTTCGGGGTTAGGGGTGATGGGTCCGGCCATGTGGACGTTGGGGATCTGTGGGTTGGCCTGCACTGGTGGGGCCGTGAAGGGGGCGGTGGTGCCGCTGTGTGGCTGAGGCTTGGGCTGCGGTGAGCTGCCATACTTGTGCAGTAATTGGTCTCCCTCAGGTGCAGTCTGTAGCTTTTTTTTTTTTTGAAGGACGGGACAATTGAGGGAAAGCGGAACAAGCTCTATGAGTAATGTGGGCGTGAGGGGCTATTTCGCCACCAAAACTCATTACAACTTTCCAGCATTTGTCAGCACAAAAATGCCTTTGCTTACATGCTTTAAAAAAAAATCCTTATCCTCTTCTCTTAAAATATGCAAGTGGATGCATGTAACATTATTCAATCGTCAAGTGTAGTCAGAGATGTCAAGATACCAAATAAATGACTAGTCACAGAAATCATTACGCAGATATACTACCACACTTCTGAATGGCTTTTCATTTGTTGCGTATAATTTAAGTCCAACCCAACTGAACAATGTCATGACAGCAGCCAATCTTATTAGGAGCCTGGAGATGCATGTGTTCCTACCCGCTGTGGTGTGTGGATGGGAGAGAGGGACTCCAGGTCGGACATGGGAAACTCTATGCCTTTCCTCTTCAGCTCCTCATAGACGTGGACCACGCCTGTCAGGTCCGGACTACTCCTGAACGCGTCAGCCCAAGCCTGGGGCACAAAACGTACCATCAAATTAGCGACGACAGAAAGTGGCGACAAATGTTCCTTGAAAGCAGCCTCCTAACAATCGACCATGAGAGTTGGCTTCTAAATGTCACATTATAAAAGGTCACATCACCATGTTATTACATAGCATTTACAAGGTACCCTTTCGCAAAGCCTTTACCACCAAGCACTCCTAAATTACATGCACGGCATAAAAGAAGTGCAGTGGCCTAGACTGTTGGGTGGTGGCTTCCATGTTTTCAGTAAAAGCAACCAAGAAGGCGAGATAAGCAATATCAGTGAAGTCTCTTGTATGGGTACTGCCTCAGCCGTCCTTGAGTGACTCCCTAAACACCAGGCATCAGATTCAGCTGATCAGAGAGCACCTGAGCCAGCGGGGCAGGTAAGCCGAGCAGCAGCAGGTAACCTGAGCTCTCCCTGGGCCACAGTGGGCAGACTGGCTCAGGGTTCATGGACGCTCACAGTCCCCTTGGTTACAGGAGCCTCAGGTGACAAACAAGCAGCTCGTCCAAAATAAAAGGTTACCCTTCAACTCTTCCTTTCGTTTACTGACCCAGAATGCCTCAGTGTCTACACATACAGTATACGTTGGGATGGGTCTTTAATAAGACACAGGCCACTGATGGGAAATCTAAACCTTTTAAGCAGATGCATGAGGACAGAGTACCTGAATAAGAGCGAGCACTTTGTCTTGCACAATGGTGGGAGGGTTGTTTTTCGGTGAAATGATTTTCACAAGGACGCCATCAATGAAGTCACGGGTTGTGACAAGGGCATGGAAACGATAACCACAGTTCTTGACGCATGTCTCCAGCACCTGCAAAAAAAAAAAAAAAAAAAAGAACAATCAGAAAATGCAAATCCTCGATACCCTATTCTTCCACTGAAAAAATAAAGTTACTTTTCAGTGAAAAATGACTGGATCAATTATTACTGTGTTGTTAACATTGTGTGTATACTAAATATTAAAAGCTAACTCAGCACATCTGGCACATACCGTTAAAGTCAGCATTACTTCTCTGTAGTTCTTGTTCCCATTCAGCCTCTTTTTAACGGCCCTCATAGCGTCCTTTGGGCTGCATGACCATGAGGAGGACAGGAGTCATGAAAGGCAATCACAATAGCTTCTTTAAATCTTTATCTTGTGGTCAAGAGACCAAATAATGTTGAGAAAGACCTTTAGTCTTAGGGTTTTTTGTTTGACATACAATCTTATCTAGAATAGTTTTGATAGTAAAGAGTATAGGGCCACTAAACCAAAAGAGATACAGCTCAGACAAATATGACCAACACAGTATAAGATAAGATGGGTAAAGCATGCCTTTTCTGCATTTGTGGATCTTATCTCAGGCTAGCAGACTGCGTAGGCCTAACTCACCCGTCCTCTGTTTCATTGATGATGTCACATATTTCCATGTTCAGTGTCCAGTCCTCACTCTGGAGAGAGCCATCGGTGGCCTTCTCTGTGGTGTAAAGACAACGCAATACATGCCTTTTAGGACTGGTAGTGGTTCTTGCATGAGTCATTTGATAAATATTTGCTAGACCTTTGGTTCAAGGTGATGGAAAGATACAACACCTTCGCCACCAGGTACAAAGTAGTATGTTAAAATATGCGACACGTAAGTTTTTATAGCTTTGTAACCAGCTGTGCATCATGCACACATACAACATATAAGTTAGTCCTGCCAATCTAGCTAATTATTGGGTTTAAATATGGCTGTGATATATTGAGAAATCAAGGGAAACATCACTGGCAACAACTTGTTAGCGTTCTGCAATGAAGAGCGACACAGTGGCAAACGACAGATGGTTGACGTTGCTGTTGTGAACGGTAAATATGCCCACGTTGCCATCTAACAAGTCAAGTTTATCTGTGAACATTTCATAAATTTACATCAACAAGCGAAGCGTTTGCTCATGTGAGAGACCGATAACTAATAGCCGATTGCTAACCTTAGCAGGCAAACATGAGCTGGCAAATATTTATCGTTGACAAGCTAGCGAGCTATCTGGCTTACTGATTCGAGTTTCAGCTTCGTTTAGCTTAATTTACCGGGCTGTTTATGTGCAAACTGAAATGCAAAATGTAGCCGAACAGTGCAAAGGCCCAAAATTACATTGCCTCACTAACGGCAAAAACATAACACATAACGTTAACGTTATATAGACATAGATAGATGGCTAAGCAGCTAGGAGGCTAAGCTAGTGTAATTTAATGGTGCTCGTGCAGTTCAACAAGCCAATTAAGACCTGGACCATCAGGCAACAACAAAGTAGATTGGTTATCTGATGCACTGTCATTACAATGCTATTTAATTCGATTAGCAAATGACAAAAACGTACCAATACACTGCCCCACCGGAGTGCTATATGGGTTTCCCAGTAAGAACTCCATCTTGACAACAAACCAACTCACGGTCCAGAATGAAGAAAACAGTACGACCACGCCTCTGTAAGAACTCGATTGGATAGAATGTTACGATGTTACGTTTCACTGTGATTAGGCTATTTCCGCGTCAATCACAACCAACTCCAGTAGTAATGCCACTTTTTTCCTCTAAATTGCGATGTATGTGGCCTATTCAGAGAACTTAAGTGTAAATACCCATAAATACTATACACAAACACCAAATAATATCGTTTTTCTGTCTTGGCAATATCAATCTGGGTGTGTTATCATTTCTAATAAGCAACCATTTCATTGCATATTGTCATGGACACGCCTTTTTACACATATACTGAACTCAGTTATTACACAAATCAAATACAAAATATTGTATTCACAAAATTAAGTACAAAATACAAAACTTTTTTGAGTTGAGACATTGAGTAAATAGTTACTTGTCTTCAGGGAATGCCTTACAATAGTCCACAGTTATTTTGAGTAAACAGATCATGTGAATCCACTGTAATCAGAGAAGACTATTATGACTGTAAACTATCACTGTTTCCTCACTGTGGTAAGAAAAAAAAAATGAATTAAAGATAAAAAAAATTCTGGAAAATCAGTAATGACAAATAAAAACAACATTCCTCCATGAATTCCAAATCTGTGGAACAAATGATCACACTGACATGACTATTTCACTTTAACAAACAAACTCACTTTATTTACAATTTTTGCCATAACAGTCCTATTTGCATTTCTGCCCCCATAGTGCTGGTCAGTCTTGGAGGAGTTTGCGTTTGACTGTGGAGCTCTCAGAGGCTAGCTGGACAAACAACGCACCAGCAGCTGTACGTGCCCGCAGCTCAAACATGTCATAATCGTGCGCCCATTCCACATTGCCCCAGCGCTGGATCTGTGGAACAGAGGGAACTGTGAGCTCATTCAACTGCAGTGAAAGACCTGAGGTTTAATGTTGACCGTTTGCTTTTATTGAAAAATAAAAAAAAGAGGTCACACAGAACAGAATCAAAATAAATGTTTAATAGTAAACAGCAGTCATGCATTTAAACCATGATGACACTGATGACTCCTAAAACAAATAAACACGGAGGCTCTGTGGCACAAGGGGGTACGGCCACAATACCACATGGGGTTTCTTTTCCCAATCCCACCCCATCTCTCTTTCCCTCCCACTCACTTCCTGTCATTCCTCACTGTCCTATCTAAATAAAGAATAAACACCATTAAAAATATATCTGCTCATATATTTTCTGTCAAAAATATATAATCAGTGCATGGAGGAACGGAAACTAATTTGATATAACTTAATTTATGCATAATTCATAGTCCACAAAAAAACAGCTTCAATTCTCTCGCTTGACATCAACCTGACATTTGCTCTCTCAGCATCAAGAGTAAGAAAGAATACCTGATATTCCTCTTCTAAGCGGGACAGAAGCACTGCCTGCTCCACTGTCAGGTAACGGTCAATCATCCCAAAGGACAGGATCACAGATTTTAGCTGAGTGATCACATATTCCAGACCTAGAAGCAACATAAAACCTTTTTTTATTCTAGAATTTCACTATTAAAGTCAGACTATATAGCTATACATTTATTTGAACATGTAATATGTTTAACATGACATGACATATTATTGCACCCTCATATGGTGTACTAATGTCAAAGCAATTCATTGGAAAAGTGTGCTGAACCAACCTGTCAGAGCCCAAAAGTTGTAAGAGTGTAGGTGCTGGTGAAATGTCTCCTTTGTCTCCTCTGGGATTTGGGGACCCATTATATTTGATGACGCACCAATAACCACATTATAACTAAAATGACAAAACACAATTTGATATGTATTATTTACAGCTGTTGCAAACCAACTATATAATGCTGTTGCATCCTGCAACATTGTGTTTCTGTGTATATTCTGTGTATATCCGAAAGATCAATTTGGATTGACAGTTTTAATGGATTTGTGATGCTCTTCCACTATAATGAGTTTGATCACTTCATATATGTATGTTCAGTTCTTGTTAAAACAGTCCAGTTGAGGGCTTCCCATGACATTATTCTTGTTAAGACAAAGTGGTTATGTTGAACAACCAGTCTGTAACAGCTGTTTAAATTTACAATGAATCAATCACATTGTCAGTAACTAAACAACACAGACAAATGGTTTACCGTTTCTCAATCCACTCCATCACTGGGTCCCATTCTTTGTTCTGTAGCTCAACCAGAGCTGGTGGCTCATCAACTCTGTAACTAAATGACAACAACAAAAACAAACTTCAAACAACTTTCAAGACAGGTAACATCCTGTATCCTCTTTCTAAATGTGTACCAACAGTCTTCATGCTAAGCTCACATTTAAATCTTGGATCTTGTATTCTGAAAGAATGTAATCAGCTCTGTTAATATCAAAGTATGCTGTGTGTACATTAAACAATGACTGAGTTCTTTAGGCACAACCATCTTTAATTTACCATATAGTGTCTGTCTCCAGGTACTTGAGGGCTGCTGAGATCATCTGGTTTTTGTCACGTTGTGTGGGGTTGTCCAAAGCTGTGTTGCACAGAGTTGTCTAAAAAGACAGCACTAGGAATAAGGCATGCAGTAGAGCAGACACGTTTCAGAATGGAAAACACATTTCATATGTATGTGTCTGTGTTGATCAGTCTTACCATATGCATAGTGTAGAACTTGAGTGTTTCCTGCTGAGCATCCCACTCGGTTGCCACAGCTACTGCCAAAGCTTCATTTGGTACAGTGAAGAGTTTCCCTCCAGGGGTTTTCAGCTTTCGGCGGTCTAGGTTGATCTCAAACACCCCACCTTAAGTACCGTGCCATTGCAAAGGAAAAACAGAACAGAGTCTGAGAGACAACTATGCAACATTCACCATTTGTTCCATAGATGCTATCCTTGCATGAGTCCACTTTTGACTGTGAACTAGTACTATCCATATCATCATTGGCTTTGGCATCACTGTGTACTTACCTTCGCCTTGAGAAATACTGACATCTTGGTAGAATTTCTTCCGCTCTGTATACAGCATCAAAAACATGAGAGTGTAGGTGAAGGTGCATAGCGGTGGACATCATTGCTCTACTACAGCTCAATATTCTCTCTTCGCCATTTGTTTTAATCAAGTATGGTGTGTCTACTCCATATTTATTCTTTTTCTATTATTATTATTATTATTAGTGATTACCTGTTGTTGCCATGCCATAGCATCTTGCATTCTGCAAGTGAGGGATCAGACATTGATGTAGTTGAATCTGATGCTGCTGACGGGACAGAACAGTTTGGCTGAGCCGACAATGCAATGCAACGAGACTTCGCAGCATAATGCAAAACGTTCTCAAAACACTGATTGTGAGAAAGACCTAAAACAGTCGTTACTGCAACTATCGTGCAACAACTATCTTAACTTTGCCCTTGCAGTAACGAAGCTAACGTTACCTAGCTAGATTATAACATTTAGCTGGCCGACCGACAATAAACTATCGGACGGATAATGTAAACATTTCTGTACTGTAGGCTCGCTCGTATTAAAACACAAAATACAAATGACCTAATTTAAAAATACAAGATGAAGCCTGAACATAGCATGGTATTCAGTATTTTGCCACAACAGTCACCTCCGCAAAACCATGTGTGTGACCTTCCGGATATGAATAGCACAAACTTGACATCATTGCTTGGCTTGGTCATGGGAACTGTAGTAGCAAGGACCATGACAACATTTGGCATTTTTAGTTAACATGTTTTTCTCAGTCATTTAATGCATGCAATGTTTCAATAAATCATGCAACGGATGGAAGTTATTTATACACTATTTATTTAAAATTTCTTGAAACATAATGACAAGAGAACAGATTTTATGTTAATATTCAAACCACAGATAAATTGCTGAGGTGTAAATTACATTAATGAAAAATAAAATTGCACAAATTTAGGTGCACAGTTTTTCGTAAACACATCTCGAAAATGTCATCAGAACTGTCAAAAGATATTTGACAGATGGCTTGACAGTGTCGACAAAAACTACAATACATAGAGTTCCCAAGAAGCATTTCGGGATATAAACCAATCAAGAACGAATTCTTTGAAGCAGTGAACTCCTTCGTCTAATAAGGAAGGTACATGCTGCCTTATGGCGTTGCGTTGGGGTTCGCCCATTTCCCAACTCGGGACTACGTAACTTGGTGAACTAACCGCATGTTTTAGTTGAATTTTTGATTAATAAGGTCCTTCTTAATCCTCCAGAGTGCGTAATTCTTCAACATCAACCGGACGCCTAAGTGAAGCGGCTGGTGTTTTGCGTCCTAACTGTAAAGCCGGTTTGTGCTGGCCACTCTAGCAACACCTCCATGGCCTTCATGTCCTCGGCCTCGCTTATCCCTCCTCCCCCTATCAACACTCAGCAGCCCGGTGTAATTACATCGCTACTGTACAGCGGTTCCAAATTCCGTGGATATCAGAAGAGCAAAGGGAATTCCTATGACGTTGAGGTTGTTTTGCAGGTAACGTTGATCTTTCCATTAGCAAATGGCTTTCCATTGCGCTGTTTTGCTAGGATATCTTATGCCAGGGCGCACACTGACATTATGGAATGTCATGTCTGCCCAGCACTTAGCACCAACCAGACGAAATTTGACAGCAGGGAAATCCATGAGCCAGCTTCTTGTTGGTGTCAAATTTTAATTTGTGTAGCACTGCCTTAGAGGGCAGCTACTCTTTAGCCAAGTTTTGTACGTTGAGCTGCCTCACAAATGTCTCACGTCAGACACGGTAGCCTACGTTACATTTTGACCGCTGCGTTGACTGACAGGGTTTTATGATAAGGTTTTTGTACATTTAGGTTTTCTTGTAGTGTTGACATTGCATAACTTGCAGATCAAAGGGCTGTTCGTTTTCCTTTAAGTACAGCAACGATTATTTCTTAATGCATGAGTTATTAGCCTACCAACACGACAACACAGAAGCACAGCCCTAACCAATGTTGATTTCTGATTTCTCTTTTAGCATGTTACCATAGAAGATTCTTATTTATGTGGGTACCTGAAGATTAAAGGGCTAACAGAGGTGGGTGAGGAAAAGTTGGCAACTGTTGCCATGACATCACAGTCAAAAGAAAAAAAAAATGGTGATGTTGGCCACTGGTCATTGATGTACTAGTTATCACATACACTTGAACCTGCTCTGTGCTGAATGCAGTGCTTTTGTCCTATTGGTTCTCCCTCACAAAGCAATTCTTACAAAGCTGTTAGATGTCTGCACATGCATACTGATAATAACAATGTTGTGTAGGAATACCCAATGCTGACGACATTCTTTGCTGGGGAGATCATCAGTATGAAGCGTCCATTCCTGACGCGGAAGTGGGATGCTGATGAGGATGTGGACCGGAAACACTGGGTAGGAATACAGGTTGATTGGAGCAAAGATATAATGCATATGCCCCTAACTTTACCAAGAGCTTGTAATAGAAAATCGTGTAAATATTAGTAGAAGAAAATAATGTGTTTTACATGTTACAGAATTTCAGTAACAGAATATAATAATCACAATAATCAAAACATTAGAATATAATCATGCACTCTTAAAAAATGTAGACTCCAGCACTTTGTTCACAAAGATAACTGCTTCAAAGTATTAGAATCATACAGAATTTAAGTTCAGTTTATGTTGTTTTAAAACGCATAGGTGCAGAATAATAGATTTGAAATTTGTTTTGGGGGGAAAGAGCTAGGCATTTGAGATATACCGTGAAAAAAAATTGTATGTATCTGCACAAAGCCTGCATATGACATTTTCTGTGGTCATTATTAGGGCAAGTTCCAGGCCTTTTACCAGTATGCAAAAACCTTCAACTCGGATGACTTTGACTATGAGGAGCTCAAGAATAGTGACTACATCTTCATGAGGTGGAAGGTAAGGAAGGAAGCTTCAAAGGACTCTGCGACCATTAATGCTAAATAGGAGATGTGGATTAATGACTTAATCTCTTCCCGTACTGTTTGGCACTGCTATCTTATCAACATGCCATAGAAGTGCACAGAAGCAAGAACATTTCAGTTGTCTTCATTAGGGTCTGTCTCTTTACACCGTTTGCAGGAACAATTCCTGGTTCCAGATCACACTATCAAAGACATAAGCGGTGCCTCGTTTGCTGGCTTCTACTACATCTGCTTCCAGAAATCAACAGCTACCATAGAGGGTTACTATTACCACAGAAGTTCAGAATGGTAAGTATTCAGAAAATGACTTTCATCTGTTCACCATGGTTTGCATTATATATTCAGAACGATAAGGGTCACCACTCCATTCGTCAACTGGATCATTGGAATCCAGTACATTGTCTGAAAGGTCTTTTTCCCCAGGGAAATATACCTGCACTGGCAATATGATGTAATAAACTATGTAGCAGTAAACACATTGTCTATGTACGCTGTGTGGATATGCATATATAAAAAGCAAACATATATATACAAATAAAACATTGTGTATCAGATATGTATTGTCAGTGCTGTAGAGTTACAGGTGTTGCATGCAACAATAGAATTAATTAGAATTAATTATAATGTTCAGGCGAAGAGGCAGGACATTGTTATTACATTCACAGATTTAGGTACAGCTCAGAAAACGCTTCACATTTTCAGTGATATACCGAGTTTACATTGTTTCCTCTTGCCGGCTACAGGTATCAGTCACTGAACCTCACCCATGTCCCCGAACACAGTGCGGCCATCTATGAGTTCCGGTGACCCCGGCCTGCGGGCTCCTCCAGCACAGACGGACTCGAGGCCACGGCCTCTGTGGGACTTTTTGAGGAGAAGGAGGAGGACTGGAGTTTTAGCTATCCAACACTGCATGGCAGTGTGCCGTCTGAGACTGTGTTTTTTATGTAAAGGACAACAGAGACCGAAAGACAGACAAACAGACAGAGAGACAGACCGACAGTCTTGGTTGGCGATGGAAGCTTGCCAGTGTGGAGCTCTGATCTGCAGCATACCTTGCTCATACTCTCTCTCTCTCTCGCTGGCAGTGGGTGGCGCTACGTGTGACTGGCTTCCTCGTGTGGTTTTAAATGTCTGGGCTTTTTTGTTTTTTCCCTCTTGAAGCTGAAGCTGATATTTTTTTCCCCTTCCTAAAAAACTCTTCATCTCTGTGGCTCTTGTGCTCATGGACTCCTTTATAACAACAAGAGGCCAAGGTTGCCTCAAACTTTGCTGGTGGCTGCAGTGGACTTTTATTTACTTTTTAGCTCGAAGAGAGAGACTGATTTGGCACACTTATTTCTTGTCCCATGATCCCGTGTGCCTGCTGGGCTTCTGTGCCCCCTAGAGATGGAGATGGGTTACGTTAAGGATTGTCATGGGAGAGGGGATTGGCAGTTTCGTTGATGTTCGACAGTATTTTTTCCTTGAAAAGGACTCAAAGCATTGTGTTGGCACGAGAATGAAAGCAAGACAGTGATTGGATATGTTGAGTGAGCCCTGACTGATTATCCAAGATCCAAGTGTGTGTGTGTGTGTGTGTGTGTGTGTGTGTGTGTGTGTGTGTGTGTGTGTGTGTGTGTGTGTGTGAGAGAGAGAGAGAGGGAGAGAGAGAGAGATGGAGAGAAAAAGAGAAAGTGAAAGAAAGTGAAAGAGATGGAGAAATGGAGATGGTGTAAGATAATTGGCAGTAAGTTGGTGTGAGGGTCTGCGATGTAGTTGAGAGATGCTGTTGTGTAGCTGCTACAAGCCAATGACATTGTGCTTTTTACAACACCTTTCTTCAGCTCATGGCTCTCGCTCAGTTTACCCCTTATGCGTTTTGTAAAAAAAAATAAGAAAGAAAAACATTCTCACACAGCTCCTCCTAACATTTCTAACTATGCAACATAGCAGTAGCTTTCTGCCTCCACTTCCAAGAGTTTCATAGATACTTCACAGTGAGATTTTATGATGTAAAGAGTAGTATTCAGATGTCTTACCTTTACTCACATGAAAAGAGATATTTTGTCTACATGCCTTTAAAAAGCACCAGGTCGCCACTGAGCTTACCCTACTAAAGGTGCCATGTTATTAAATCTCTCTCCAAATGACACAAAAAGATGAATGTGTGTGTGTGTGTGCGTGCAAGCGCGTGGTTGTGTATGTGAGATGTGTGTGTTGTGCGAGTTTGACCCTAAAGTTATGGTGTGGCAAAGAATGAGAGAGAAAGAACAACAAAAAAAGCTATACGGAGTAAACAATATCTAAACACAGGGTGTTGTGTGTCTGCTTCCTCTTTGAGATTGGCAAATAGAAGTGTTGGGGGGTTTGTTTTCATGCCTAAGCTCTCTCTCAAGTCCTGCGTATACAACTCCAAAGTATGATTAAGGATTGTTGCTGCCTGAATGCACATCAAACAACTGAAAAAAACGTACACGTGTTGTGGATCTCTCAGTGGTTGTATAAACAGATAACGCAGAGCTGCACACAGACTTTATTTCTGTTTATAGCCTTTTATGAAATGAAATCTGTCCTTTGGAGCCAAAGTGACTCACAGGGCAAGGCTATGCTACAGACATGGTTCTCCTTAGCTGTGAAGATGGTTTGTAGTTCATGGCATCTTGTAACTGGCAAAACAGTAATTACCATCACAAAATGAGGAATGAATGAAGGCTGGTTGAAAAAAAAAATCAGACGGAAGAGGGCCCTCTAGTGGTGATTTGGAATTAGGTAATGATGAAAAGAACAGGGAACTAAGTAATTCAGAAACATTTAAATTCACATTGTCATGTTTTTCTTTTTATGCTGAATCACTGTGTTGCTGTGACATATGAAGGCTAATATCCTGGAAAGTGTGGCAACACTTGTGCCTCCTGCCTTACGGAAATGAAAACGATGCCAGCTAAACCATCCCTGTGGGAAACGCTGAAGAACGTTTTTTTTTTTCTTTTTTTTTTTTTACTGTTGTTTCTGATAAGCAAAATATGTGATTTCAGTGATTTGTGTAACATGAGTAGGAAATTTGCCTGTTTTGGTTGCTTCATGAATATTGGCGTTGGAAGCGCTTATCCACTGAGGTCTCATTGCCAGTCTACACAGAGGGAAAGTGTAAGCTATATTATTGTGTTGACAATAGCCAAACTCAACATATATTTCAATTTATTCAGAAATGCATCTAAAATTCTAGAAATTCCAAAAAATGGAGCTGCCTGGCAACAAATATCTACTTTGAAATGTAAAAGATCCGGCTCTGTGAAATTTAGCATAATTTATCAGTTTTAACCATAAATTCCAGTCAGCTGCCATAACAACTAAACACAATTTATGGTGGATTACATCTCCCACAAGTTGTCAAAAGGGGCACATTCTCATGCAGAAGAGACGATGGCTTGAGCACACACTCCCTGTCTTCCTGAAACGTGAGGCGGAGGGAGGCACGAGTGCCCCACCGGCCCCTGTCTCCTCTCCGTGAAGGGAGCAGGCCCAGACTGGAGCCAGGCACGTGAGGCACCCACCAAATACCCAGACGCGTTGACATGCTGCATTCCTCTGTCTTCCCACCTTGTCATGACCTTCCAGGATTCCAGGGAGGTGCCTTCTCAAAGGTAGACATGAGTTGTCATTTTTTTTCAAAGTAGAGAAAATTCTAACTGGACTACAGAGGACACATGGAGACTGTAGATTCCCTGCAACCTCTGGAAAGGTCTTTGAAGGACCCATTATGAATAAGAACTTGTATATATACTCCTGATCCCATGAGGAAAATTCAGTCTTTGCATTTACCCCATCCGTGAAATAGTGATCACACATGTAGTGAACACACACTGACCTGGCGCAGTGGGCAGCCTGGAGAGTTTAGGTACCTTGCTTAAGGGCACTTCTTCCTTGGATGTGCGCATAGGACAATGATGTTCACCCAGTACCCACACCCACACAGTAGTTCTAGAATATAAATGCACTACAATGGCACTACATACAGAAGTATTTTCCATTGAGAAAATCCAATAACAGGCCACACAACATAAGACACATCAGTTCTGTAGTTATTTCCATTTTCCACATCTCATCACCATACCAGTTCCAGGTTCAAAGAGGAAAATACTCCAATCAGTTTTAGTCTGTAACAGTTTATAATGGTTCTTAGTAATTGCCCAAGTAGCTCAGTTTCATCACAATGTATCTTTAAATTGATACAGTCAGTTACAGATAGGCCTACTTGGGAATCAAAAATTTCCATTGAGAAAATGCAATAAGATAGAACTTTAAAAATGGTGTCTCCCAATGTACTCCTGTATTTTCCTCCCCTCTATTTAATTCAACTTAGATGATACATGTAGATGTACATGATGTAATTCTTTAATTTCTAGATATGTAAAGTTTCAAGGGAGAGAATAAGTCAGTATCAACACAAGGCTACACCAACATCTGGGACCATTGCATGAATGTAATGACTTAAAATGACTTTCTTAAAATCCTTGAGTTATCTGTGTCTGTTTAAGCACTTTTTCCAATGGCACAAGCTGTCCGTCTCCCACTTACAGGTGTACACAATGTCAATCAAATATTACAAGAATGGTGGCACAAGGGACTTCTTTTCTCTGACAATGGCATATCACTTGCAGCATACTGATGAAAATCTCTGGTGCTGTAATTTCATCTCCCCCATCCTGTCTGTCTCGGAGAGCAACTGTCAGCAACTGGAGAGTATGCTTTTACTGACAGTGTTCAACAATTTTTTACCAAACAACCACTAGAGAGCATCCAGCTACTTCTCATGGAGACATTGCCTACTGTTGCCTACTGGTGCCATTTCACTGCTGACCAGAAAGAATCTCTTTGGGGGATTTAGCGGGGACTGGGAAGTGAAAGCAGCAGCAACAAGTCACCCACTCAGTTTTAGGAAATCTCAAGCAACTGTACCTCTGCTTTCCTGTGATTTCTTCCATATTGGTGGAATCTAGGAAATCAGTTGAGGAACATGCTTTGCACAATCAGATGCAATACTGATGTAACAATGTGTAATGGGGTCATCATCATCTATGATAATCCTGATAATTATTACTTCGGCCAAGGAGCTTATGGTTTCGCCAGCATTTGTCTGTCTGTTTGTCTGTCTGTGAGCAAGATAACTTGCTGCACGAATTTGGATGAATTTTTCCAACAACGTGGGTATTAGGCCAAGGAACTGATTACATTTTAGGGGTGATCCAGAACACCGTGTGGAATTTGTATTGGGTCAGTGACCCTATATTGTCTTGGCGGAGGTCTGAGCTCTCCGGGTACCTTTCTAGTTGTGAAATGTTTATTTTTGTAAATTTTTTAAAAAATATTCCAATGAATATGATTTATTTGTTAGATTTTGTCACTTCAAATAAAGAAATATTTTCTTTTTTTTATATCAGCGATATCATTACGTATTAAGCATTTAGGTGAAACACCTTTAGGGGAAGGTGGTAGCGTAGCGTTTAAGGAGTCTAACTAGCGTGCGAGTAGCCTGTAAAGTTGTTGGTTCGAATCCCAGCTGCTGCCGTTGTGCCCCTGAGCAAGGCACTTAACCCTAAGTTGCTCTGGGGAGACTGGCCCTGAATAATTGATAGTTGACAAAATGTAAGTCGCTTTAGATAAAAGCCTCTGCTAAACAATGTAATGTAAACCTTTAATCACTTAAAGTCAAAGTTGTCTCTACACATGAGGCTACTTTGTCAGGTAATCTAATTAAGAATGAATAGTGAGTTTGGCCTGTTTGTATCATCAGTTCTGTTCCCTAAACTCACATCTTTATATTTACCTTTACATTTTCTGCCTCTCACTATTCACTCTTTTTGGAAACAATTGCTCAATGCACTGATTAACTTGATGCCCAAGCTGTGTGAGTAAAAGTCCTCTCAAGGAAACAATGGATGTTATTGTGAGTCACTGTCACTTTTGTCTTTGTGTGTGGACCTCTGGTCCAAAGCCACATACATCAACCAAATCCGTGCTTGGCTAGGTGTTAAAGTATTCCTGGAAGAAGGATTTGGGACTTAAGCTGTTTAGTTAATCAGGGTATTTGTATTACTTGACTTGGCAAATGTAACCAGTATAGCAGTTACGTGCAAGTATCACTACTTTGGCAGTTACACTTAATATGTCTTGTGCAACTTTCATGGGAAGGGGGTTACTTCTGCAGTCTGTCATTCATTCACTCTCTGATTCAAGATTTGTCAGTGGAAGTGAAAATGCTGACTGGTTAGAAATGTTGGCAGTCGGCAGAGAGTCATCTCCTGACAAAGGCCCAGTGTCCATGTATATGGTGACTGTTTTTAGTCATAGCAAAAGATAATGAGACACATAATGCATCAAAATTTGTGATCAGAATATGACCTCTACCCATGGCCCTTATCTATCCCTGGGCACAACCACACGTGATGAACAGCTAGTCAGTCATACAGGCTGCACATTTTAAATAAACGAAACTTCCTAGAACTGTTTGAAACATTCAGTGGCAATGACCTGCATATTCAATGCTCTATCTGTAGCTGTCATTACACCTGCTGCCATGTTCAGCTTTGCCACCCCAAGACTGCCAGACATGAATGACAGAGCCAACACTGTGTACATTTATCACCCTACTGTCATCTTGTTGAGATGGTCTCAAATAATGTCTAAATAAGTGAAAGATATAGATGCTGTTGCTTTTAGTTCTGTCATTCTGCAAGATTTGTGAATACAAATATTCCTTTCAAAAATTAAATACTATCTATCATATCTAGAGGACATCATTGTGTGTTTGTGTCATTATAAATATCCCCTGTGACCCTGTGACTTTGAGTCATTTTAAACACCCCATCTGACCATGCAACCTTGAATATTTTAACACTCATCCTCCCTTGTCTTAGTGAGCAACTATGGTTGTAACTTCGGGTGAGACATTTGACACAAGATGCCATAGAACCAGAGGTTTTGGATAAAAGTGTCTGCTAAATGCATAAATGTAAATGTAAGCTATTGCAAGACTTTTGTGTGCTCATTTTGTGAGACAGAGCTAAGCCGTTTTTTTCTAAACGGCTTAGTAAAATGAGTGCACAATCTAGCTAAACAAGCACACAACACGCAATGACACTTCCCAGGCTATGTACATGTTGTATGCACAGACATTGGTTGTCTATCCCGAATGGTGGATGAGCTGTCAATTTTGGACTGTGTAGATCAGCCCCCAATGACTTTCTAATTGGCTTCTTTATCTTTCTTGGACCAGACTCATGCACAACTGCAAGCACAAACAGAAAATAATTTGCTTGTATGATGCACATCTTAAAAATTGTATACAAAATGGCAGTCAGATTTATTCCATTCCTCTATTACAAATGGAGAACTTTGCTCTGATGCTCGGGTTTGCTCAGATGTTCCAGAGTTAGGTGATGTTTTATATTTCAAATCCAAAAATGGGATGGTTTCCCCTGTTTTATAGTCCTGATTGTGAATTTTTCAACTATGTGTAACCAGGACTAAGATCTGTGAGATGTGCCCATCATTAAAGTTACATTTTTCTTTATGTAAGGATTTCTTGAGTTTTGTTACTGTTAAGCCAAGTCAAGTGGGTTTTATTGTCATTTCAGCCATATGCACAGTATATAGTGAGTTGAAACAGCGTTCCACCATGGAGTCAAGTGGCATCACATTAAAATACATAGAAGACATTTGAGACATGCTACATTTAGTGCACTTAGGCTACATTTAGTGCACATTCAGTATAAATATAATATACATAAAGTGCATTAGACAAAAGACACTAAGACAGGGCATAAGTACAACACATAAGTGTGAGCTCCTCTCAGTCATTTTTCCATTGTTTAACAAATATCAAATATTCACCTCAATGGTCTCAATCAATCAACTTAATCAGTATTTACACACACTGACTTCTGTGTGTTGGCATGTCAGTTCCCACAAAACCATGTCTTCACCTAACCCCCTATTTGACCCCAGGTTTGTTTGAATATCTCTGAGCAAGTAAAGTGCATCAGGTCAAATTGTAGACACATATTCACAAGCCCCCAACCAGGAAGGCCATCAGGGATATTTGTTTCTTTTCCCCTCTGGGCGTTATCTTGTGTCCACGTCTTTCTTAGAAGGGAGTGCCATGTGACCATCAAATGGTTAGGTGGAGGCCAAAAGCAAACATGTTTGGTAAATTTGAGAAATTCCCACACTTTCCACACATCTTTGAATGAGGCCTCAGCACAACACCTGTCTGCAACTGAGACTCCAGATTGACAGGAATCCAGTGACTCAGAAAGATTAATGGCTGAGGACCAAAAAAAATTGTGAGTTATGGTGAGTGATGTTACACCCTTGCAAAACATAGAACAATAAACAACTCACACAATGCTTTATTTGGCAAGCATGCAAACTGCATCTAGTTCTGATTTAAAAAAAAAATCTTGAGCATAAGCCAAAGAAAACAAAACAGGAAGATTCAGTGGTCAAGTTTGAGCTGCCATGAGTTCATCAGATATTCCCAGGTTTAATATTTGAAGATAGCTTGTCTTAAACACACAAGCCTCCATACAAATGTCAGTTGTTTCCTCAATGATCCCTGCAGCTTACAGGAAAAGTTCCTCGTTTCCTTGTTTAAAGAAAAAAAAAACACTTCAGCACTCAATATTCCTCTAATGAACTATAACTTTAAAACGTGAGATGCCTCTTTTCAAGTAGCAGTAAATGTTTATGGTGTTTACTTAGGTCTGTGTCCCTATGCAGCAATCCCTCCCTCCTCTAGTTTACAAGCAGGGGAACACACTTGACGAAATTAGTATACCTTATCAAATATATCCAAATAATGCAGGGCAATAAAGATTTAACTGGAAGGAAAAGGAAGGAACACATGAACGCATGAAGAACGTGCTGGCGAACACAAAGACAAACAGGATATGGCAGGAACTGATTGACACATTAACTTGTTTTAGCTACTATTTGAGCTATATAGGTTAGCAAATGTAAGGAAAAAAATATTAGATTAGTTATTAGTGAGTAATAATCTACAATACAAGATTATGATTGATTATGATATGAACATTATATATTTGATCAGCGTATTCTCCACATTCTCAATAATATTATGATTTTGTGTGATTTTTAGGTTACATCAGTAGAAGAGGAGACCAAGTTAGACGGTGGTTAGAAAAATCTGGAACAGAGTTTTATTTACAGTGATGCGCATCAAGGGAGAGGCAGCATGCTTCACATAAAGATCCACCAGCCGCTCTAAGTAGATAAGGAAATAGGATGACTTAAAGTACAATTCCGGGTTAGCGGACAGTAGCATTGATTATCCCAGTTAACAGAGACTGCACTGAGTCAGACCATAATTAGTGCCGTCATTGTACTACTGCAGTGCAAGTTGCAGACAGTGCAAGTACTGAAACAACCCAAGAACATAATTTCCCACCTTATCTCTAATGTCGGGAACGGCAGTAACAGAATGAAATAAAAACATGTCATAATTTGAATCAGACATTTGAGTCAGGCCTAGATAATGACTGTATATGACTGAAAATAATAAGACGTACATTCTGATTCCAATACTTTCAACTGCAACCTTCATTACTATGTCTCTACAAGTCGTGACCTCAAATACCATGGACAAACCTTGCCATGTAGTGTTTATGAGTACCTGTGTGGAAATCCATTTGCATCTAGGGAGTATGTAAATGTGTGCAAGCATTTCTCATGCATTGCATTTCTCATGCAATCTTAGCAAGGATATAGTGATCTAGTATGGCAGATGTGATAAAGATCTTTAAATCTGCTCAGCAGATAACATGCAATCACTGGATACGTGCTTACAGGCCATATAATCAACAGTCGTTTTTGAGTTAAGATATAGACAGATACGGTCAATTTTACCACTTAATTGATAGGTTTGTAGAACTAACTAGATTTGGCAGTTTAGGTTAAGCTGTAGAGAATAACAGATCAAAACAGGTCAAAAATAGAAGGGCTTCTTTTGTTCAAATATTACTCACAATGATGTAATGTTTGTGTTTCAAAGCATCATAACAAGTGCATGGCAGATATATTATCTCCTTGGTTTCCTCATAATCACAATGTTTTAATCACACTCTGTTGAGTTTCATTCCAGAGAATTTGTGACTTTATTTGACTTGTCCATCAGAACTATTTCTTTTTGTACAAAACGAAGTATTGAACGAAGTGTTGAATGTCTGGTTGTCTGGTCGAATCTCACTACCGAATGTCCAGACCCTCTGTAGGAAACAAAATTATTACCAGGCTAAAATTACTTTTAAAAATACTTAACTTATTTTACTTAAGTATAACATGCATATAATTGCTTGCTTAAGGTGTTTAAGTTTAAGAAGATTGGATCAGTCCCTGATAGCATTCTAATTCTGCGCTTAATTAACGATTAATGCTTCCCTCTGTTTGATGATTGGACAGGTTAAAATACCTCCAGAGACAACAAGCTCAATGGGATCAAATACAGACTGGCACTGCAGGGAGTTAATAATCAAACAGAACTGCTAGGAAGGCAAGGCCAAGCAAATATTAATATGAACTTCCTCCTTTTTTATTTTGACTGTTTAGTTCAGTCTTTCATTCTGTGCAAAAATTATGAAAATCCGTTCAGAAATACGCAAGCTAGCCTGCTAATGACGATAGCGCAACCATAACTATCAGAGGGCAGAAATGACACACGTTTCATGTTTCCTGTTTCCTGTTCCTCTTCTGCTTTAGGTACCATGTTCTTAACTAGTTCAAGGAAAAAAAATGGAACCCCACTATTTACCCTGACCACACTCAATTTGTCCACACACACACACACACACACACACATCCATCATGTCACCATGGGTGATTACTGTGTGTGGTGGTCTCTAGACAACAAAACTTTTGTTCAGTTTAGTTTGGTTTGTTTGCCCCCTAACCTGTGTTTGATTGAATGTGTGTATGCATGTGTGTGTGCATGTTTAGACTTGTATTGTTTGCACTTACAGATACGAGGAGAAACAGTTGCTTATTCATTTCTCAGACAGAATAAAATGTTTCCCAAATTTCAAAAGGAGGAATCACAACTCACGTGTTTACCTAAAAATGTAAATACTTCCCAGGTATGAGACTGGTCACCTGAAGAGGGGGAAGATACTGGCCACTTGAGGGGGGTGGGGGTGTGACGGCGTATGAGCATGTGAACAGTGTACCACGTGCACAAACAGCCCATTTGACCTGAGTGCAAGCAATGATGTCCTGTGCCTGTGCACGAGACCTCAGACAGGAGCCTAGTCTCATGCAACTTTGAAAAAGGGGCTGTTGTGGTCAGACTTGGCAGGGCATCAGAGTGCCTCATGACGCCAGCAGGCTTCTGATCCTGCCCCAGGTGCCAGGGCCCTCTCACCACCTCAGGTTGGACAACACACCTGCAGCCAGCCCCGTACACTGGCCACTAACCCACAGAACCCTCACACTCCCCCAGCTAACTCCTGTTAAATTAAGGAAGGATGACAAGCTTGCTTGCTGCTGACTGATTCTAGATGAACGAGAAAGGCCCAACCAAGACACGAACAACCAAGAAGATGGGTGTTTCAGTTGCTGTACAATTTCCATGTCATAAGGCTGGCTAGACAGAGTGGGAAGAAAGCGCAACCAGAGCTACGTAATTTACTCAAAATCACAGAGAGCAGATTACATCAGTTGTTGATTCAACCCTTGATTTAACTACTTCCGTTTGTCATGTTATTGCTAAGAGGTATTTATAGCGCACTTCACTTGCTGACAGGCCATATTCGGTGTTGAAATTTGATTATAGGCTACATCATTAAGGCATTCCAAATTCCCAGCTGTGGTTTCCTGTCAACGAACAAAACTTTTACCCCTCCCTTGCGCGGAAAAAATAAAATATCTACCGACGGCACGTGCAATAGATCCTTTTCTTACAAGCTCCGCCTCTGGCATCAAGGTGTATATAACAGAGAAGGATAAAGCAGTAGAGCAGCATCACTAGCGGGTCGAGTCAAACAAGTTCGCTCATAATGGACGATCAACGCTTTCCAACGAATGTGCGCGTTATTGGAGTGCTGCACAAAGATAAAATAAAGGTAAGACCATCAACATCTTCAGTTCTCTTCGTATCTCTTTGCACATTATCTTTATTGAACTAATTATTTTGTGCACATCATCAGACTAACTATACTTTTTATTTGCAGATGTTTATGAACTCTGTAGTCTGGTCTGATAAGAATGAGGTTATCATCTACAGATCATTCGAAGACTTCAAGCGTCTCCATGTAAGTTTCTGTAAAATCTTCAGAAAGAACACATTCATCTGATATTACTCCTGAAAGAGAACAAATAATAGCATCTTTTAAAACAAAATTTCAAAATACTGAACTTGAGAACTTGTCTTCTAACAGAAACAGCTGAAAAAGAAATATCCAGCGCCAGCTCCTTTGGGCAAAACTGTCAGAATCCTCCCTAGGTTCAGAGGTGCAGTATACCACCATTTGTTTATTATTATTACTACTACTACTACTAGTAGTAGTAGTAGTATAATAATTGAAGAAGAATTGTAATATTTTTCATTAGTAAAGATAGCAAATAAATGTGTGTTACACACTTATCCTTATACCAATGTACAATGCCAATGAAGTATCATGGTCTTCTCAACCACAGATGTAAAAAAGACCTTTCAGAAGAAGGGGCCGAGTAAGAGTGTCCACCGTGTCAAAGCTCTGGAGAAATACAGCACAGAGCTGATCCAGGGTGACCCCAGTGTGACACAGAGTTCAGAGGTTCTCCAGTTCTTCCAGCCGAAAGCTCATGATCTGGAGCCAGATTTCGGCAAGAACAGGTATGGGGTTTTTGAGATTAATCAGATGCACTCAAAATCTCCTTTAAAATCTACTCTAGTGCTCCGTGGGCTGAATAAAGCATCTGAATAAATAAACGTTGTTAACTTGTAATATGTTGATAATGTTATAAATTTCTGTTCTTCCCCCTCTGTGCCCTTCCAGCATCATTATAGTGCCCTCGGATGACTTGGCAGAGATGCAAGGGGATGGATCAGCAAACCTACAAGGCAAGCGCCTCAGTGTGGGAAGCGTAACCCAGCCTTTCCTAACTCAAACCTACCGTGCTGTGGCCCCTTACGAGACCAAAGACACCAAGAACAGACCCTTCAAAGTCGATGTAGATGAAACTCTAGACGTCCTCATCAAAGACCAAAAAGGTGCAGTTGGTCAATTCCTGTTCATCATATTGCATATGTATCGTGTATCATTACATATTGCAATCCCTTGGGTCTATTCATTCAGTCATAGATGCCTAAGAAATTCATTTGTCCAGTTGTGATGCTCTGGTTTCTTGTTGGGTCACTTGTAGTGTTAAGTAATCTGTCATAGACATAGACAGCTTTTCTCAGCCCTGTGTGTGTTTAATTTCCTAAGAGCTTAATGGAAGAGGAACAAAAGACTTTCTTGCAGTGCATGGGCTCACTGTATTTTAAAGGGCTTGGGGATTTTGGAACATATTTGTCATGACCAGTCTGAGTGTGTGTGTCTGTGTGTCTATACATGTGTCATACATCTTTATGCATGTCTAATGGCCGACATTTTTCTGGTTTGACAGGCTGGTGGCTTGTGGAGAATGAAGAGAAATGTCTTGCCTGGTTCCCTGCCCCATATTTGGAGCCATGTGATGAGGAAGGGGAAGATGATGATGATGATTTTGATGCTGCTTCCTATGAGAGTAAGTCAATCAATTGATCAGTCAAGAGATAAAATTCTAATTAAATTTTTATCAATAAATAAAATTAAATGCATATATCCGCAAAAACAAAAAACAATATCATGGAATGTTTATTTCATGAATTATCCATATTCAGTGTTTTTTTTTCATTGACCTTCATTTCCAAACAGGTACATTGTACTGCGCGGCAAGAAAGTATGTATCCAAGAAAAGAGATGAAGTATCAGTGAACATTGGCTCAGTGGTGGAAGTCCTGCGCAAGTCTGACGATGGCTGGTGGCTTATCAGGTAACTTGTGCCATTTGTGAAATGCCAGTACAATCAGTCTGACACCTGAATAGGAAGCCATATAATAGCACCATAGGAGTTAGACTTTCCACTTGTTTCCTTGTATTGTAACATGTAGTGTCAGGTAAATTCCAATTGCCCATTTCCTGCAATGGCATGTTGCCAGGCCAGCACATGTAGGAAGCCTTAAATAAATAAGGCTTAAATAAATAATAATAAAAAAAAATATATATATATATATAAATAGTCAAAAGTTTCTGGGCATTATGTAGATTTTTTCCCTGGACCAGGAAAAAAGTAAATGGATAGATATGACATATCAAATATTGGTCAGTGAATAACCCCACTCAGATATTAAATGTAAGACAGAATATTGCAAGCTTATCACTTTAATCTTTAATGACTCTCTTGTGCTACTGCTAATTGACAGATACAACGGCAGGGCTGGTTATGTTCCCTCTATGTACCTCCAACCTTACAACAATCCATACATGGGCCTCCAGAGAAGGTTCCATAGCTCCTCCGTCAACTTGTCTTCAGCCACACCCCTCAGCCGTTCCAGATATCTCTCCCAAGGCACCCCACGTGGCCAGTCGCGATCCATGGAGAACCTGCTAGAGCCAAGCCGTGAGCGGGCACACATCACCCCCGACGTCGCTGCTGCTGCCACCACCAGCGCTGTTGTCAGAGAGCGTACAGGGTTGGACAGTCGCAAAAGTAGTTTCAGCACAGCCAGCAGCAATGAGGCAGACTTCAGCTTCAGCTCCTCGGGGAGCCTGTCGGGAACCGAGGCCGAGCAGGAGGATGAGGCCCTCGTCAGCGGCAAGGTGAGCCCCAGCAGAGCCTCCAGCAGCCCCACCTCTCCCTCTGCTGCCACCCCACCCAGAGTGCCACCCCGGCCTCAGGCCCAGGAGATCTTCGCCCGCTGCACCACCTACACTCGCAAGGCAGCCATGGCCTCCAGGGCCCGGCTTTTCCCACAGCAGATCCAGGAGATCCAGGCGCGCTAGCAAGACACGAGCAGAAGCTGAAATGCACAGCATATGAGCAAAACAATAGCAGGCCTCTGCAAAGTAGATGGACTGCTGGGGCATTAACATTTATATGGTCAAATATTATATTATATATTTAAATATAATATGCATTTATGACATATACTTAGTTAAAAGTAGTTCTCACTTCAAGCTTGTTACCAAGAGGATGGTAACATGATGATGGCCTTAATTGTCTGTAAGATCCTTTGTCCTACAGTAAGTTACTGTGCCTTTACTGAGATGACATGCCATTCTTTTGTAATGTTATATGCAGCGTCATTGTGAACTGCCTGTTTTATGCAATGACATAACTCGTCCAGATTTAGATCACGGTTAATCCAGCTGGTAAGGACGTATAGTTTCAGCAGGGTGTTTTCCTTTTCGAGTTAAGTGATGCATGTATTGTGTATTAATGAGCCTTGACTCCAGGTGGAGACTGCAGCCTTTGTCCTACTTTGGGATTGGGTGTCACACACCCTTAAAGCTGCCAAGGTATTCAGAACCCAGTTGCCCATAGAGCGTGTTGAATGGCTAATCGAGAATCACTAGCAGGACAAAATAAGTAGATGAGGACACAATTTGATGTTCACAGCCGGGACATAGAGCAAGACAGTGGAGTTCATAGGAGGATGGATAATATAGAAAAGCATTGGGTTGAGGGCAGTACATATTTATATATTTACCACATATTTTAACGGTGTTGAAAATGTATACAATACTGCCATCATAAATTCTGCTTATGTCCTGCCTTCCTGTACTGAATTGTGTCTTTTGATTGAGTATCCAATCTATAATGGTGTCACCACTCTCATCCAGTGTCTATGGAGTCTTTTGTCTTTTCTGTTTATCAAAGTTGTTTGTGCTTATAGCACCATAGTTTAATATTTGAACTAATCTAGTTGTTTAACAAGTAAAGTTAAAAGATGTTTAATGTCTTTGAGACTTATTTGCTGTCAATCCTCTAGTCTCATTTGTTTTTGTCCTTTTTATCTATGTACATGGATGTATTTACATGTTGGTTGTGTTTAGATGTTGCTTTTTTTGTTCTGATCTCAAATGGGATGACCTCATTTGAAAAGTGTGGCTGTAAGTCTCTTGTGTTCCATACTGGAACTTTTTTTTTCACATTGTCTCATGACTTGTTTTCTTAATGTCAAACTGAAATAAATGTACCTGAAAACATAATGCTCTATGTCTGTGATGTATTCACAATAGAATATCACACTATAGCGCATGGATTTAAGCACCCAATTCCACACACTCCAGATCTGCTCAATCCTTCCCAAACAAGTGGATGAATGTTGCATTCTCTAAATGAATCGATACTGATCTGAGAAAGAGAGATTGCTTTCCCATATGAAAGGCTGGCATATTTTATAATGAGTAAACATAATAACATAACAAACAACATAATAATACAGTAAACATAAATTAACATAATCACACTTGTTTGATGCAACACCAACTTAAAATCAAGAATAAAGTGTCTGAAATTGCACTGTGTAACATCAATCACATAATTTTGCATTTTGACCATCCAGAGTAGAACCTTTAGCTCTCCTCAACCACAGGAGTTACACAAGCTCCACTCAATCATTCTCATGAAACACCAACAACCATGCTACTCATTTGTCAGAGAGAGTTAATCAGTTTTGTCCAAGATTGCTTCTCTTTTTGTCAAAAATATGATGTCTGGACGTGATACAGGACACATGATTAAAGTGACGAAGAATCAAAAATTTGTTCATGAGGTGAGGTAAAAGAACCCACCTGTGTATTACGTGACAGTTAGAAATAGGCCCCATTGGCATTGGTTTACGGGAAATCCAAATGGGAGTCATGTCAAGAAACAAGAACAGATAACTGTGACTCAAAATGAATATGACAAAGCTGGTATTGTTGATTCTCCATGGGGTCAGGCCAGTTTCCAGGTTTTTCTGGCTTTCACTTACGTAGTTTACACTGGCACAGTATTAAGAGAGTGTTGCAACTTGTGACTCATTTTAGTCTAAATATAGAGGCTCTTTTGCTGTGTTTCAGCCAAGATGCGGGTCAACATGATAACCATCTAATGTGCCTACCTGCCAATCTCGCACAATGATGAAATGAAAAGATGTAGTCTAAATATAGTGAAGTGAGAAAATTGTCGACCAAACCGAACCAAACCGTCAAGCCAGTGGTTGTGAGTCTTTTGTCGTTGAGACTTCAGCATTGTGGATTTTGACAGCAGACTGTTCTGCCAAGATAACCTCGCATGAAATCTGACCTGACACATGAATCTGACACATGAAATGCACTCACAAGCAAGTTATTTGATATTTTCTGCGTGACCAGTTAATTTAAACAGGACATTATGATTCAGACTTCAGAAGTTGTCGAAGTTGTCGTATTTTGATTTTCTCTGTATTTATTTTTGTTGTGCTGTCAACAAAATAGCCATCCTCAAAATATCCATCCATATGCTGATTTGTGTGACTTGTGATATCTTAACCAATGACTTTCACTAGCACTTTAGTGATGCCGTGATTTGAAAATATGATGTCCTGATAGTGTCAGATAGACATAAAAAGATATCAGATAAAGATAAAGATGAAAATGAATCTCACCCACAGAAATCAGCTGTCGTGTCAGTAGAAAGGGAAAGTAAATATTTATATTTCTAAACGTAAATGTCTCCTTTTTGTTTCTGACATTTATGGTCTCTGCCACGTTGCAGTCTTTTATGATGTGGTAACACTACTATCTAATTATAGTGGCAACATGGCATGGACAAAAGACAGAAAGAATGCATCTTGTCAAGATATCATTTGGCTTTTGTATCACATTTTATGTAGGTTGCCAAGCATTCGTCTTGGTCTACAGTTGGTCTAGATGAGTCTAGATGAATTCTGTTTGGTTACTGTTGGTCACTGTTAGTTCTGTTTTTTCTTTTTTTGGAAAGTTTACAAAATACTGTAGATGACTACAGTAGGTACACTAGGTAGGCTGATATTTTGCTTCTAAGGGGCCAAGAGGTGTTTCATCAGACTTTGCCTGCTAGCTGTGGAGTTGGACTACTTTTGAAAAAAGTCTTTCAGTTACGTGTGTGTGGGCAGTGCTTCCCACAATCTCAGTAGGAACCAGGAAACAAGAATTTACTCAACAAATTGCCAAGAAAGGGCACGCCTTTACTTTATCAAGGATGTAATAACACAGATCAAAGAATCAAGATATTTGGCATTTGCATTATGTGCAGGAACTGGTATCATTAACATCCACTTGGCTGTTGATGTTGATTATTCTGCATTAAATCACAACTGATTAACTGCTCACTAAAATCTGAAAGGTGTTAAATAAAAAAAGCAACTGCCATTTCAGATGAGGTAGTTTAGCTCACGTCACAGGAAAAGCACTCATACTTTTCAATTTCCTGGAGGCGAATGAAATGATGAATTAGTTTTGGACAGAGAGTGATTCTTTTCTATGCAGTTTCCACTGCCAGCTGAATTTAAAGTATAGCCTAGCAAAGTATGACAGCACTGCAATATATTGAGGAGTCTGGCATGTTATCATGGTAGAAACAAGGAATGCAAGCACCTTTGTTACACAATGTGCAGACATTGTTACATGACAGCAAATATTTATGACCTCTTTCATTATTAAAAAAGCCCTTAGGAAGAAACTGCAAACAAAATTCGCAGAATGTACAGAATGTATTCAAGAGACTTAACTGGTGATTTAACCATATCAGAGTGTGACAGGTCAAGACCGACCATTGTCAGAGGAGTCCCCAGGGAAGAGAACACCTGCAATGTAGTATATCATTTACCATGATGATACCGAGTCTATAATTCAATGCATATTTTGCCCAGTGTTCTTTAAAGGACATTAATATCAGTGTAGCGGTAATCTGTCAATGATCAATCCACTTGGTTCCAGTATGAGCACAAATATTAAACTTCCTTCAAGGAAGGTCTTTCAAGTCATAGAGACTGACTGTACACGTGACAAAATAAGTTTGTATTCCAACTGGCCAACTCCCATTTCTTTTTGTTATCAGTGCTGTTACATGCAGTAGCCTTACTGTGACTCATATAGCACAAAAAACCCTCAAACATTACATGCTTGTTGTCACTGATGGTCACGTACGCTTCTGAGATCCTTGGGATGATGGTCTTCACTGACACTGGCACGCCTTCAACAGGATGTGCTTCCATCTACTGTGTGGCACTGCCTTTGTCCACTCCAGCAAATGATCTCTGACGAAGATTAGGCAATACAGTGATATACACTGGCAATACCTGAACAACTCGGGTTTAAATGGATTAAATTTAAATAGGCGGTCATAACTTTCAAATTATTAAAAGTTATGACTGCCTATTTCAGCGAAGCTAAATCTATTTAAATCCATTATGTCACAAGTAACTCAATAGACATCCAGATATGTACTACACAGGCCAATAAGACAACTTCATCTTTCAACGTATGGCATTGTACAATAAAATATGACAAGTAAAGTTACTTTTCACACAGGTTTTTTGTTCTCCTGCAAATCTGGCATGTGCCATCTCAATACAGTAAACAGATGGACAGTGTTTGTAAATAAACAACATAATGGCATATATTATGCAGAATATGCCACTGTGTTCTAAAGAACTATTGAAAACCTCTCACAAAATGGCAGAGCCCCAAGAGAATAGCATTTGTGACCTCCACACATCACACACTGCTATTGAAAGTTCACTGGTTTCTATGGCAATACCTTTGTTCACCTGGTAAAACCTGGATGGTTACAAAAAAAAAAGATCCTCATTCCCAGGTGGTTGCCATGAATGTTATCTGGTACTGACTATAGCCACCTGGTTGCTGGTGCTAGAAAGTCAAAGTGATGGGTGGAAATGAGTGTAACATGTATGCAGTCAAATGATCTGGGTTTGGACTGTTTTAACCCAGTATTGTTAGGCCTCATCTTGAATGGGGCTTGATGTGGCCTTCATGTTCATGTGTGCATGGGGTCTGAGCCGGTGAGAGCACGACCACTACGGCAGTGATGGTACCAGGATCAATGGGGAGTCACTGATAGCAGCACTAACTGTCAACATGGTGAGTGTTCAGGATGATGGTGAAGACGTTGTGTGATTGATTCATCATGTGTCATGACAAGAGGTGTGGGAGGCGTTTTTGTGTTGTGTACACAAACTGTGCCTTCCTTACAAATTTCGTTTGTTTATTTTTTTGACATGTAAACCAGACCAAATATAATGTAAATTGAACTTCAATTTAAATCTTAAATGTGTGGGAACTAGGCCAACCAAATGCATTCTGCAATAGAAGCGTCACGTAATGAACCTGAAATATAATCATTTCCGAATTTCAGTTAAAATTCATACACATTCCTTGCTATTTTCTTTATAGTTTTATCAGTAATTTGTGTTACACATTGTATGTATGAGAGAGTGAGAACGAGCGAGCGAGCGAGAGAGAGAGAGAGAGAGAGAGAGAGAGAGAGCCCAGCCTTGACTGCAGTGGGTCAGCTGATCTTCTAGACGAGTTCAGTGAGAGTTGGCCATGTGCCTCTGCATTCAGGCTGAGCTCTGCATTGTCCAGCCTGACAAACACTGCGGCACTCATGCATACAAAATATATGGTAAAGTGGGTAACAGCAGAAGGGGACCCCATAGCTCAGTTAACTTCAGCTGTTTTAATTAGACTTTTTCTCTTAGGATTTTTTTCTTTTATTTTCCTCTTCAATGACCTGTTCAAATAGTGCAGCTATAGCATGACCTGGTTTAGCTAGTTCTGGGTAGTTTGAAAGTCTGTACAGTGTGCTGAGGCCAGGCCAAAACTATGTGTTCTCTGGAAGCTGTTCTCTCAGATTTGAGTTTAATTACATATCGAATAGGAAATGAACTCAAGGAGATGATGAGGGCAGTTCAGGACCAGATTCTGGTGAGGTTAATTAGGTATTATAAAATAATTCCTGGCAGATGACAGTAAATGTCATTACATATCCCTCTAAAATCTTTTTGGTGGAAGAAAACCTTTTTGAAATGAGGAACTACATTTTTAGGATTTCAGCAGTTTAGTCATCCATCACTGGTTTCCTGCAGTCAGGTTCTTAAATGTGTTACATTGTGCAGGCAATATGTATTGATCTTGCTATGAATCATCTTGCAAAATACATGTTGTGGTTATGAGCAGAGTGGAGGTTACGAAGTGGACCTGTTTGTGGAGACGCCGGACTACGACCTGATCTGCATCATTTGTCGAGGAGTCCTGCGTTGTCCTGTGCGAGTGGCCTGCAACCACATCTTCTGCAAGCGGTGTATCCTACAGTGGCTGAAGAGGTACACACAAAACTGACTCCAGTTTTTTTTTCATGCAGAAAAATCCAGCTGAAAATCACCTTATACTGGCATCTGGTTTTGGCTGGTTTACGATGGTCCAACCAGCCAAACCATAAAAAATCATCCAAAAACACCGACAGCTGGTTCACCTGGTCCAGGTAGCACCAGCATGTCCAGTCTGACAAACTGGACATTGATGAAGTAGGCTGGTTATGCCGGTATGGAAGCTGGAAATGGTTGGCATAGCAATCAAAAAACAGCTGGAATCATCATCAGTAGCTTCTCAAACCACTTAGACCATTGAAAATCATTATTCAAAACTTTAACATGACAGAAAACTAGCTGGTGAAACCAGTTAATACCAGCCAAATTGTTTTTTAGCTGGACTTCTCTGCAGGCTTGTCAAAAAGCATTGCTCCATGATTTTTTCTAGAGCAAGGCTTTTCCACTGATTGTGACTTACGGACCATCACTCTGAGTAAGGAAGCAACCTTGGCATCACTGCTGAATGAAATAGCAATTCCCACAGTGGAACTACATTAATGAACGCATGGTCAGAGACGGGCCACTTTAAGGGCTTTGGATCAATGGCTAAAAAAACACTTTGTTTTTCTGAGTAAAATATTGGGTGTCATAGCCCATACGTGACACATAACATCAACAAGTGTTATACGTGGTGTCAATGGTGTCACTATTGAATTACGGAAAAGAGAATGGTGATGGTGATTGTGACACCATTAAACCACGTAAAGCAGACAGATCCACTTCTTTGTAAGTCTGCTCTAAAAATAGTGAGACATTTCCTCTTCTTCCATATTATGGCACAGACAAGAAACATGCCCTTGCTGCAGGAAGCCAGTGACTCAGAACCTGATGTTTGTGATGTTCAGGCTCAGCAAAGCCATCGGCCGTCTACAAGTCAAGGTGAGGATCTTTTGAGTTCCTACAAAAAGTGTTAAAAATTGCTTAAAAAATTTGCTACAACATGATTGGGTCTTTTTGACCTGCATTATCGATTTTGTTGATGTGAGACAAGTTCTAATTTATAATAGTCAGTCATGCATTAGGATGGATAGTGACCCAAGTGACAGTGACACATATTTGTAGCATTGATAAGTTCATTTCCTCTTTTCCAATCCCTTGTGCACCAGTGTCGCAACACACCTCAAGGTTGTTTGGCCACCTTCCCCCTCTCTGAAGAGTACCTCCACAGCTCCACCTGCCCATTCGAGTGGCTGCTTTGCCCACACCCAGGGTGTGGCACGCGCGTCCTCCGCCGTGACGCTGATTCGCACACCAGCGGCTGCCCACACTGGAGCCAGCTGTGCCCCATGGGCTGCGGCACGCAGCTGAGCCGCACCACGCAGCCGCTGCACAACTGCTACCGCGACCTGCAGCGGCGCTACGAGACGCAGCGCAGCCAGCAGCGGGCCATTGCCACAGCGCTCCGTCGCAAGATGGCGCGCATGCAGAGCACCATGGCG
Source organism: Tenualosa ilisha (assembly GCA_015244755.2). Lineage (NCBI taxonomy): Eukaryota > Metazoa > Chordata > Actinopteri > Clupeiformes > Clupeidae > Tenualosa > Tenualosa ilisha. The sequence goes on from PYXC01000904.1 coordinate 342,834, forward strand.
CACATGCGTCGGCAGGTGGGGCTCATCTGCGAGAGTCTGGAGGTGCTGGAGGAGCGCGAGGAGCCCGAGGAGGAGGACGAGAGCCCCGGGGAGGGCACCAGCTCCGGCAGCAGCAACAGCAGCGCGGTCAGCCATGCCAGCAGTGGCAGCAGCAGCTCCTAGTGGCCTATTTAGATGGCACCATTTATGCTAGCATTGCCTATATATGGCAACAAATCATTGCTGTGCTTTAGCCTGGTTTGAACCAGACTAGAATTTCTGCTCATTTTCATTTTGCTGAGATACCAGTCTGGCAGTGATGAATGCAATAGCGTTTCCATCAGCCAACCAGCAACCAGAAGGGATGACAGTTTCGAAAGTGAAAGTATCAAGAAACTGTCGTCAGAAAGACAAAAGCAAATATGTTGCTTCCTTACTGCCAATGTGATGTGTTAACGGCAAGGTCAGAAAATAGGTTAGGAACCTATGATCAACGCAATTACTTATAGCTGGACTAGTAATATCAAAGTTAGTACAAAGTCTGTGTCCATTTTAGTACTGGATTGCCAGTCAGGAGTGGCCAGACTCTCTTTACAAAGACAGTGGGTCTGGTTCTATCCAGGCCAGGCAGAAATCACAGTGGTTGCGTTGTTGCATAATATCTGAAAACTCCTCAGAAGCTCCAACTAAGGGGTTTGTTCTGCACAAAGCCAGTTTGAGCAGTTTTTTGTATTTCTTGGTAGTGGCCCTCTCGTTTTCAGAACTAGGTTTGAGAGCTTGTTTTAGAGCTGCTTTCAAATAGCTGGGAATGTGAGAGTTCAACTTGGTGAGGCATTCTAACGTCTACACAGGGGAGGTGACTTTGCCCAGAGCAAAGGACGACATTGGAAACAGGACAAGCATCTTGTCAAACATTCTTTTTCAACTAAGGTCACTTGTTTTCATGTGGTGTAAAGCTCACATAACAATAAATGTGCTTTCATAAGATGGTCAATTATTGTTATTATTATAACATCTCGGGTAAAGTCTGGTGTCTTTCCAGATATTTTCACAAGCGAATATTAAAAGTAGCATCATAAAAGTAACAACAAAGCTTCAAGTTCTTATTTATCTAGTCAAAATTGTCATGTTGTACAGCAACACCTCCCAGCCCCTTAGACTGCCAGTCTTACAGTACAAACACTCTTTTGCATTCACATTGCAATTTGTGCAACACAGAACAGACAGCCTAAATGAGAGCAATGGGTTTCTGCAGCATCTAGCTCTCCCATCTCTACCTCTGAGTTAAAAACACAGATGTGTACATCTAGGAATATCAGGCAGCCACTAGATTTTCAGTAAGACGTTTAGCTTGTCCTGCTTACATAATGTTCATTAACTAAAGCACAGTCAGCTGCACTGCAATAGGTTCTAAAGACAGCAACAACAACACAGCACACACGGGCTACATATCTGGCTGGGGTGAGGTTGCCTTTCCCTTGGCAACACGTCTGAATTCCAGTGCCTTCCTAACCCTAAGCCCTGAACCGGCATGAATCGGTCAATTATAAAGCTGATCAATGCCAGCTAAGAGTTTAAAAATTGAGAGAGAAGGGCTTAGGGGGGGATGCAAGGATTCAGCCACTGGCAAGCACTGCGTTTCCATGGGTGTCCACAGGGAGGCAGCACTACTCCCACTCCATCGAGAGCCCCTGGGGGATCCGCTCTATGGACTCCATGGAGGAGCTGTGAGGTGGCGAGCTGGCGGGGGGGTCAATGCCCGAGTGCATGAGGGGCAGGAAGATGTCATCCATGTTTGGCAGCACAAACACTTTCTGCAAGACACAAATGTTTGGGAAAGGGGGGGAGTGAAGTGTAAAGCAATCATGCAATTATACAAATGGAGGCAGAACAGTGTTCAAATCCTCTTTTTGTACATTCAACTTAAGTGAACTCTGACCTAAAAAAACATGTGGGTATAAACCAGCATCTTCATTTCTTTATTTTTATGATTAACTCTCTGACAGGATTGACAGGGTATGAATGGCATTCCACTGTTACGAAAATGAGGGACACAATCAGAGGAGTGTTTAACCTAATATGTGTGTGGGTCAGAGAATTGGTTCAACCTGAAACTCATCCTGCAGCTTCTTCTCGATCCACTCCGTTACGTGGCAAAAGGTCACCTCCCTTTCACCCAGTTTGGGACGCACCCTTACGTCAAGACGTGGAGGCTCACAGAAGCTGTACCTGAGACAGGCAGACAGGCAGACAGTCAGACACACCCTAGACATACTACTTAATTTAAACAACAACCAATTCCATGTATTGTACGGGTCATTTACAGGTTATTGACAGTACTGAGCTGGAGGCTTAAATTTCCATTTGAATACGGCAAGGTTAACTTTTTAAAATGTGACAAAGAAAGGGTAATATTGACCAGCCACTCAATATGAATCATTAATTTGTGTCTGCTAGGGACTGGTGCAAATGTCATTCCCTGGAATGAATGCAGTCTCTGTCGATATATTCTTTAAATTTACATCACAAACAATTGACATTTCTGTAGACTGGAAGATAAAAGAGAATTTGTTGAACGAATAATAAATCATTTTTAATAGTTTATAATAGTTATTTTATTTTATAACAGTTTTTTTTTTCTTGTAACTTGCATCAAGCTTGCATCTGCTTCTGTTTCACTGTGCATACACGTGATGCACACACATACATACATGGATGCGGCTCAGTTTCATACTGAATTATCATTATTTGTCTGTCCTTATATATCACTGCAAAAAAAAAGAAAAAGAGAAAGTAAAGACGTGGGGGTTTTACATCACCACTTGATCAGAAGTACACTACCCCTAGCCCACATGCAAGCCTAATGCTAAGCTTTTTTTTTCTCTCTTCTTCTTTTCATCTGTTTTAATTCATCCTGGTCATCCTCTTAATTGCAGTGCGGGGCCAAGGCATGCTACATGAGGATGATCCGCTACTGAAGCGTGATTATACCCAGTTTTGGCTTGACGAGGAAGACATCTCACACCCACAGCCTGCCATGATGAGCTGCCATCTTTGGTTTGACCTGACCCGTGAGTCACACACGGAGGACATGCATGTAGATAGGTGTTTTTTTCCATTACAATTAAGGCTATAGCTACTGGCTCATACCAAATCCGGTCGGTGGGGGGAGGCGGGATGTTTATGGCCAGTGTCCCAGACAGCTCCTGCACCTCGACGGTCAACAGCAGCGGCGTGTTGGACACCTCCTCAATCTTCTTTTTGATGTACTCGTTTTCCGTGGCCTTCTGGAAGTACTTAGACTTAGCGATTTTGTCGACAAATCTCAAAATCCTCCGGCCCGTCCTGCCACTGGCAACAGCACTGCAAACAAGAGGGGAGGGGAGGGGGACGAATCAGCCGTCATCATGTCTTATCAGGCGTCCTCAAGTGACAGATCTGAGGCACAACAGCAATTTTGTAGCAGCAAAAAATTACACCACACCCACCAACGAGAACATTAAAATGCAATCACTTTATAACACACAAGGACACAGCATCTCAATTACGACAGACTCCAGCAGTTCCATTTGCATAATACAGAGATAGAACTTCAGGCCATCAAGTTCTAATGTTGCCATTTCGGAGTTACAAGACAAAATGGCACATTATGGAAAATAGGAACCAAATTGAACTTTGTTGGAGGATTGGTTGGGAGGAAGGGGGGTGGGGGCTGGGACTGCATTAAGGATAGAGGATCAAAGCCAGAGGAGTTGTGCTTTGCTATTGTGACAGTAGACAGCTTACTGAGCAAAACTGTACAGAACCATCAGTAGAGTATAAACAATCCAACAAGTCAGACACAGGGTGAAGTGCTGCATCTTCAGTTTGCATTCTGATGTGTTACACAATTTCTTAAGATAAAGGCACTTTATGATTGCTGAAATGTAAAGTGTAACATAAATACTGTGTGTTTATTTATTTACGTATTAATTAATTATCTTTTTCTTTTCAATGAAACTGTCTCTCATATAATTTGGTTAGGATGTTTTAAAGGGCACGTTCTATGACAACTTTACTTTTCCATAATGGAGATTTTATTATTTGAGTATGTATGGAGGATACTATGTGGATACTACTGTGAAAAAAAACATTAAAGTGGCCCAAGCCAGTTGTGTGTTTTTTTGGCAGCCAAGGTCTGAAAATATGATTTAGCAAGCCACTCAGATTGACTGGTCAAAGTGACGTCAAGTCACAATCTGGATCATGCGCTGCGTCTTCTTACTGGGAAACAAAAGTGAGAAGGTTTACTTTTTTTCACAAGCAGCTCTGTGAAGCAAAGCCATCATGAACACAAGATACTTGTGTTTACCAAAGCAAACTAAAAGGCAGTTCTGAACAAGATCAAAAAGGGCACTATGAAACCTTTTGGCAATTTGAAGTGGGACAGGTGCATTTTAGAGGCCTCAAGATGTTACTTGAAACAGTGAGTTGATAATCAATCTCTGAGGGGTGTGTGTGTGAGGGAGTAAAACTCGTACCCATCTGTGGTGGCCAGACTCCCAGCTTTCTCACCCAGATTCCATTGCGGCTCAGGAGGAGGCGCCTCCTCCTCATCTGTGGAACCAGCACTGGATGACTCCTCATCACTGTCGGCCAGAACACACAGTCTGGACTTGCTGTACCCCAAACACACACACACACACACACACACACACACACACAAGCAGTGGGAAAACATGCTTATAATTTCTGCTGCTGTAGAAATCTAAACAATTAAATATACACACTGGGCCTTAATTTGAATGATGGACAATGAGCAAAGCCTCTGCTTATTAATATGACTTTGCAATTTGTCAACTAAGACACACACACACACACACCAGCACACATAGGCAGTGGGAGCACATGCTGTAGCAATAAGCAGACTCTGTAAATGTACACACTGTGCCTTTAATGAGAATGTGTGAATCAATCAATAGCCCTGATATATCTGATACATCTAATGACACTTCAATGTTTATGACACTTCAAATGTTTATGACTTATGACTTGATGTCTTCATCCCAAACAGTGTCAACTTTACTTTACAAAAACCAAATGACATTTAATGACAACAGTCATGAACATTAAAAAAGGGATATCAATGTTCATGTCACAAGTCATGTCATGTTTATGACAGGCTCATGTTACTCTTATGTCGACACCCTCAAGTAAAGTGTTACCAAATCTTCTCATTCTTTTCCCCAAAGACAGCACTTGTTAACCTCAAACAACAGGGCTATGGATTGAATCACACCAGATTTTTCTTTAATTTGAATGATGACCAATAAGTCACAGCAAAATCGCCAAAAACGTTTTAGAGAAGACCTTAAGTGGGAACAAACAATAACGTGTTACTTCAACATTAATGTGACACAACAGCATGTGATATAACTGCTTTTTAAGGTGACTTTGCAATTTGCCTACCTTTTAATTAGGACCTATTGTCCTAAACAAGCTATCTACGTACATGCCTGTAAGGTATCCTAGCAACCTATATTTCCATAACATCACGGTAGCAGGTTTTGGTGTGGTACAGGTATGTCTTCAGAGAAAATGTTTTAAATTCCTTTCTGGAAAAACCGTGGGAGGAATGAAGAAAACTCCACATACCTGAATCAACACGTACATAGAAACACTTACATAAGCTCCAAAGAGCTGTCATGGAAATCAGAAACTCACATTGCTAATAGGAATGGGAATCTAGAACCGGATACCAAGTAGAACTGAGAATCTAATCCATCAGTCTATTAGAATTGTAGGCTTCTGACCTTATCAATTCCTCTTATCAGTGCCTGCATGATTTTGAGATCAGGGGCAATTGGTCTTTCTGAAAGTAGAACTGAAACAGACAACACAGTTCTACCTGGTTTATCTCATTCTAATTAGCCAATATGGCCTTCATATAATTATAGGCTACATTAGAGGTTCATGTGTTGATACTAAAACCTGTGTAGACTGCCTTCTCTACTGTGAAGAATCAATGAAGAATCGGTCCAACAAGCAGTATCAACAGTAGCATCAATATTGATAAAATCAAATCAATTTCCACCCCTAATTAATTGTGTGTAATTTTCTGAATGACAAATAGGCTATATTAATAAGGTGGATTTAATTTCAATAAAGAGTTCAGAGTGGCATATTTGGCAATGGCTGGACAAGTGGCTCCATTGTACTCTCCTGGGGTGAGTTGGTTCATTAGCGGTTTATAGTGACATGCTCAAAGACACTTTCATTTTCACAGGAGCTAACAGGAGTCAGACTCGTCCGGTGAATTCCCCAGTCCCAAGCAACTGTTCCACCTCTTGAAACTGTCCTGCCTTCACCACTACCAACAGATCCCCCAAGAGGGCGCTATTCTCCGGCTCTCTGCTCTCTGGCTCTCTCACCCCACTCTCCCTGTCTCCACCACTCGGTCAGGCTCCAGGCTGTCCTTGCCCAGCTTGGCCAGGTTGATCTTGGTCTCCAGGGTCATCTGCAGAGCGCCAGTGTACTCCATGTCTAGCTCCAGCCACAGGCCTAGAGCACAAAACAGACAGAGGAGGACGACTCTCAATGCAAGCACAGGCACAGCACACACGAGGCAGACAAATGTTAAGTAAATGTCTGCTACACAAACACATACACCAACATACACACACACATTAACAGATGCACAGAACCTCTGCCATAATAATAATAATAATAATGACAATAACAATAAAAACCAGTGAATAAAGGCTTTCTATTCTATTCTATTCTAAAACATAACCTCCTTGGCAGAGGTAATAAAAAACATGAACACACACACATAATTGCAAAGTTGCAGTATCTACAATCCCTTACACACAGACACACATTGCCGCATCAATAGCAACATAAGTCCAGCATTTCGGCACTCAAAAAGAACATACGTCACATAGGCATAATCACCCTGTCTCACACACTGTGTGCCTCAGCAACACTGGATTTAGTAGGATTATTCAATCCTATAGAATATCCTATCGCTTTTCATAAAACTAATATCTGCCCTGACACTGTGGTGGGATTGGCTGGAAAATCCCTTGAGATCGTAATGGATTTCAGATGGATTTTCCTTTTGACAAGGGATTCACAGTGGCTTTGTTTAGCATGCGCACACTGACTCCAGTCCAGACCTTTGCTTTCAACTTCAGGGCCATTCCACTGTTTCTCCTTGCGAGGAATGGAGTGCCACTCAGAAAAATTGCTTTCATATCCATACATGCATTTCAGGATTTTTACTGGGGGAGAAAGATTCTCCTTTCAACTGATTTCACACACACTATCCTGCCTGAGCATGTATAAAAGTGTCACACAGACACAGACTGTCTACTGGATGGATATAAGAAAAAAGCAAATTTATAGAGAGAACTCATTAGCTCAAGACAATGACAGCAGGGCCCTTAATCTGCGTGATATTTCAGGGGGATTACAACGAGCGCTCGAGGATTTGATTATGGGCATCCTCAATTACGCTAAATTACGGCAGATTATAATTCCCCCAACGTCTGATAACTAGTGTGGCAAATCTGCAAATGGGATGAGGTCTGATTAGGGAGTGTGTGTGTGTGTGTGTGTGTGTGTGTTTGTATGTGAGTGTATATGTGAATATGGGCTGTCAGTGAACTGCGTACAGAAAACACTTCAGCACCAGTCATGCTTGGAGTCTGGTCTAAACTCGGACGCAGCCCATCCAGACATCAGTCACCAATGTGTCCAATAATCAGAAACAAGTCTTCTCTCTCTCTCTGCCCCCACCTCTCTTTCTCTCGCTCTCTCTCTCTTTCTATTTCACATGCACACAGGGAAACATGCCCTCATACAAATGTTAAACAGAAGCATCGATCCATGCATAACATGGATATAAAAGTTTTCTGTGATACTGACACATTTTAGCAGACAAAAAATACAAGCGAGCACACACACACACACACACACACACACACACACACACACTTATAAACAAAACATGCTCACAAAGACACACACACACGCATACACGCACGCGCGCACACAGACACAAGAGTGACTGCCACAGCTGCATTATGCATTCTGAGATTACAGGGGGATAATATCTGATCTCATCCCTGCCCGGGGCCAGTCACATCAGCCAACAGAAGCAGTGGCCGGGCCATCAGTCCTCTGAGATGGAAGATCTAATCGGATCTTTCGAAAAGACCTGCGCACGACAACACCGAACAACACGGCAACACAGCCAATGCGCCACGCTCGATAACGCACACGGCGCAATACGCGCCAAGGTGATGTGCTGCATGATGCGGCTCAGCCAGACTTACCTCTGCTGTTGAAGCGAGGTTCGTACGTGTTGATGATCTGAGGCATGCAGGAGCCCATATCCAGCTCTGTGAGTGTCAACTCATTCATGAAGTAAGGCAACTGAACACACACACACACACACACACACACACACACACACACACACAGAGCTATAAAAATTCATACATTGTTTGCATTTGGACAAACCCCATATAGAATTTATTTTGGTGGCAGACATTATCTACGTCAGCTGGAATAAGCTGGCATCAGCATAATCATTCCACCAAACAGAAGAGTGCAAATTCAGTTTGGATCATTATAAAAGATTATGTAAAATGCAACTGTTGCATAACATGCTGTATTTGTAAAAGTGTCCGTAATCCACAATGCGGAGTCAGTTCAAGACGTGAAGTCACTGGCAACAGCACCACTACCCATGTGAGCTTTCAACTTCACCCAAAATGGTAAATTCACTCTGCTGTACGTCAGCCTACTCACCCGTATTTTACTCAGCTTTTTCTGAATCTTGTGCGAGACCATGTCAGCCCAGTACTTTTCCCGCAGGAAGTCCCAAAAGATCCGGCCAATCAGGGCATTGATCCAGGCAGGAGGAGGGCCATCCATGTGACAGCACATGTCCTGTTTGGAAAAAGCCACAGTGACATGAGGTTGACATGATTCCTGCTGCCCACGTCTATCTGACCTGGGATGAGTTAGCTCTCTGGCTGGAGTGTTTTTTTTTTTTTTTAATGAGTCTGCTCCATCCCTGTGGTCCTCTGGGCTTCAGATTATGGCAGAGAAAGGTTGGGCTGCAGCTGCTTAAACGAGCTTCATTAACTCCGTAAGTGGCATGCCTGGCAGCACGGCGTGTTCCTGAACAGCGTAACAACCCGATCTGCCACCACTGTAGCTCTGAAGCCAATTTCTATTTTATAATGAATGTTTTTTGGGGGGGATTTGAACTCATGCAGAACTCTCTGTGGGCCAAAGACTGCCTTCTCACAAAGAACCTCTTGCACTTTGCTGTCAGAATGATTAAAAATCATGGAATTCATTTTACAACATTTTATATATTTTTATGTCCATGAAACTCAATCAAAAACATTATTATGTCATCATTACATCATTATGTCATTAAAATCTATTCTATGCTATTATACAGTACAACTACGATCTAATCTAAATACTATTACAAATTACAGTTACATGCAGGGCTCAAAGTTAGCACCAACCAATTTTGAAGGTTACTGAAAAATACTGTTTTTCTAATGAACGGCTGGTATATTTTAACCAATTTGTCAGTGACTGGTAGATATTCACATATCGAAAAATAAATTTTGACCCTGGATTACATGTAATTACATTTGTCTTTGACAAAAAACGATCCCCATATATGCCTGAACATGTGTTCGACTGGCCAGATGCCTCCACACCAGTGTAGTACCTTCTCTGTGGGGCTGGCCTGTGTGCTGCTGGGCCCAGGGCTGGCTGAAGGGGTGGGGGCCTGGGACCTAAGGAGGGTGCCCATGTAGGAGGTGTAGTCCTGCAGCAGGAGGTTACCGCGCATTCTACCGGCCAGGTCACGCGGGCACAGCAGTACAGAGGCCAGGTCCTCGGCACTGCCCCGACTGGACACACGGCTCGATTGTACCGGGCTGCCGGGGCTCTCCACGTGAGGCACTGACATGTCTGCAGGATCACACACACACACACACACACAAACATGCACACACACACACACAAGAGCATCAGGGTGAGAGTTTGGTGAGTATTAACAGGAGTGGGACATATAAAGATAGGACAGAGACCTGACAGAGTGTCAAATAAATGTGATATTTTTGGAGATTACATTTGGATACGACATTTTTGAAAGCAACACTGACTGAGCACAGTTATTATGAGCTGTCTTAAGTTACTTCTCAAGTAGTATTGACATTTGTTTATCACAAGGATAAACAAGCATGTGTAGACTCACCTGTCATCGAGCTCTGTATTTTGATGTTTTGATAACATTTTCCAGCAAGCTCAACTGACCTTTTCTTGAGCCATCAACCGATGGAAATAAAAGATTTACAACTCAGGTCTGACACAATGACAGCCGGCTATTTATCTCCATATGTGCAGGTGTGGGGCCTGATTTGCCATCGTTTATGGGCTATTTAATGACTGCTGAATTGCCGTACCTGATCTGGAGGCACATCTGCTCAGCTTGTCTTGTCTGTCAACCCTGGAGGCAGCCAGGAGGTGATGGAACCACTCCTCCTTCTCACGCCCCGTCCGGCCAAATAGGTACAGCGTTACGGGACGGGGGCCTGATTTGGGTTTGGCAGCTGCTGTGAGTGTGCTGGGCCTCTCCTCTCTCTGCTGCTGCTCCTGCTGATGCTGAGGTTCTCTCCCACCTCCACCTCCTCCACCTCCCCCATCCCCACCCCCACCTCCGCCTCCAGGCTGGACCTCGTCCCTCAGCTCTTCCATCACGGGCTGTTCGCCCTCTGCCAGCGTGATGCAGATGGGGTACTTTTGATTCCATACCCGCTTGCGTGCCAAAGCGGTTGGGAGCAGGAACACCTGTGCCGCCCCCCCCAGCCCCCCCGAACACACACATACACACACACACACACACACACACACACACACACACACACAAATACAAAAACATGCAAGCAGCCTTAGTTCGAAACAAGCCACAGCACACAGAAACATGCAGGGTGCGTTCATCTCCAAAAAGAGATCTTATTGGTACAGATATTTGGAATGGTCTAAAAATAACTTTCAGCTGAATCACTAAATCACAACCATGAAATCAAGATGATCCCCCTTTGTGGATGACTTACTACCACATTCATATCCTTCTGCCTTGGTAAAAAAAAAAAATAAAACAAGAAAACCACTTTTTGAATATATGGACCACAGACAGACCTTGCTGCCGGCGAGCTGGATCTTGCGCGAGCGGACAAAAGTGGACTCCTGGGGCTGCTCATCGAAGGTGGCCCGGCGTCTGATGCTCTGGCGGGGGTAACCCAGTCTTAGACACTGGCCCTCCAGTGACACAAACACAGAGTGCGTCAGGGACGGGTGGTAGTAATCCGGGTCGTAGGTGTACATTTCATTCAACCAGCCCTGAAAAAGGCAGCACACATGTACGATGATTATGATTTTATTACTTACAATTGACTCAGCGGCACCAGACTTCAGACTATCAGTGATCTGCTTCAAAAGGACAGACTATAAAAGGGGCCTTGGGTTCATTCGGCCCCGCAAAAAATCAAGCGAGCCGCCGTCGCTCACGCAGCTGTGATTTGCTCGGCCACAGTGGGGTCAGCCCAACTCACAAGGCACTAACAAGCTCAGCAGCCGCTGGTTAAACATGGGCGTGCTGCTGCGGCTGTTCTCAAATCAGCCTTGCCCTGCTTCAAACCTGCCACACAAAGCAGTTTGGTGGTCTTCAGCCCTTCTCTGAATGGTATTTGCCAGTGAACCCTGACATGAGAAAGAGGCAGAAGGTTTTAAAGGGAGTAGGTGTACTAAGTCTGCTGTGCCACATCGGGCTTTGTCTGGCTGAGTGAGCTGCACAAGAGACACATTAATAATGGCCTTGGTGTGTCTGTAAAGAATCACAGAGACAGTAATTGCAGTCTCTCCAGTTGGAGCTGCAGTGTGGCACATTAAAAAAAGCATTACATTCCTCAGACGAAACAACAGAGAGATGCAGACAAGCTCTGCAATAACAACATTCTCTGCAATGATCTTTTCACAATATTGTGCTCCCTGTGAAAAGAAATGTATGCGTTATGAACTGAAAATGAAAAAATGTCATAAAAGTCTAAAGTTTGATTTGCTATTTAAACTTCAACAGACTCACCTTTAAGCAGGGAGGGTCACTCTGGAGGTCAGTTGGATGACTGTAGTCGTACTGGTTTGCCATGTGTCTGTATGGTGGAGTGGTCTGTCTGGACATGCCCAGGCGGATGAGGAAAAGTCCCAGCATGAAGCCGAAAATCAGGCCTAGGCAGAGTCCTGACATGTATGTGGTCAAAGGCAGGATGAAATAACAGTAAAAGAGGACGGCCAGCAGGCAGAGTCCCGAGGCTGGCACTGTAGTGGTCTGGTGGTTCCCTGGCACCCCCACCACCTGGATGATGCCACCGGCATGGGGGCAAAGCTCAAGAGACGGGCTGAGGTCCTTCAGTCGGCCAAGATGCTCGCGGGTGCAACAGGACCTCTTCCTCTTGCCGTGTTTGACAGGCCAGTTACAGACGGGTAGGTTGAAGTCCCCTTCGGACTGTTTGGTGCTCCTAGCCTGGGAGTCCATAGTGGTCAAATCCCCGGTGGATCTGGCGATGACCGCGTAGAAGCTTTTATGGCTTGGGGAGTCCACAGAACTGGTTGTTCGTTGGTGCTTAGGGCTGCCAGAAACGCTGCTGTCGTCGCCAATGATCTTGCTGAACATGCTGAATGGTTCCTGCATGGCCTCATGGAACTTCCGTTTGGTGTCCTCCAGCTCCGTCTTGAAGAAGCCCGGTTTGGACTCTCCGGTCGGGGAGAGGTTGACTGGAGAGGGTGGCGCAGTGCGGGAATCTTTTGACTGGGTGAGCTGCCGGAGAAGGTGCAGGTTGAGCCGTGAGTCAGACTTGGATTGGGAGACCTCCGGCTCGCTGCGGGAGATCTCAGTGGAGATGGACTTGACCAGGCTGAGAAGGGGCCGTGGCTTGAGGGACGACGAAGAGAAGGAGGCCTCCTTGAGCTCCAGCTCGGTGGAGAGGGACTTCACCAGGTTGGCCAGGGGCCGGTGCGTGGGCGAGGCCTGTCCCGGCGAGAGGAAGCTGGGCAGCGAGGCTGAGATGTCCGCCAGGGAGCCGGGCGAGGAGGGCGAGAGAGGCACGTGGAATGCCGGCGAGCGCAGCCCCCAGTCATCCACGTCGGGACAGGACCGCTGCTTGGGCAGGGCTTCACCGGTTCCATCCTGCTGTTGCTCCAGACTAAAGATCAGCTCATTGTCGTCCAGGCTGTCCCACTCACCCTCCGTGCCCGTCAGCTGGATCACAATCCCCCTTTTGGTCACTTCCTGAGCCCCTGGAGGAGGAGGACAAAGCCCTGGGCTCTGGTGCCTTAGTGGGTTTTTAGGTCCTCTGTCATTTCCTAAGGTCTCCGCCATGTCTTATCTTCACATAGCAGAAGGCACTCAAGACTCTCTACAGTTAAATTCAAGGAGATCAAGAAAAAAAACCAACACTGAGTTACGTAAGGGATAACGGACGACGAGGTAACCAGCTCGATGGAAATAATGGCGAGGTGGAGGCGAAGGGGTAGCCTCTGCCAACCATCGAACTGGTCACCTCGGAGGTTTATTTATAACTTTCTTATATTTAGGAATCATATACATGAACTACAGAAAATAACCCGTTACAGCTACCGTCAAGGGGGGAAGGTACAGCGTGACGTACTTTACTACGGTTGTTATGGTTACCATTCATAAGCGCACTGATATGGAACAATGAAATGAAATGAAATTTTTCGGATCTACTTCAAAGGTAGCCAGTTATACAAAGTTAATTCCCACCTCATCAGCAAATCAGAAAAAAGAATCCCATTGTTAAGGGAGATAAACTGAGTTACTGAGTTACATCACCCTGAGAGTGTTGAGGAAAGTGTTGAAGTGACAGACAGTTTTTTTACTGCTGCTGTTATCGCTCTTCATTAAGGAGCTCGGCTGGGGCGATTGTGAAGGGCAAGCGCTGATTGCTGTGAGGTAATTACTTAAGCCTCAATATTTACTGAGCACTCTCAAATGGGAACAAAAGATTTCTGCCCCTGCTGTCAAGCTCAATAAGAGTGGGCTCGCAATGCTCATGAAAACAGAGCAGGGGGACTGTTCCTCTTAAATGATCACAAAAGTAGGGCAGAGCTCTGACTTCATTTCAATAGCTTACTGCCAGCATCTAAGCTCATAAATAAATCTGTTGCTAAGGACAAAGGATACCTATCATATCTACCATGAGTAGCACAGTGTGTGTGTGTGTGTGTGTGTGTGTGTGCCACTGAGCTTACCTCACTTGTAACTTTGCAGAAATTTCTAGAATTTACCCTCTGCAGAGATTTCACTGTTTTTCTGAATGACGTTTCCTCTTCTTGATCATCGTGACACTCAGAGTGCTTTCATAAGCCTCACACAGACACACACACACTGCACTGCCTTCTCCTCACCCTCATGAGAGTCCCTGCCACAGGGCTTCTCTTTCACACAGTCATCCTTCAAAGGGACAGATTCTGCTTTTAAATTCAAGCTGGAGTTACTGATACCTATTGATCCATTGTTGCACAGCACAGATAGATCATGTTTCATTAAAAAGGACGCAATTGAGGGCAAGTTCTTGTCATCTTGTGTACATGTCTATGTTTTTATAAGCTTGCAGTGCTTGACAGAACATCTAAACGCTGACATAAAGCATATAGTTTCTGCATCACAATCATAGATGCTTTGCAGCGCAATGTATGGGAGTCGATAAACATTTCCATTAGAGGGATCTCTAGATTTTAGCATAGAGAGGAGAGCATCCCCACCTTTTCTGGGTCAAAGACTGTATTTCAAAGTGAGTTTCAGACCACGTACTGGCATTACGTAACTGCCTGACACAAATTCGACCAATTCAACAGCAGCTGGTGGATCCTTGCTAATCCTTCCTCTCCCTCCAAAATGGTCTGTGGCGAGATATTAAAACCAGCAGACAGCATTAGACTGAATTCTACAGATACTCACAAAACATGCTCAGGCTGCCATCGTATGCGGAGCTCTGTGGTGCCAAAAGCAGAGATGAACAACAGCTGTCCAAATGCGGCACCGTCTGACCTGTGGCGTTGTCGGGAATGTGGACAGACCTGTGATAGGACAACAATCGGAGCATAAACCCTCCTTTTTCTTAAAAATAATCACCTTTGCAGTACACAGTGATAGACAATGATGAAATGTTGCTGTTACTAAGCAGGCCATGCATCAACCTGGCCAAAACTGGCACAACTGGTGTCAGTCTGAGGCATATGATAGGGCATTTTTATCAAACCCTAAAGGTGGCTCTGACCTTTCACCTTTCATCTCCCCTCCACAGAAATGATGAACAACTGTTAAGGTCAATAAACTTGTCAGCAACTGTGGCCATAACTAGTCTGATTCAAAGGGCAATAATAGAGAGAAAACTATAACACTGTCATGAACCAGGTAGTCATGCACAATAAAATAGATAGAAGCAATAGTTTTATTTACTTAATATAAAGTGGTAATCTAACATTTCATTTGGCCACAGCAAGCAAGGGGCATCTCAGAGCATTTTAGAGAACTGTTAAAAACACACAAGGTGATCTGGGACAATGTCAGAGAACACTGACAGTGCAGGCCACTGTGATTCTAAAAAAAGGAAAGACTTCTCGGGAAAATATAAACAAATTCTAATACAAAACCCACAGTACCTCAGAAATCCCCCCAGGCTCTAGAAAAAGTGTAATGTGGGGGTTTGCATTTTGTGTGTCACATTCAGTAAATGCTTAGTGGCTACATTAGCACACCAAGAGCCACTGTATTTTTTTTCCAGAAATTCACTGTTTGTAAAAGTGCAGAAATGGCACAAGCTGAACATATCTCCTGCACATCAGAATAGATCCCAGCGTGTGAATGGACCCCCTGCTCTCTGTGCAGTGTACCTTTGGGGCATCAGCAGATGCTCCTGCTTATGGCCCGTGCATGTGTTCTGCTGGCATGTTTCATCTTGTGAAGTGATGGGCTTGACTCTTCAGTGTGTGCTGGGCTTAAAGAGGGCCCTGCAAACAAGCAGTCAGTGCCAGTCACGCAGATTAACTATTCCACTGTGCATCTTGTGGACTGACAGGCTTTTAGGAGAGTCAGAGCAGAGGCTGACTAAATATTAAGGTGGATAATCTCCTGATATATGAAATCTCCTGAAGCAGACTTGTACTGTCAGCCACGAGTACGCTGATCCCTATGTCATTTATGAAGACGCAAAGGCATCATAGACAGACACCCTCACACATAGTCCGTTTGCACAAATACACTCAGTATTTCAGTTGATCATGGTTGTCATCAATGGGCATGCCTGTATTTATCACACATAAATAATGGAAAAATTTGACTACCATGGGACTGTTTACATAAGGAGCACCTAGGATACATTATTGGTACAAGATAACTGAATTCACTTAAAATATGATCAATGCACACGTAAACTTCGACATGTTAAAACATCACAAGATTCATAAGATATAGAGCCACTCACCAGTCTCCAGCACAAGTGACCAACGCGACTTCTGCGAATGCTGTTCAGAGATTTTTGTACAGTGCAGAAACTTTCTGCGTTAAACGATGAAAAGGTGTTTTATAACAACATATTTGTTGTCGTCTTTTGTCAGACAAAACAGTTCGCTTAGAGTACCGGTGACATTTCGTTACATCCTCCTATTCTGAGTTCAGAAAGCTAACGGCACTGCAACACGCACGTTCCATTCGATGCCTTAACACAAGGTCTTTGAAAAATTTGTAATCGCTGGTTTTGCTGTCATCTGCAAGGTAGCGCATATGCTATGCACAATGGACTTGGTGAGTACCCTTGGGTGCTGTACAGCTGTGCACGTGTCACCGGTCCCAAACCTGACTCTTTCAAGACGCGTAAAACGGATAAGATGAAATTCGCCGACTTTGAACAGTTTGAAGATCCAAACGACTAACATCGGAATACGGTAATATTGCCATCGAGATGCGCGCCCGAACATAGTTCGACACCTCCCTCATGCTGCCTTCATCCAGATGTGATTTAGCAAACATCAGCGCACCAATCTGATTATGGAAAGGATGGCTGCAGTCCATTTTAATCCAGATTAAACATCCCAGCCCCAACACACACACACTCTCTCTCTCTCTCAAGGGAAACTGACTGAGACTGACCTTTTGGCCCTTCATTCAATTTTTGATTATGTTAAATATTTTAACAACTATCAGTGCGATAGATCCGTTATAACACCTGCACCTTTCATTTTGACATGTTTAGAATTCAATCTCTGTGAAATTATGCCTCTCCTTGGCATTTAAAATGCTGGGCTCCCTGTCATGCAATCTCCTCCCGCATGTGGTGGCATGTCCAATTCAACCTCCAGTCCATCCTCATCAGCATTTTTTGGCTTAGGCATGTACTGTAACACCGAGCCTCTTGCAGGAGTCAGCACTTCAGTTCAGGGCATGTCTGGTATACAGGAAGCAGGATGGGATACAGAGAGGACCGTCTCCCGGCCCTTAGGGGAAGTGAACTATATTTTGAATGGCAGCAAGCTCCCGGTGCATTATTCATTTGGCTGCGGCCCTGAGCTGGTCCCTTGCTAGCTAACAAGAAGAGTTCAGATAGACCTTGTTGCTACTGACATCTGAAAAGGGGGTGGCTGACACTCACAATAAAACTCTTCTACCCATAACAACTTGATGCAATCAATCACAGAGCCTCTCAAGTACAAAATGATCCCTAATAAGATGATAATACTGTTGATAAAGCTATGTCTTAATTGTTGTTTACTGTCTTTTAATTGGAATATTTGAAAATTGTATTAATACTTAACAGGAGACCCATGCCAGGACCAACTCTCCTTTCTAAAAGCCCTATGACCTACCCCTTCTCACAATGGCACTGTCAAAATGGACTCACTCAATGTTACCCCCGTGATCGATCTTACTCCTTGACTTTAACATTATGTCTGGCTGCTACTACATTGTCTAGACAGAACTTTAGACCACCACACATGGCCATATAATGTGGGACAATATTTTGAAATTAATAAGATGTTCAGCCATGTTTTTCCTGCATGACCCCTGGCAGTTGGGTTTCCCCTTGAGCCGTGGATCTGCCCAAGATCTCTTCCTAGAATAACTACCATAATGGAGTTTTTCCTTGCCCCTGTTGCTCTAGGGTAGCCTGACAAGTTATCCTATAACATCAAAATGTATAGTCTGGGCACGATCAATAGACCGGCCCCAATCCTAGAGGCGGAATCAGTGATTGTATTTTAAACTAGATAGTGCTACGACCAATCACAGCAACATCAGCAAATCAGCAAATAGTCTACATCCTTCTTCCTACATCCTGAAATGCCTTTTCTGTTCAACTTTCAAAGAAAAGCCTGTCTAACACCTCCAAAGTCGATTCAAATGACCGCTATCCCTTGGCCACTGTTGACAGCCCTGTCTTTATCTTGCTAAGCCCGCCCAATGACTTTCCACAAAATTAGAGCATTGTAATTCGTCTTACCAAGGCTTGGTAAGACTTTATGGTGCGTGGCTAGACGTACCCGCTGAGCAAAACTATTTACTGCCGCTAGGGTGCGTCTAGATTTCTAGGCTAGCTCTAGGGTGCTCCTTGTTAATGACTGTTAAGCGTCACAAGACAATTGTGTTGTAAACAGTGCTGTATAACTGAAGAGTTCAGGTGCAAAACTCTTTAAGTGAATTTGTGATGAATTTACAGAAATATGTTCATATAATTGTGATAAACTTTATCAGTTAAACTCCATTTGGATTGTTTGGCTTGATAATGACATTAAAATTGCATTTTGATAGAGATTACTTTTATATTATTATTAAAACAATGTAATTTTTGCATATTTCTGAAGATAGACATAGAGGGTTTTGCATCTGAATTCTTCAAATATAATTGAATTGAATTGAATAATCAGTAATTAATAATAACACTGTTGTCAAAGCAGGGTGAGTACATAGTCCTACCTATCTGAAATAAAATTTCATTCAGGCATCCTAGCGAAACAGTTTGGCATACATGCTAGAGAATATTATGTATACATGGCCCCCTAAGGGAACACCCGACTTTTCTAGAGGCCAAGGCTCCTCCCATTAATCACTCTCTCCCCCTTGCATATCTTGGCATCTTTTTAAAGCAGCCACTCACACCAGCTGGTGCATATAAATAGCCTAGACATATATGTGTCACTAGAAACTTCTCTCTGCCTGGCTTCAGAGACTATTAGACTGCTCAGGTCTCTGTTACACTCTGCACCAATAGAGGCCATTTTCATGTAGCCTATTTAGTGCACTGTGTTGTTTTCTGCTTTTTGTTCATTTGGACAGTATATGGTCATATTTACTTTGTAGGTACTTTTCACCCTATGTGTTACCATGTTTACATGCTTATAGTATAGCTAAGTATAGCTAAGTAGACTTAGCAAAGTGTTTGAACAGATTCTTCAGACATGGCTGCTGTTTTGGGTCAGTTTATGGAGTTCCACCCTGTCCATGGCACAAACGTGCAGTTGGATCCCACTGGGACAAGGGCGACTCGTGTTGAAAGCTTTGCAAATGGGGTATGTTTCAGCAAGCACCCTTTGAGTCCAGGGGAAATATTCCTGGTGGAGATTGAAGACAAGGAGCTGGGCTGGTGCGGCCATCTCCGCATTGGACTTACAGCGCACAACCCCCAGGCCCTGGAGATGGTACCGGAGTACTCTCTACCCGATCTGGTGGACTTGGGAAACAGTTGGGTGTTTGCCATCACTAGAAACCACAATAGGATTGTTGAGGAGGTACCACCGGTGGCTGCGGTGGATGACCTAGCCGGGGGCCACAGACTAGGAAGGGGTGAACCCGAGGAGGAAGGGGTACCCAGCAGACCCCAGGTGTTTTTCACAAGCCCTCACCTGTGCATTGATACAGTCCACATCCCCATGGATAAACTAGTCGGCCGCAGTCGTCCAGGCAGGTACAGCCACATCCTGGATGACCTGTACAAGCTGAATGCACTACCTCCCACTGCTCGCCGGAGCCGCATCGGAGTGCTCTACGTCCCCAAAGAGCCAGGTTTCGCTGACATGCACATAGTCATCAATGGCGAGGACATGGGGGCGTCGGCCAAACGGATACCCACGAGTCAACCACTCTATGCAGTTGTGGATGTATTTGCTGCCACCAAATGTGTCCGCATCGTGCAGGTTGAATATGGCTGTAAGCAGATTTTTTTTATTCTATAATCCAAAATATTTAAATTTTCCGATCATGCTGATCACAGCTGTTTCTTACATATATTATGTTCCTGTTTGTTTTTTCCCCTAACCCCCAACCCTACCTTTGTTCAGTTGCATCGCTGCAAACCCTCTGCCGGATGGCCATTCAGAAACATATTATCCACAGAATGGCTTTAGACTGGCTGGAGCTTCCTGAGACACTCAAAAATTTCTGCAAGTACGAGTAATGGACAATCTCATCAGTACTGCAACATCATTTGGAACTTTTAGAACCCATCTTGTCTCACATTAAGACATGTAAACTGTGTAAAGTATTTTTAAAATCACATTTCTCTCTATTATTTATTTAAAAATAACCCAAAACACAGGCTGACAAAGCTTCAAATTGCCTTTGATATCTTGTTTGATTCATTTCCACAGTTGAATTCTGTGTTGCTTATTTATTTGTTATAAGTTTAGTTCATTTGACAGATCTCCCATCTCACACATGCATCTCATTCCAAAGGTCATCCGTTCAGTGTGCAAAGTAAACAATGATATAATTACTGATTTATACACATGTAATATATTAAAAAGACACAAATGCATAAGAGCAATGCTTACTAATAAATACATTAGCTGTATATAACTGACTGTGTTCATGCCACCAGACCCTTGCCATTTACAATTTCCTGAAAATTACTGTATCATAACACACAAAAGATCCCATAATTATCACTTTCCTGATATAGTTTACTAAATTCTTGTGTGTCATGAAAAAGCTGTCATTGGAGTGAAAGTTTTAGTGTAAAGCAATTAAGTGGAACAAGAGTTTTAGAAAGCATGCAGGGCAAGTTCACTAGGCTATTGGCCTAGAGGCAGTAGGAAGCCGCTGCTGAGAAGGAAAACAAAATCAGAGTTGATTGCAGGGAAATGTGATAAGGAAATAATACTCGAGGCAGGGTATCACTCTGAGGAAATTACTAAGTTTACTTTTCATCCTGAATATTATATTCCATTTTATTCTGATGTGAAAGTAGTTACTCCATTTGGTGACACATTAAACCACTGGTAACCTTTTTCTCGTGTGTGGTTTTTAGTACACTCCTCCCCAGCAGGGGACGTAGTGTGCCATACGCCAATTCTACTTTAATGACGAATCAGATGACCGGAAGTTGTAGTCTTTAATGCATTCCGCTTGTTAGTTGTAAGCAGTGCGTCGCAGGTAGTGCACCGATAGGCAAGATGTCTTTTTGCTCGTTTTTTGGCAAAGAATATTACAAAGATCATTTCAAACCAGGTACGTATAAAACACTGACACGACAGCCAAGAAGCAATAGACCTAACACGTGGTAAGTGTTTGTAAATTTTGTTTGTCGCTTATACAAGCTGTGCTATACTCGCTAACGCTATTCATGAGTTAACGTTAGGTAAGTTCGGTCTTAGTTAACCGGTTGGATGTTATCCCGTGACGACTTAAGGTCAGAACAGAAGCATTTTATAAATGTATTTTCAAAACGACTAAGCTAAGCAGTAACTCAGTGCACATCAGTAAACAACAGAGTTGCAGCGAGCATCTAATTTGCACAGTTCAACCAGCTTGCTTGAGTTGTTCTTGGTGGTGCTGAAGTCAAAAGTTACCTAATCAATATAATCGTTACTTAACCCTTTGAGTGAGCAACCTTTGCTTTCTCTCCCTTGTCATAGGAATATATGTCTGTTCTCAGTGTGGACATCCACTGTTTTCTAGTAGATCGAAATATGCCCATTCTTCACCATGGCCTGCCTTCACAGAAACAATCCGTGATGACAGTGTGACTAAACATATGGAGAGTCTAACCGCCTTCAAGGTTAAATGTCTCAACTTACTGTTGCTAAGCTTTCCTGTGTTACTAAGCTTTCCGGTGTGTGTTTAAGTGTAACGAGTTTAATGTGAGAGAGACTGGAAAGAGAGAATTTTATTTTAAACTGTATCTAACGTTACCTTTGCACTAAGCTCTGGCATTGCAAAACATTCCACCTCCCCCCATTCTCATTTGTCGCTAGTTCATAGGGGGTGTCAGTGAATATCGCTCAGTCACTAAACATTTCTTCCAGACATGCGTATACTTATTATGCTGAGAACTCAGTATTCATTCATTCCGTTGAAGGGTACTTAGAGGCAAGAACTGGTGAGTGTGCAGTTTGATAGGAGAGTAATATATATATCTGTGTTTTTGGTTTAGGTTCTGTGTGGCAAATGTGGTAATGGGCTAGGCCATGAATTTGTCAATGATGGACCAGAAGATGGCGCGTCACGCTTCTGAATATTCAGTCACTCGCTCAAGTTTGTCCCTAAAGGTAGGCTACATGTGCTATCTGAAAATTCCTACAAAGAGACTTTGTGTTTTCCTGCCTTTATCTCTCTTTGTTAAACTTTAATATGGGGCCACTTTGTTTCTTTGTTTTTTTGGCGGCAATATAAGACCAAATATTTAATGGATTTTATCTAATCTCTCTTGCAGACAAGGTTGACAGACAGTAAAGCGAGGCTGACAAGCAACTGCCGTTGTCTGCACAAGTCTGTGGAATGGATGAATGCCTTATGATGTGAATGGGGAAAAGGTGCAACATGCCATCCTGTTCACTGATGTTTTGTGTTCATCTTGAAAGCAAACAAAATGCTGTTTTAATAGAATCTTATTTTCATACATACCGATAGAAGCATGTTGAAAATGTCATGGTCGCTGATTACCTGAAATTGAAATGTCAATGAGTATGAATATTTTGTTAGTCACATATTTTAGATAACAAGTTATTATGTATAGTGTTGTTTAAAATATATTCACCATTCTGATCATATAAGAGCCAAAGAGAACATATGCATACTACGTAATTAATGCTGTGTAGCCTGTTTCACAGTAAACCGATGCCCTGCAATAAGGACATTTTGCTTACATTCCTCATGCTCTGCATTGCATTACATTTGGGTTTATTTTGTACAGTTTAACTTATGTTTTATGCATCAATAAATTAATTTAAACGATATCACAGGCTTATTATTTGCTTATTTCGAGTGATTGTTGTATATTTGCACTTAATTGATTTGGCTAACCTTTTTGGTCTATGAGCAAATTTAAAAAACGGCTGTTGTGGTTGCATAGGGTTGGCTGACTCAGGTAGACCCCCAACCTCCACCACCCATCACGCTACAATGTCACTGGACAGGCTCGTGCCAGCTGAGCGCCAAAACGGATTGCAAAAGCTAATCTTATCATACCCTTCCTAGTTATTAACCAGTTTTTGTTTTACTTGGTAAGTGTGTACTTAGTTCCTTCAAATTCAATGTCTGTGTGTACATCTGACCATTTGGTGAAGAAGAGCTCATAAAATGTTCTAAAATGTCAATGCCATACCTGTGAGAGGTCAGCCTAGCTAAAGTTACATGGGTATCTTGATGCTAAGTAGCGAGCTAGCTTTATTTGTTGTCAAATGCCCACAGCAGCTGAACTGACGTACAATGGCGTTTAACACATCTGTCAGGAACTCATACCCATATCGGAATTACACCCAAACAATGTACAAGCGGTGAGTAACTTTTTGTTTTAAGTGTTGATTTTAGCCATGCTCTACTGTTGACGTACAGCTGGTTATTGCTCTAGCTCTTAGACTTTCCCCCCTCATTAGCTGGCCTGACGGCACTGATTTAACAAGTGTAATTTTAAATATTCCAGAAGGTTGTTGGAGTTGTCATTGGGAAAACGGATGCCAGAGGATTTCCTGACAGGAGAAGTAAATGCACTCAATGCAGGCCATGTATCAGACATGAAAATGACCGCTGCCTCATTGACTGTACTTAGTTCTGTCCTTACACATTACATTTTGACAGATTTTGGTTGTGAGAGGTTCACCTTCGGTTTTACAATAAAGGACTCACCTGACCACTGCATTAATGTATCCTCATGGGGTAGTGAAGAGTATATTAACGGCCTATGTGGCAGCTTCAGAACAGGAGATTGTGGTAAGAGTTTGTATTGAGGTGCTATGTGTCTCTCCTGTTTCTGGTTTTATGTATAGTTACACTAGGTCAGATTTTTTTGTTCTCTAGTTATCATTGAGAATCCACTAGTTACACCCAAAGACCCTGAAAAAGAGGATCGATTTTGTCCTGCCACTCCAAGGTAATGGTCTAGGTCTTCTGAACAAATTCACTACATCAGGAAATGATTGATATAATTTTTACTGTATCCATCAGTTCTCACTTACAGTAAAGTCTGTGATGATTGCAGACCAGAGACAGAAGTTGTGCTTTTCGATCTAGAGAAGAAAAATGTTCACTTTAGAATACATGCTGTAGAATACTTTAAGATTGCACAGCACTGACTGTTTCCCACACCATTTTGTTTCTGTGCAAATTTGCTCCCTTTTTAGTTTCTTCAGGTTGCTGATGACCGAAACCCACTCTGTGATAAGACTGTGTGCAGATGTGGAGGAGGAAAACAGACTTCTTCCCCTCCTCCACGTTCCAGTCAAAGATCCAAGAGATTTCTACACCTTGGGAGACATCAATGCCAATGGTCAAAACCTGGACGGCTTTATCAACATTCTAGCTGCAGTCAGATCGGTAGGGACTGATTGAACTCAGATCCTTCAGCTAATTAAGATCAGACAGAAGACTCACTGAAAGGTCATGACAGCTATCTTCAATACCACATTTCCATGAAAATGTCTGGGAATTTGATTTTGTAGATTGGAGAGCAGAAGTTCTTCACCACTTCAGATGGGCGTAAAGGTCAGCGCATGGAAGTAAAGCTCTTTGATGACACAGTGAACTCCTTTCCACTGGTTTGGTAAGTGTTCTAGGGCTGGATATTAAATATCTGTCCGCCAAATAGTATACCATTTATAGTAAAGCTTATAGTATATAGTATAGTATCTATAGTAAAGAGTTATATTTTTTTGCATTTATAGTATAGCTTACAGATTTCTGCCTCTTGTACTTTAGCTGGGACCGCGAGACTATTCAATTTATGCAGTCACTGACACCAAAAGACACAGGTAGGATTTTGACAGCTGGGCTTATTTTAGTTTAGCTGTGGTGTAAAATACTTTGTTATGTGAATCTGTAGCCATCAATGTATTTCAGTGTTGTTTATTGCTGATGCTCGTGTGAAATTTGACACCTTTCGAAATGCCATGAGTGCCACTGCTACCACCAAAACAATTATCACCATCAACCCTGGTGAGATTCACAATATTTTTTTATTGCTTTCATATCTAATGTTGATTTCATAACCACTGTGGATGAGTCAATTGAGTTGATAGGAATTATTTTTTGCTCATATTTTGGTCATATTTCCTACGATTTCCTATTACAGATACTCCAGAGGCTAACCAGCTCTTCAATTTCGCCAAGGAGTTCTCAGAATCAGGAGCCCTGGATGAACCAGACAGTCAGTCAGGAGATAACATACCATGTAAGATTCAGTTCTCTTTCGTGCTGATCCTATCAGACACTTAGATCCATCAGATTACTAATATGTCATTACTGCTTTTTTAGTGGAGTCCATCACTGATGTACTGACTGTGAACCAGCTTAGGAGTAAAACCCAAGATACTCTTGATGCTTTTTATGCCGTCACCTATGCCTTTATCTCTGCATTGCCTCTGGACATCCCCTCCAAAGTTGTCAGGAGCAGATGGTAAGCTTGTCGTGCAGGAGTGAACAACTGATTTCATCATCATTTGACCATGATGATGAAATACATGTGGCATGAGGTTTGTTTGTCCTTACCCATTGCAGTGCCAGGTGCAGAGTACCAGTGGCTGAGGACGTGATAGTGTGCCCCAGCTTCTCCTGTGCTGGTCAAGGTCAGGAGCTGGAGCTGTTCTCAGGCTTTGACTTAGTCCTGGATATCAGTGATCATACAGGCACACTACAGTCCTGCTGCCTCTCCGGTACTGTGGCTGAGAAAACTCTGGGTTGCACTGTGAGTACAAGCAACTTGTCAAAGACTCTCTGAAAAATTAGGTGTCTAAAAGTAGTTGTGTTAACGGTGTTGTAACACTCTGATTTTTTTGACAATAAGATACTACCTTTTCCTTATGAAACATCATGAGTAAAATCTATCAAAGCAGATGTTGACATTTTGAGGATGCTCCACACAGTAGTTAAAACTTTGTAAAACGTGAGTGAGGTGTACAGGTTAGGCTTTAAGGGATCCCTGGCCATTAAGATATGTTGGCCTTATAAGATTGATGCTGGCTTGGACTTTATAAACATGATTTGAAAACACTCAAAATGTTTTTGGTTTTATTAAAAGTTTAGAAAAACCCTTTCACTTGTAAACCGCCATTGTAGTAAAAAGTGACTTACCTCGTTGAATCTAATCAAGGTCTGATCAAGGTGCAGCAATCAAGTTGTTGCTGTACATAGACACCATTAATATCAACCAGGTGATGTTACTTTTTACCCAGAAAGCACTGAGACATAAACGCAATGGCAGATTACAGGCTCTGCAAATTAAGGGATTTTCTAAAAGGTTTAATAAAAAAGAAAGCATTTTGAGTGTTTCTAAATCCTGTTAAGTACAGCTGATACCAACATCAGTCTTATAAGGCCAACATGTCTTACCAGTCAGGGATCCTTTTACAAAAAAAATAGAGAAAGCTATTGTTAGTTTGTCGTTTTATCAGAGACATGGTATCGGTCAGTTTATTATTTGGTCATTACTTGGTTTAGCCGCAGAAATATAGAGTAAACTTTCTTGTTTCCCGTGTTTTATCTCAGGCTGAGGAATTTGTGAATCTCTCTGAGGTAACACAGAGAGCCTTGAAATGGAGGTTTCTTCTGGAAAGATGCAAAATTTACCTGAAGGTAGCAAGAGAGTTCATGATGCTATACTGTACTGCCCTGAGACAAACCATGTTGAAAATGATCTTACAGCCTTGAGCAACGGTAAACCCTTTGTGTTTCAGGTCCTTCCAGCCCCTAAGCTCAGGAGTGGTTGGCGAATTAGCATCCTCTCTTGCACACTTGCTGATTCTGTTGAAGTCAAGCAGAGTTTGGAGACAGAGGCTCTATGACTCCCTTGTATCATATCACTGTAGATGTCAGATGTACATTTTATTTTTATTTTATTATTTATTTAAATTAAATTGGTGCACTTTAATTGATTCAGATTTATGTCAGTCTATTTAGAGAACGAATGTATTGTATTTATTGACATTGTTTTTGTTTATATAAACCATTTTACATTGCTGTTACTGTCCAATTCTTTTTAGTTGTTCAAGTTGGTGATTTTATGTAAGAACCACCTCTTTTAGTAATTAAATAAATCTTTCATATTGTCATGAAATAAGCTCTTGTGTAATGTGTAGATTATGTGAATATGAAGTACATACACGCAAAGTGTGAAGAAGGGTGTTTGTGTGCTGCAACCTCGCTTTTAGCCTTGTGTCCATCAGTACAGAAGGTGGCGGTGTTCACATCAACAAAAAGTGAGCAAACCATGAATGACGAATGTAGGAACCTTGTGCACAGTAGCGGTTTCTGTGGGGAACATGACTTTGAGGACACATCACGGGCTCTAAAGCAAAACAGCACACTGGCGACTTTGCAAACATGAGATAAATGTCTTAAATTCCAAAACATGTACATGCATTATTTGCCCTGTTAATATTGAAACATCCGCGGACAAACAGGCTTTTGGTAAGGAAACCAACGATGATCCGTACATCTGTTCTTTGGCAATAACTAACGTTAACGTTATCTAGGGCGGTGAGACCTTGGTTTACACAGAAGTAACAGTGTTTTATTTTGTAGGGTGGAGAGAGAGAAAACACTAGTTGGAAATATGAACGTTAACCAAGGTACAGTCGGGAGTGACCCGGTGATTTTAGCCACCGCAGGCTATGATCACACCGTTCGGTTTTGGCAAGCTCACAGTGGTATCTGTACCAGGACGGTACAGCATCAAGATTCTGTATCCTTTTGCTACAGAGACTACACTCAGCTCATGCAGGTGACACCATGCAGTCAAGGATGCCATTACTGCCTTCACTGTTTTGAGTGTATTTTTTTGCTGGTAGCAAAATAATGATGGCTTGCAAACAATGGTCTTGCAGACTTCTGAGTACCTAGATTGTAGGGTATTTTCCTTAACCACTTTCTTTAGCAGGTGAATTCTCTTGAGGTAACACCTGACAGGAGCATGATTGCTGCAGCAGGTAGGAGAGAAATCTATTGTACAAAAACGATGTGTGCACTAACCTCATCAGTCTCCGTGAGTGATGGCATCCAGCGGCTGAAGAATGAGGCTACGTTGTTGATTTTGCAGGCTATCAGCACATTCGCATGTATGACTTGAACTCGAACAATCCCAACCCCGTCATAAACTACGATGGTGTCAGTAAGAACATCACTTCCGTGGGCTTCCATGAGGATGGCCGCTGGATGTATACTGGAGGAGAGGACTGCATGGCTCGTATTTGGGACCTGAGGTGAGGCTGCAGTGTTATCCTACTTATAAAAGTTGTATTGCATAATAATAAAATATTTTTATGGAAAGATGCATCGTCAGTTGAATGTTTAACTATGTGGAATGCACTAAATTGCTCACATGATTGTAGTGCATGCTGTGGTTTTGATTGTTTACAGTAATGCTATGAACTGCACAATATATTTTTTTAGGTCAAGGAACCTACAGTGCCAAAGAATTTTCCAAGTTAATGCACCCATCAACTGCGTCTGCTTACACCCAAACCAGGTGACTGGCAATTCAGTGAATGATAGCTATTGCTGTATTTATCAGGAATGTCAAAATTCCAATGATTTAAGTCATAAATCTATGAAAAGCACTGTCACAACTTTAGTCTCTGTTGTCACTGTTTTAGGCTGAGCTGATTGTCGGGGACCAAAGTGGTGTAATCCATATCTGGGATTTGAAGACAGACCATAATGAACAGCTCATTCCAGAGCCTGAGGTGTCAGTCAACTCTGTGCACATAGACCCTGATGCCAGCTATATGGCTGCAGTCAACAGCTCGGTCAGTTCCTGCTTTTGGCTAGCGCACTCTGGGATATTCCAAAACACTCAAAAGTCTCACCATCTTATTAAATGACTAATTATGTCTCTGCTTTTTGTGATGACATAACGTGTTTTCTTCAGGCTATTTATTAAGGCTATGTTGTAATTGAATGATTTTGACAGCTTATGTAATGTGTGTAATGATTATTCCTGCATAATGTGCCTTTGTTTAGGAATATATGCTGCAGTATAGTTTTTGCTGTTCTTGATAGTGGCTTCTTGTGTATCTGTGATTGTCTTCCCCAGGGCAACTGTTATGTGTGGAACATGGCAGGTGGACTGGGAGATGAGGTAACACAGCTCATTCCCAAGACCAAGATCCCAGCTCATAAACGTTACTCCCTGCGCTGCAAGTTTAGCCCTGACTCAACGTGAGTGCTGCATCCAACCACTGTCTCTTCTGTTGTATACTGATTTCATTCCATTGTCAACAGGGGTATATTGGGGCTGTTTATAGCGTGTCCCTGCCATGGTCTAGATGTTATTTGAACTTTGCTAGGAAGGCTTTTTTGCCACAGAGACCATCCAGAATCAAAGCCACGCGACTTTAGATGTCATCAACAGTACAAGTCATTATTTTCAGTGGCTTAAACAGACAACGCAAGTTAATTATGCCCAAACTGTGATTGTTGCTAGTTTAGAATGACTTAGCATGATGTCAAAACTCTTGTGAGTTTGCTCGCCTGTCACAAACTGAACTATTCTATTTTCCACGTTGTTACCACAATGGGCTTGTGCTGAAGATTATTTGCCCTCTCATTTTGTCTTTTTTTGTCTCACCATATTTGTTCATAGTTTCTTATGTATTGATAATGTTGTTTATTTTTTAATTTTTATTGCTGCAGCCTGTTGGCGACCTGCTCTGCTGACCAGACCTGCAAGATCTGGAGGACCTCTAACTTTTCACTGATGACAGAACTGAGCATTAAGAGCAACAACCCAGGAGAGACGTCTCGCGGCTGGATGTGGGACTGCGCTTTCTCTGGGGACTCGCAGTACATTGTTACAGGTAAATACGAGTCAGTCATTATGGATATGTAATTGCTGTGAGTACTTTGACTTGTTGCTGAAGATGGTTTTCAAGCTTATTTAAGAAGAATGTCTTGTGTGAAATATTTTTGATTGATTGATGTACTATACTGATATTGGTATACAAGTTATTAACTGGTAGACTGTGTGACTATTTGCAGCATCTTCTGACAACCTAGCCCGCCTCTGGAGTGTTGAAACGGGCGAGATCAAGAGGGAGTACAGTGGCCATCAGAAAGCTGTCGTCTGTCTCGCCTTCAATGACAGTGTACTTGGTTAAAACACACAGTGTCTCTCTTACACTCACATTTGATCAGTTATATTTGTTAAGCTTGAGTACACAACTCAGTGAAACTGCCTTGGCTATGACCATTCAGACATTACATTTTGGCAATGTAGTTTGTATTTTTAAATCTTGAGTCATTAATATTAGAATTCTAATGATGGACCATTATGTAATGTATTTTTGGGTTTGGTCACAAAAACTATTTATTATCCACTTGAGTTTTTAATCAAATGCCACCTTTAAGCCTGTAACTAGCTCTGCTTTAAAAAAAAAAACCTTCATAAATAAATATTTACAACTGCAAGGTTATGTTAGTGTGTGTTACTGTACTTTTTTTTTTTCTTCTTTTCTTCTTTTTACTTTTTCCATCTGTTCACAGGACAAAAACAAAAAAAATACCTCATAATGGTGCTTTATTGGAAGACTCAAGAGAGTCCTGCAGAAAAACTCTTGGTTAATCATCAGCTTCAGGTTACATGGAACGCGAGTGGGAATGAGTCTTTGAAATGAATGCTATTAGAGCCCTTTTCCAAAAGGCCACTAGAAAGATGATGATGATGATGATGATGATGATGACGAGTGCTTTGGAGATAATTTGTCAGACTCTTTCCGTTTTTTCCCCCCGGGGAATAACTGACTAGATGAGACTGATGACTCTGTGTGTGCGTGAGTATGAGTGTGTCTGCCTGTAACACTATGTGTATGCACATGTGATCCTTTGCCTGTGTGTGTGTACACATTTGATTATGTGTGTATAAGTGAGTATGTGCTCGCAGTTCTCATCCCTACATACAGTCATTGTGTTGGGTTCTGTGTAGCAGGGATGCAGAGAGAGAGAGAGAGTGATCCGTTTTGTTCTCAGCGGCAGTGGGCACTGTGAACTCAGAGCCCAGTCCCTCACTCTGGAAGATAGTAGAAGCACACTGACACACAGATGTTGCTGGGAAAGCAGATGTCTATACAGAAGTAAATGAGCCGCTGTTTCCCTGGACCTGTTGAGAGAGGGTTTGGAGCTCAGAACTCACTTTTATTTTGGTCCAACTTCTTTTGAAGTTGTAAATTCCTTTCCCTCTTTATTTACAGGCAAACATCACAAAGCACGTTTTCTACTCTTCTATTCTTCTGATGTTTGTTTGGCCTCCTGTGTGTGTGTGTGTGTGTGTGTGTGTGTGTGTGTGTGTGTGTGTGTGTGTGTGTGTGTGAGAGAGACTGTGACTGTGGTCTTTCAGGCGTGCCTCCCTAGTGGAAAACAGAGCTCTAATCCGAATGGATCTTTGCTTTCCTAGTACAAATAGAGAGGCTGAATCAGTTAAAAGTTGAAAGGGCTGGTGGCCATAGATCCTGCCCTGTTGTATGTGAAGAGCACTTGCTGCTCTTACTGAGTCTTTGTTCTGTGCTTGCTCTGTCTGGTGAGTCAGGACCCCAGTGTCTGTTGGATGTAAAGGTTCTATCTGCAGCAGCCTGAGGAAAGGTCATGCTCCCGAGAAGTACAGGGATTATGTTTCAGTCAAAGTCTGCTTGGAATTAGGGACACCACATGCATCTCCAATTCCAGGCATAGGTTTTTAAGAAAGGGCCTAGTTGTTTATTGTTAAATTTCAATGGTATTATGTAAAAAAGTCAATTGAACTGGTTCCAGAAGAAAACCGGAGAGGTTTGACATTTGAATATGCCTTTGGTCTGAAACATAGTGCAAATTTGTTCCTCTACTGTTAACCTAGAGCTTTTCTGCTGCTGCTATACCAACGTGTTCTTTGCTTGTTATGATATGACTGACTGTATGAATAGCTTGTCTCCTTTAGTAAATATTTCAAACTATTAAGTAAGAAATACCAGTCTGATGTTGAATTCTCACCATCGGCTCTCTTGGTCCAATGCACAGAACTTTGTTGGCAGAGGTCCTGAACGGGCTTTTGGAGGGTTGAGGTGTCCACTTGAGTTCCTGCGATAACCCCCAAGAACTCGGAGTGTCTGCGCGTCTCGTTCCCCACCAGCCAGAATTGGTTCACCTGTAGACAAGGTACATGAAGTCAGGTCTCATCCCCTCTATCTCTGACTTGTGTTTACACGACACTGGAGTTGTGAACACACCATATTACCGCAGATTACATAATGGCGCCTGTTGTATCTCTAGTGCTTCCGGGCTCAAATGTTGCTCCTCTGGCTCAAAAGGCATTTGTAATTACACCATTTACCCTACTGATAGATCAGGTTGAGGATTATTGGGGTGGTGCAACGCTTGGGTGACCGTGGAAACGAGCGGTTTTCCTTTCTCAATAGCTCTTTGTACTTAAAACAGATTAAAAAAAAATGGCAGCAATCTCTAGATCTTGAGGTTCAATAGGCTTTGTTTGCAGTAAGTGCCTTCACTGAGCAGGTCAGACTGAATGTCCCAATCTGAAAGAGAGAGAGAAGCCTTTAAGCTGTAGCTGTTCTGATCTGTCCCTGATGAGACAACACCATTTGTGATCTTGATATGAAAACAGAGAAAACACTCATTTGTTAGGCCTACTATGCGCTCATCTCTAAAAAGAGAATAGGAGACATCAACAAAAACAGAAAAAAACAAACAAAAAAACCAAACAAACAGCCATCTGCTCTCGTTGCACAGAGCGCTTCTGATGCTGAGGCTCCCCATCTGTCCCAGTTCTTCTCCTATGGAAGAGTTTTCATTCTCTTTCCAGTCAGTGGTTCAGAGAGAGAGAGAGGGAGTGAACTAGGCAACAGAGCGACCATTGTGCTGTCCGTGCTCCGCTCCTGTAATGGGATCCAGGAGGGTTGAGAGGAGAGTCGGATCAGGTGCGCTGTGGAATTCAGGCCCGGAGCCGCTCCGAGCTCCCGTGTCCCAGAGTCGCTCCATTACCCCCTTTCTGTGGCCACACAGAGTGAAGCGTCCAGAGCTGCCTCTTAATTGGCCCGTGAGTGCAGGACTGCTCGGGGGATGACAGTCACTCAAACTGAATTGACAGTTCTTTCAAAGTGCAGTTTACGGACAGAGTAACTAAGGCCAAGAACACAGAACTGCTGGGCCCCCAGTCACCTGCCTTTGATATGAGTAAGAACTGAAATTACCTGTTCTAATATGATAAACACCTGTTACACTCATAACCACTCTCACATCAAGGAAGAGAAAGCAGCCTTACCTGCTGGTTGGACACATTCAAAAGTGAGTTCATGTTGTCATAGTCGGATTCTTCCATTTTGCGCAGGTAGCAGGTGTCTTGGTTGTCTGGCTTGTAACACACCAATCCCTGGGTATGAAAAAAAAAATAGTAAAAGAGATCAACAGAACAACAGAAAAAAAAAGATTTAGAAGAACACTCTCGTAAAGATCCTAGATCCAACATTCCTAGGATCCAAAATGACTACAGATTAATAATAAGATTCATAATCCCCTTCCGTAACTCATGACAGGCTTTCATGGCATTGTGATAACATGAGGTAGACTCACATGCTTCATGTCGTAGAGCACTGTAGAAGTATGGTTGGCTTGAGATGTCACTGAATAGGTGATCACATTGCTGTGTTTGTCCACAGACGCAGATTGATTGAAGACAGAGGTGCCAGATAGGTCAGGAGCTGTGATTCTGACAATCTGCACGGCAGACTACACACAGATATGTGGGGATATCATGGGACAACAAATTCAACAACAAACACAAATTAACTTTAAATTTGTAAATGGTCAGATTTAGCAAAAATATGATTCCAGCCAGCTTCACAAATACTATAATTTCCCAATTATTAAGCAAGGTTAATACATTAATTTTGCTAAATTTCATAATCTATTAGGGTATATAATATATGGGCTATATGCAGGATTGCATTTCTTTTCATCATTGTACTTGATCTGACTGTGTTTCAATAGGTAATGTTTAGTAAACTGATGTTAATACATGGGTCAGGCTAATAGAAGGGTGAGGTCAATACATGGTTTTGTTTTTTTAGTAAGCATAAAACACTGACCACAGGTTAATACTGTACATGCAAACAATAACACAGTTACATTGTAAGCCTATTGGGCAAAAGTTAATGTCACCTCAGTGGCATCTTGTGAGATGCCTAAATGGGCATAAACGCTGACAGTGATGATCACGATGAACAGCGTGGCAGAAAGGCAGCCCCAGAACACTCTGTGACGAAACTTTGGGGCCACATTTTGGCCCACATCCTTTGGCAGAAAATTCACAAGTTAGTAAGTTCATTTAGTAATTCAGTTAGTAATATCTGGATATCTTTATCAGTTGTGTCATGACTTTTATCTAAATCTACTCACAAGGTTCAATTTATCTATGATTTATTTTTTTTTCCTGTCAATTACATCAAATGGATGTAATTTCACAGAACTGCAATTCAATACACAAAGAAATATAACTTTAATGCACACCAACATGTAATATCTATAATAGGCCACATGAGGACAAGAAAGGCATATGAAAAGACCATGATTTTTTTTTTGTTTCATCAGAACATTGTAGTGAGTGACAACCCAACTGTGGTTTACTGTCAATAAAAACACATCAGTTCTTAGATTTCTGAGAAGTTATTTCACTGACCTCAAGCTCACTCAGACCTCAAACTGAAACTCACAGGCAGAGTTGATCCATATGGCCCTTACCGTGCATTCTGAGCCCTCTGCCGTGGCCTCTGTGCGCTTCCAGCACCCCACCATCCTGCACCCAGTCTCTGCTTCAGCCTCTGCCTCACAGTGCTTGTCTCCCACCTATCGGCATCAAAGCTGTGCTCATGGCCAAGACTGAGCAGCACTGTGGTAGTTAGGCTACCTGTCCTTCTGCCATCAAGAACTGCCTCAGACACCCCCCCTCTCCCCCCCAACCACACACATGCCACTCTTCCCCCTAACCCTGTTTCAAAAGACACACGTGATGTGCCCAACCCATTGGCCAGCCACCCCGCCCTAGAACAATGGACAAAAGGGGCAGAGACAGGTTCTCCGTTGTGGACGGGTCTTGTCGTCACCAGCGCCTGTATTTTCAGGCCATCTACGGAGCCTCCCTCAGGCTGCTGACAGACCAAGGTGACTTTTAGGAGTTTCCGGCTACTTGGATGGGAGAGGCTGTGATCTAGTCAGCCATGACCACAAATGACAAGGAAGGCTTTGATAGTGAAAATATACCATTTTTTATTATTTTTCTTTTGATCATCTTAAGACTTATGCTCTGTGATGCACAGTGTCAAGTACAGGAATGAAATGCCAGAATAAAACCAGGCTTCAGAGTGGTTGTTAACTGGCAAATGCCAGCCTGCAGTCCATATGATATATTTTTGCATCTTCAAAGTGACCAACAGTGCACAGGCCCACAAATATCTATTTGAAACTGTGAAGGAATGGCACTGAGACACAGATACACACAGTATTCCCTGTATGAAGAACCCATTCATTTGCATTCATTTCACCATTCATTTGCTATAATGGCAACCATAACTATAGCATGCATTTCAGAGATGGTGACACTTTGACTGTACAGACACTATTAAAACCGTCATTAAAATGTAATAATTTTCTCCTCACACAACTCTATATTCCTTTACATTCCAAAACAAACACTTTTTTTTTAACAAACACACAGGAGTATCAGAACAGAAACTGTTCATACTGCACAAATCATTAAATTAGTGTGATTACTCAATATGGTAGATGACAGGGTAATACATGTACATTATACAGGCATTGCTGATCCACCAGTCTCTCTTACTGGGCATGTCTAGAAATGAAACTAACATGTACTTTCTCCAGTATGCCCAAATTACTAACATCATTCCCTGTACTCTGTATCCCTCTGGCTACCCTTATAAGATCACCATCACTGTGGACGGTTATATAGACTCTTTCTTGATCCTTCACCCCTGCAATGCTGGCAGGAGCTCTGCTATGGTGTCAACGTAGTAATCAGGTACCATGCCAGCGCGGTTGGGACAACCGCTCTTCATGTGGTCCTCGGCATCAGCCACAGTGGAGACCCCGGTGAGGGTCAGGAGGGTCTTCAGCCCGCAGTTGGTGCCCAGCATGATGTCCGTGTCCAGGCGGTCACCCACCATGAGTGAGCGTGCCGGGTCCAGGCCGAACTGCCTCGCCACGCAGTCGAACATAAAGTTGCTGGGTTTTCCCACCACCTGGGCTGGACGCTGGGCTGCTGTCTCCACGGCTTTGACAAGGCAGCCGGTTCCTGCAGTGCCATTCACCAAACAATTACACAAGGGAGGACATGATACCCAATGATTACATCATATCTGAAGCAACAATGGTGTCACAATCATATTACTTCCACATTAACCTTAAACCACTGCATTGCTGTTTGTTTCAGAAAGGAGGGTCAACATTACATGCATCAAATTTGCAACGACCCAATCTACATTACCTGGAACAGCTTTTCCGCCTTCCAATGGAAGTCTTGTGTCAGTGTTGGTGCCAACAAGGAGGCAGCTGGGATTGCAAAGGTACTGAAGTGCTTTGTTCAGTTTCATGTAGCTGAAGTGTTGATCAAACCCAACAACCACCGCTTTGACCTCGGGGTCTAGTGCAACATTGGCCCAGTCAATCTGTACACCAGAGATCGGGTCAGGACCAACTCCTGTCGTCTGGATCCCGACATTCTCAATCTCTTGTCTCATGGCATCGCTTCCGATTAGGTACACTTTGCCTTGTACATTAGCCACTGATTTGAGGTACACTGCAGAACAGTAGGCTGTCCCAAACACCTCCTCTTCAGTTGCATTAAATCCTAACGTAGCTAATTTGCCTGCATACATTTTCCTGGTCTTTGTACTGTTATTTGTCACAAAGAACACACGCTTGCCGTTTTTCTTCAATAAGTTAATTACATCAGGGGCACCAGGGATAGCCTGGTCACCTCGCCAAATAACCCCATCGCAGTCAAACAGTACACTGTCAACAGAATCAAGCAACTGCTTGACCAGAGATCCAGTTAACCTCGTACATTTAGACGCTGCCATTGACAAACGTGCTAGAGGAAACGTTGCGCTAAACCTTGTTCTTTAAAATCCAAAAATAGCTTACCACCTGTCAGCTAGTGACATCCACTCAGACGTACCGCTGGCATTAAATCAGTAAACATTACATACAATACTGTTAATGATAAAGCGCTTTAATTCATTCCATTCAATAGTCTTTTCAACCGAACGCTAGGTTATTGCTGCCTCAATGAAAAGCTTGACCTCCTTTCAGTAGTGGTTCTCAGCCGACGGTACTTCCGCACCGGCTTAAAGTGACAGGGTCTAAAAAATTGTATCTATTCAACTACAAACCTTGTTTAAATACGAAAAGGAAGAACTATACTGCATAGAATATGCTGTATGATTGATTATTTCTCATGTGTTTGCTAGGAAGAATTTTACAACATGATTTGTTCCCAGTCTAAATATGTAGACCATAAAGCAAAAGCTTGGAGTGTTAGCATAGCGCTCTAAAATCTTACGTTATCGTTTTCATCTTCTTTACGCCTGACATAAAAAGCATTACCTTGGCTTGAACATCTCTGCATCTCTAAAGTTCAGTGTAGCCTGCTAAGCCAGTGTAAGACGCTGTTTGTAAGTAAACCACTAAATCGGCTACACAGGGACAGTACAGTTAGGTTTTCTAGACAACTAGTAGGCCACCTTTTACACATCCACAGAACAAACAAACAAGGAGGGAAATTAAAACTTTTAAGTCCAAATATTTCTTTGTTAGCGGGCATGATATAAAATACAGTTAAGCATAGACATTCCTTCATATATTTTTTTTTATTTTGTAACATTAAAAAAAAAAAGTTACAGCAGTTAGTTTAAAAATATTAGTGTCAACATAAAAATATATTTAAAGGTTCACTTGTGTTTCCTTTTCTTCAGAGGTCTCAGAGGAACAAATATTTCCCACAGGTTCTTGAGGACTCCCCTGCTGTAAAACCCCCTGAGTGGGTTGAAGGAGGTGCGGCAGCGGTGTCCTGAGTACGGGTGGCAGTGCTGACAGCCCCGGCCCCGCGCCTTGTACCACTCGTTGGAGGTGTGGTTCCCAAGCGCAAGGAACAGGTGGAACATGGCGTAGCCCGCTAGGAGGAAGAACACAAAGATGAGGAAGCCCAGCATGAACACGATCCTTGGGAACGTCAGGAACAGGTGCTGTGGAAAGAGACACATGTGGGATGGTCAGTTAAATAGCTGAAGACAGAAAAAAATGTCCCTCATAGTCTGGCTTGTGGCAAGAACAACTCTGAGTTTTATAACTTGGTTTAGCTTAGTGTAGTCACTGACAAATGTATAGTTAGCTCAGTGTTGTTACTGAAAAAATTGCTCCAACATAAATCTTCGGTTTAAATTTTTTCCGTTGTTTGTTACATTTGTGTTGCAATAACTGGGGTACTGTGTCCTTCACAGACCCTGTTTCTGACCTCTGGTAGAATAATCAGGTGCTCCAAAAATAAAGATCAACACACACTTGAAGTAGAGGCTGACAACAAATAGTTTGACCATTGGCCTTCCCTGTGCCACAGGTCGATGGCTGCCTCACCTGGACAACAAAGGTGGCACCCGTGGGCTGCTGCTGCCCCTGTGCATCTACATAGTGTGCATGCATGAGGCCAGTCCTAACCACAACATTCAGCAGCAGGTCCACTGTCAGTATGGCAATGTCCCCTGCCATGGCACACACGCTCAGCAGGTACAGCAGGAAGTAGCGGGTGTTTTGAGCCCCGATGCAGTTGTTAACCCAGACACAATGATGATCGAACCGCTGCACACACCTGTTACACACCCCTAAAGGACACAGCAAGGTCACAAAAATTTCTGCCTGCCCAGGTAGAGAAGATAATCTGCATATTATGTAAATCAACACAATTTAATGAATGCTCTATAACTCTTTTGCTACTGTGATTGAAAATTTGCTACAACAAAATTAACCTACTTTCTGAATTTCCCAGCCAAGTACTGGATACTCTAAGATACTTATCCACTTCTGTGGCGCTGCACTTACTGCAATGTTTTGATCTGGCTGGTTTTACCAGATTACATGTTGGACATGTCTCGCCTGGATGAAAGAGCTCCCCATCATATGGATATACTTTCACCTGGGTGGCATGCTTAGCTTTTGTAACCGTGCCTTAAAGAAGGAACAGAATATCATCAACCCCTTCCTTAGTTTCCTTCCAAATAGAAAGAATAATCAGAATAGTCCCAAAGGAGACATATGCCATCTTTCTCACCAGGGTCTCGAGTACAGCAGAGGTAGAAAAGAAAGAGATGCAAGACCAACAGCACATAAGGAACACACAGGTTTGTCAGAGTAGTGTCCATCTCCTTGCAGTAGCCAAACACCTCATATGAGTACTCTGTGTACACTGCACCTTCCAGCAGGAGGTGCATGTATATAAATAGGTTGTTCCTGTAACGTAAGGCAAATATTAAATGTAAGTATGATGCAACAATGAGGCAAATGTGTAACGTCTTAGGTCATTAAAATGCATAATATCTCTGATAAATACATCTGCAGCTTGTATAAATTGTATGTTGTCACCTTTCATGGAAAAGCCTGTGAATGGCTCTACTGCATAATCTTTTCAGCCATACTGGAACATATGGTGAGACTGCCTGCAAAGCCAAAGGAAAACTGTAATTTGCCTGCCTGCTGAAACATGTCCATTAGTTTTGGTTAAACAAGCTTCAGGCTATGGTAGGCTGTTGTATAGCTCCACCATGCGTACATAAATGGGCTTACATTTGTGAGGCTGTTGTAGTTGCGCCCCAATGCCGTCTGCTCTTGGCCAGCATATTTGCAGACAAGAGCAATGCAAGTCAGCACGACCACAACGTATACAGCAAACAGGGTGAGGAAGTCCATCTGCTAATCTGAGAAATGAGTAATATGCAGTTTGTCAATAACTTAACCCAAGAGTGAATGTGAGCATGCTAAAGTTGTCTTTCAACTACCAAATTCCACAGGTTGTTGATTGCTCGAGCAGATAAACAAAAACTATCAACCACATGTTCAAGTGAAAACCGTGAAACTTATCCAGCGATACCCCCCAGCATTTGCAACAACAGCTGCCCAGTCGTTTGATGTTGATGACTTGTAACAAGCTTTCCTTCATTCACACAACATACTATTGCCGTTCATGCTAGCGTTCTGTTAATCAATTAATGCTGTGTTATTCGTCAAAATCTTGGTGGATACTTTACCCCTGAGATATAGTCTCATCATAGCATTTCGGTTTGTGCCCACTTGCTCCTTTAAAATCTATGCTCGTCGGCTCCAGCCCATAGAAGTAAGAGTAAATTCAGCCGCGCTATCCCACTTCCTGGTTCCACACATTTGACGTCACGCAATGACGTACTTAACCATAAAGTTGCCTACCTGTATCTACCGGTATTTTTTGAAATCATCACACACTCGTTGGTCTTGATTTGTCATTTTTGAGCCCAAGAAAATTGGTTTTAGGTTTTGTATGTAGCATTTCTTTTCTAAATACTAACAGGGTAAACTTAACGTATACAATTATTAGTTTGCTATAATAATTTGTTGCATCTATGAATCCAAAAAAACGTATCAACATACGTCCATATTTTGTGTCTTTAATTCTCACTCTACAGATCATGAAGACTTCTGGGATTGGGTTGCTAGGGTACCTGACTCCTCGTCTTGTTATCAAGTTACACATGGTTCAGCAGAAGAACTAGGCTATGTGATGTCCTGCACCAAACTGTGATACCACGGGCCTATAATCAAATTAATTCATCCCCTGTGGGTTTCCACGGGAGTGAGGGAGGTAGGTGTTCATTTCTACATGTTAATTGCACACTTGTAAGATAGATCTCTGAAAGTGGATGTAGTCTCTCCCAGTCTAAATCTAAGGTAAACATGTTAGTCTATTGTCTGTGCATGGATGAAATAAATATTGACTAACGTATATTTGCTGTTGTAAATGTTACTGTAGCCTCAAAACAGAATTTTGACGAGTTGAGTCAGAATCAGACTGAGTTTAAAGGAGTTCATTCAATCTATCTGCCAATCTGGATGATTTTTGTCAAGGAATTCTTCACAGCCATTTGTTACAAGCTTGTAAAATGTATTCACTGCAACAGTACTTGTGAAAGTCTGATTACCTCTTCCTCTACCTCTGTACTGCAATTTACCAAATTTCCAGTGTTTTTGTCTCCCCCTGGTGTTTGTAATTAGAAGTATACATTGTATATTTTATTGGATTTATCACCATCTAGGCAACATAGATGTACTCCATATACTGTCCAGAATAGCAAACATTGACTAGAGTGTGTGATGGTTTGAGTGACTTTTCAAGAACTGTAAGTGGAGACACTGACTCTGGAACACTGTCTGTTTGGTGATACAAGCATCACTGCTAAATTATTCAGCCAGCCCTGTATAACGCACCATGAACAGTCCTTAAACAAATGACACATCGACCTGCCACAGGTGTCAGTAACTGGTGGCATCGCAGATTGCATTCATTTTTCACACAGGTAGGACTGAAGGCAAGTGTGGCCACATAGTGGATGTGGCATCGGTTCTGTAAAGCAGTTTAGGTGTAGGCTGTACATGTGGTGTGTTTGTAAGCATTTCCCTTTTTCACAGAGCGAGGAAAATGATATGGGCATTGTGAGAGAGTAGCTAGAGCCGGGCCTTGAAAGTGCACCTACTTGACCCAACTTCTCCCATTCCTAGACAGAGGGGTATAGCAGTCTATGAGCTTTAGTGTAGGACTAATCGTAAAACCACCATGATTGTTGACTCATCAGCTGGTATGATATACTTCATTGCACTCCAGTGTGATATTACTATATTACAATACACTGTACTTCCCAGTGCTACACTGAACTATATTCTGTACTGAACTGTACGACCGCTTTAACAATTCTGTCACCACCAGTGAAGTTCAGTGGTGCAGAGGGAATGTGGACCAACTATCTGGGAAAACTAATAGTGAAGTGGTTTGGATTCCAAGCTCCTCCCATTACTCTAAATGCGTGGAGGTCTGCAGCTTAGTTCGTCTTACTATGAATGAAGGCGTGTGTTTCTGCTATGCGGTGCGGGCACCTCAAGACACTGCTACTTTTAAGCTGCTTACTCCCGAGCAGTAGGCTTTAAATGCCCCTCTCCTCCTGCTGCTGCTCTGAGCTGTGAATGTGTGAGTGAGTTAGTGTGTGTGTGTGTGTGTGTGTGTGAGTGTAGTGAGAGAGTGTGTGTGCAGCAGTGGCAGTGTGCTGCGGTTCGCACAGACGTTCCAATTAGCCATCGCCGTCCTCCTGGATCCTCAAGCCGATTCTGGGCCACTTACTGGCCCTTGGAGAGGGAGCCAGCAGCTAGAGCAAAGGAAAGGGGGTGGTATTTATAGAAAAATGGGGCCTCACAATACCCTTTTTTGGAGGAAGAATTATTAAGGATCTGTGCTGCTGCTGCGTCCCAGTTTCGTGATTGGAGCTCGTGCGAGTGAAGCATCCACAGAGCTGGCCTGACAGGGTTCCGGCAGAGAGATTGCAGAGTCAACTTTGCCGGCAAGGGCACTTTGGTTTTTCCATGCGCACACCATCATCCGGCCCCCTGCTCGCACGTTTTCGAGGTTGCAGTGCTCCTGTGGGCCGACCCGGGGTGGGATGACAGGACATTTTAAAGTCACAGTCCTGGTGCGCTCGAAGCAGGAGACGAAGGGGAGGTGCTGAGGTGTTCGGCGTAGTTGCGCAGTGAGGGGACTTGATTCGGACATTGGCTGCCGAGGCCGTACATTTTTACGGCTGTCCAGCAGAATTCGAGTCACAATGAAGAAGTTCCTGCAGAACAAGAAGGGACGGTACTCCTTGCGCCAGGGGAAGTCTGTCTCTCGGCAGTCATCTAAAGATTTCTGTAAGTTACGCCTTTGCACCTGAAATTCAGATCTATATTTTACTGTTAACCCAGATAGAGTGATTCTGTGTCACATGCTGTGGTGCACAAGAGGGTCCCTGGGATGGGCATCTAGGTTAACGTGTTTATGCTAGTGTTGCCTTTAATGCTGAATTAACTTATCATAATCAGACCGTGTCTGGCATACCATCCAACCCCAACCTCCTCTAAATCTTCCAAAAATTGGTATTAAATTTTGGGAAAAAATAATACTGCAATGCTCTTAACTCTTAACTAATGAAATTTGTTGCTGCCTATAGAGTATATTTTGTGCCCTGTTTGAATAAGAACCTGCAGCTGAATACCTGAATATCTGTTGTGTGGGCATGGACAGTTTTGGTTTAGTTTTATTTGAATTACAACAGTACAGTCGTGGATGGTTTTACATGGTGTACAGATTATCTAGTGGTTAGCTGTAGTGCAGTGTGCAGGCCTAATGCTTCTTGGATTTTTCCGGGTCAGAATCTGTTGGCTGAATGAGGTCAGTCCCCCTGAAAGGTTCAGTCATCTCAGTGGAGACTTCAGTGGAGCTCTACAGAGTGATTCAAACGTCCATTTCCTTAATGCTGTTCATAGGAATCAGTGTGTGTGTCTGTGTGTCTCTTTAAAACATGTTTCTTTTGTCATGCTTTGGCTGTCCTTGGCCTGTACTAAGATCCAAGCATAACCAGACACTGGAAGTATTTGTCAACATAATCTTTTTCAATGGTGCCTTTGCAGACAGTAATGATTCTTGCAAAAATAAACAGAACGATGGGAAAGTCTGTCAGTACATAAAGTGGCTGACCAAAAATTGAAGTGTGGTAACAGAACACCACAAATCCACTGGTTTAAGAATTATATTTTAAATTGCTGTTTCTCTGTCATGCATACTCTCT
Organism: Tenualosa ilisha; assembly: GCA_015244755.2. Lineage (NCBI taxonomy): Eukaryota > Metazoa > Chordata > Actinopteri > Clupeiformes > Clupeidae > Tenualosa > Tenualosa ilisha. The sequence goes on from PYXC01000904.1 coordinate 387,276, forward strand.
CTCTATCTCTCTATCCCTCTATCTCTCTATTTCTCTCTCTCCTCCTCTTTCCCCCTCATATAGTCCTCACTATGCCGGCATCCAACCAGGGCTGGCCAGAGGAGTTTGGTTTCCAGCTGGGAGGCAATGGCCCTAGCTATATCGTGGCTGTGGAGGAGGGCAGCAGCGCCCAGCTGTCAGGCCTGCAGCCCGGGGACCAGGTGCTGGAGATTGAGGGTCAGGATGTGTCCACCCTCAGCGCTCAGGAGCTCATTGCCTTGGCCCAGTCCCAGAAGAGCATCCCCCCCAGCATTGGTGTGGTCTCACGCATCCACCAGGTCTGACAAACATTGAAATCCTATGTATCTTTATCTTACTAGATTTTTAAATCAGTTTGCCTGATCTTTTGAACATCCCCAAGTTATGAACAGACCTTTTGAACATCCCCAAGTTATGAACAGATATTTTCTCTGTCTTTGTTTTTCTCCTTCCTATCATTTCTTACCTGTTGGTACTATATTATAAATATCTATGTCTTTCATGCTTCTTAAATGTCATGGATGTTGTTTACTTGACAAATGGCATTACAATGTGGGCATGAATAGCAGCTAATTTTAACCAGAGCTTGAAATAACCTGTGTATATCTGGATGCTGCAGATGGACATCACCCCAGGCCCTGATGGCCGATTTGGCTTCACTATCGTGGGAGACTGCCCCCTCCTGGTGGAGGACTGCTCGCCGTGCTCGCCAGCAGGCCGTGGCGGGCTGAGGGCGGGGGACTACGTCATGGAAGTGAACGGCATTCCGGTGAAGGACCATGAGACGGCGGCGTCGCTGATCAAGGCGTCGCAGGGCCGCACGCTGCGTTTGGGCGTGCTCTGCATGGGGAGCCGGCAGAAGCGTCACAGCAGCAGCATCGAGGACTCACAGCCGGGCAGCGACGGGCTCCGGCTGGACCGCAAGCACAAGGCCCTGGAGTTCAACAAGAGGGTGGGTACACAGAGTGACTGGGGAAAATAAGAGCGACAGAGAGAGGATGTGAGAGAGAGAGAGAGAGAGAGAAAGAGAGGGGGATAGAAAGGAAGGTTGAAGGAGAGAAAAAAAGGTCTGACCTCGGTAGAGTGCAGCCACGGAGATTTCACTGGGTAACCATAGAAACCAGTAGCTGGTTCAGAGCTGGTATTTCAAAGGAGGAAAATATTTTGAAATAAAATAAAATAAGGAGGACTTGGCTCCTTCAGAGACTCATGCATACTTCTAAGACTACTACACTTTAGACACATGTACACTACTGAGACTGTTGCACTTCAGACACATGCACACTACTAAGACTGCTACACTGCAGAGGAAGCATGCTCACTATTACTATTTCATTTCAGAGAGTCATGCACACTTCTTAAAAAAGTTATGTAACTCATAAACACTGGAAGCTACTGAACCCCTGTGTCTCTGCTATGCAGCTCGTCAGATAAGCTAAGCTAATTCGGTTCTCTCTGCAGCTCTACCCAGTAGAGGCATGTTAATGAAAAAACTGTTTGCATGTATTCTATTTTTCCTTTAGATCGACCAAGTGCTTGGTGATGAGCCTGAGGTCAAAGAGAAGCTGTTTGCTGTTCTGAAGCAGTATGCTGCCGAGAGGAAAGTGGATTGGCTTGCTTCCGTCCTCCCTGACATTTTGACCAATGAGGAGCATCAGAAGCTGATTGCTAACATCAGGTACTCTAGGCAACAGGACCTACACAATTCTATGCCATCTCTTATTGCTCTGTTGTTACCATGGCGCTTCCCTCCACTCTCAGTTTGAATTGTATCCGGTTCTTCAAGATGACCACAGGAGGGCTGCATATTCCCACTTCCATTCATGTAATGGAGCTATCAGTTCAGCAATAAGGACTGTGGACTCTGTAAATCAATAAAGATTAGCTTTAGACTGAGGTTATTGTTAGCCTCCAGCTTTTCCTTTTGTGAAAAGCGGGATTATTAGGGTCTTCTTAGCGTCAGTCACCAGGCAACTCACACTGGGGTGGTCAAACTCCATCTGTTGCTGAAATACAAGCAGTTAATCTGGTGAACCCCCACACCACCCCCCATGCCAGTTAGGCGGGCATGTGTCCCCTGTTGTCAGGCACTGGTAGCCCTTTGGATGCCAGCTGGGTCGATGGCGTGAGGTTGGCATGGCATTCCTACACTGCCAGTGAGGATGTGTCAGCTGGCATGAAGGATTTGCCAGCTTGTGTGATTTCCTTGCAGCTTTTGTTGTTTATATTGTTAGAATTGCTGCATACAACCCAGAGTAGCAATCACACTGGCTGTTAATAGCATGCTGTGCAAACTAAAGTGATGTAGAATTAAGATATTGTGTGTGGGTGTAGTGTGTTTTATGTCCATAGCAATTAACACACTTGCTTATGATCATTTGTTATGTGTGCTGATGAATAAGTAATTGTGCACTCTCAGCAATTAGCCAGCCTTAACCATGATGTGTCCAATGTGTCCAAGTGCCCAGTTCTCCAAGTTCTGCTTTGATACTTCATACTACAGTTGTCTTCATGCTTAGTGCCATTTCCACCCTGAGGGCTGTTTTACTGATGACCCATTGTTGTGGAGGATAATAGTCCCTGTGCTTAAGTCTGTAATCTCCTTGAGAGGGAAATCTGTTTGTGAGTTGGGAGGATGGGTACTGAGAGACACCATCTTGTAGATTATTTGGTTGTCACCTCAAGGACATTAGTTCCCATTATACCTATTTACAGTCTCACAGGGCCAGTAAAGACCTTAAATATGAATGGGAAGGAGTTATTGATGATTACATGTGAACATACCTAGTATAGTGGAACTCTATAGTGGATTTTTCAAGGAAGGTTATGGCCAAGCTAATTTATTTCTTCCTTGGTTTCTGTGGGCAAGGTTCTAAAGGAAAAAAATGTAGTTATGACATAAGAAGTCATTTTTGGCATGATTCCTCATTGTTACTCATGGGAGATGTAATAGTCTTGACTGAGCTTTTTACAGACTCATCATTATTCAACCTTTGACAGTAGTGGAAAAAGGCTAAATTAGGCTTTTGAAAGGCTCTTATTTCTTTCTCCAGGGTTCAAAAAATACACAAAAGGCTGTCTGTTCAACACACATTTTATAATTTGCAGTATTCAGTATGTAGCTAAATCATTATTTACATAGTTTTTTTTTCATTTATAGTCAAGAGGAAGAAATGATTACATAATCAGGAAGGGGGTTTCACAATGGATTTCCTAACACTTTCACATTTTTCACAGGTGTTGCCTTTGAATGTGCTTGAGTAGCTTAAATTGTAGACAGATTTAGACAGATGTGTATGTGCAGCACTGAGATTGTTTTTTTTACATTATTATTATTATTAACATTCAAAAACAAATTCAAATAACATTCAACATTCAAGACATGAGCTGTAAGCGGCCTGGAAAAGAAACAGTAAGCAGCTCACACTGGGTCATCATTTCACAGTAGTGCGAAGTCACATCAGTTATTCTGTTTTAAACACTGCTGATATGCATACTGTACATCTCCATGCTTATACATTCATATACCTCTTTCCTACACCCACACTCTGTGGCTGTCACATACACTCCCACTGCTTGCATCCCATACTGACTCTCTCTCTCTCTCTCTCTCTCTCTAGCTCTCTCACTCTTTCTTTTTTTTCTCTTTTTCTGTTATATGGATCTAAAGGATTTTCTCCTGGTTATGCAGCGTAAGCTCTCATGGGTCACAGTGTGGTGGATTGTCTCCCCCGACAGTTAGTTGTTGACGGTTCCTGGTCACAGAGTGGCCCCCCTCTGTTAGTGATGGAGTGGCAGTAGCATAGCCATCAGCATCCTCTGAGGTCTCTTCACAGGTGAATTCATTTCTCTGCTTGTCAGGATAATGATGGACTCGAAGGCATGATGAGTTGCCTGGGGTGAGTAGTTCACATTCCAGAATGTACAGCACCTGGATGCATGCAGTGGTTCGGTGGACAGAGGCTCACAAAGGCTGACATGTGATTCTATATGATTCAGCAAATTGTTATTAAGATTTTTGTGTTCCCCTGTGTCAGTGTCATATTTGCCTTTTTTTTTCTAGAGGGCATGTTAAAATTTGTAAGATACTACTGCGCTGTTTTAATCGTTTATGATCACGTGTGGCTGGAGATTGGTGTCTTGCTAGTGTTCCATGTTCGTTAATCTCTTAAGGTTTCTGTTGGTTCCTTTCATTTGGTGTGGTAGATGTAACAGACTTTTTTTTTTATCATGTTTGCCATGCAGTGTCAGAGAGTGTAAACGTCTCTCTCCAGACATCCCTAATATAACTCATGGATTAACAAGGAATTAAAAGTCCATTAAATCAGAAATGTTATGCAATAGTTTCGCCTCGCCGTAGTCTCTGAAATCACATGCTCAGACACTTCTGGGCTACCTATTTCAAATAATCCTGGGCTATGGAATAGCATCAGTCTGAGTGGTACAATTTAGTACTTTCAGTTGCTCTAACCTGCTCTCATTTACAGTTGTCATCACCTTCGTGTTTGTTTTATGCACAGAGAACATTTCACAAAGAACTCCATAATCGACTGAGACTCTTGACAGTAAAACATGAAGGATTGTGGAACTGAAATGAACAGTTAGAGTGCTGCTGTTCAAGAGATGTCAAGGTAGATGGGATTAGAGTCACCTTGTTTGTACTCATCTCTCCTATCGTTAGTGGTTCAGAAGACTGTTAAACTGTATGGAGCTGACTCTTCGTTTGACTCTGAAATACTTGCCCAAAGCTGTGTGTTTTTATACTGTGCTCTTCCAGACAAGAACTTATTTAGAATCTTGTGCATCATCACAGTCTCAGCATTTTTCATGTCTCTGAAGTACCTGGCTCTCAACCTCAGATGTCCTCCACTCTACTAATAAAGATGACAAATAGTTCAGGTGTTAAATACAATGAGTAGGTTGATTATAGTGCATAGTTAATCCTCTGGTTGAATACCATTGGCAAAAAGAGCTTTAGAGGGGCTATGACATATCTGCATGGCTTTTAGAAAGGTACCCTTTGTTCTCTTTACTGAGGATTAAAGCTACCCAACGAAACATTAACAGCATAGCGCAGTTCAGGTCACGCCTCGATGTGTAGTCCTGGTATGCATCATAGCTTGATGGAAAAACTGAAATGACTACTTGGAGATGTTTTTTTCCTCAAAGCCTATTCAGCTCTTACTCTTTATTTTTGAGGTTGCCATATATATGATTAGTATTGACATTTAGCGAACTGTACAAGGGAGGACTGGTTATAACAGAATAGTGAAAAAGCACATTTTAATCAGTTATGGGTAAATTGACATTAGGCTGTTTGATTTAGTGGGTATTTAGGTGGTAAGGCCTCACATCTGTATGAAACTCTTATCAAACTCATGATATATCACTGAAATACCTCCTGTTTTGTGATGCATCCCCATTTTAATCTCAAATCTCACATACTTGGCCATGTTTCAGTGATCACATAGTCCGCACTAGAACCTTCTATGTGGCATACTGACCCAAATGATAAAAAAAAAAAAAAAAATCAATAAAAACAGGCTTTGTGCGAGCTGATCTGGAGATGCTATACAGTTTGCCAGAGAAATAATGACCAATATGTGTGGATTTAGATGATCCCATTCTAATTAGACCAGACATTTAAACAACCATGGGCTTGGCAGGCGTTCCTTTGAGCGGTTTGCCCTCTGGCCTCAGCATAATTTTAGCACACCTCTGGATTCTCTGCAACGAGGTCACATCTGAAATGAAAAGAGCTCGAAATGGATATTCAAGATTATGTGAGGGGAGAAAAAACCTTTATATTGCTGAAACCTTTATATTGCTGCTGACATTTGGCAGTGAAACTGGTTTTAAGATGTGTGTGTGTGTGTGTGTGTGCGCGCGCGCGCGTGTGCATACCTCTGTGCCCATGTGCCAGCCACAGTCTGAGCACAAAATAATACATCCTCTTGAGAATAAAATATCCTCCGTCAAGGAGGGCTACGGCCTGTCTGGTCTATACAGCCATACTTCACAATTCATCTTGAAGCAGAAACTTGAGTTTGAACACAGAACTTAAAGCAGAAACAGCTGTTTCCAAGTGTTTCGTTATTTTTCCTTCTTCTTGTTTCATTTCTCTTTGCTCATCTCGGAAAACATCATGTTCCACCGTGGTGCTTCTTCTATCTCTCTGAGGAAATAGTTTGAATCAATAATGGCTTTCAACTCCCTCAGCCCTCTTGTTGTCATCTCCATCGCCTCACCAATTATATTGTGAAGGCCACCGATGTTCATTTGCATGTGACTGTGGAGTCAGGTGGAGAGACAGGGCAGCGGAAGCGCCCTTCAGCAACGTCAAGAGAGCCGTGGAGGACCATGACAGGCCGATTCAAGAGGGGAATGGCTCAGTGTCCGCATTGTTTAATGAGCACTGTGTTGTCTAGCATTTAGAAATGAAATGAAATGGTGGTGTTGGGGGAGGGGGGGGGGGGGGGAGGGGGGTGACGCAGAGGTAGGTGGGTGTGTGGGCAGACTCATACCCATCTGTTGTATGCCATGACGGAAGATAACGTTGCATTATTTCAATGATCATTGCTTCTTTTCATAGTTGGTTAAAATATTCCTTCATCCTGTCATCCTGTCTATTCAAGGGGACGGATGATGTCTATATTTAGGTCAGCTTTTATGCCATAAAAATGGTAATATATAAACAGTATGTGTAATCAATTCACATTTTTTATTATTTTAAACACTATCTTGTCGTCTTACCATAACATCTCAACAACCTTGATGAATATAAACGGGTGGTAGTCAGCAGAGTAGATGTTGAAGGCTAATTAGAGAAGAGAAGAACTGTTGGAGCGAGCGACAGATACAGAATGCAAGAGCAGAGCTATTTCTGTATTTACCAATTCCCATGTCTTAATGCTGTGCCCATATGAAGATTTATTTTTAAAGTCAGAGGGGTTTTCTGCACCAGGGCTGTCGGCTTGGCTCCCAGTCCAAAAATATGAAAGAGAAAGACTGAGGGAGACATAGAATGGGGAGAGAGAGAGAATGAGCGAAAAAGAGAGAGAGAGCGAGAGCAAGAGAGAGGCGGTAGAGTGAAGTACACCCACACCTTTTCTGTTGCTGTATTCTGGTATGTACTGGGTGAATCTGCAGTGAGAGCATCAGTATAAGATAGCAGCCAGACTAAAAGGTTGGCGCTGCAAGTGGATCCTCTCACGGCTTCCCCACAGAGATCTCATCCCCTTGATTCTCTCTCTCTCTCTCTCTTTGGGGATCATCTTTTTTGCTCCTCTCCTCTTATGTCCCAAGGACTACTCCGCACATCATCAATAATCTATGCCATGCCTGGCATATTGGCTGCTTATTAAAGGGAGTGTTGCTTTTTAGGGGAAAGTTCTTTCATCGGATTTAAGGGCAGCTTTCAACAAGCACTTTTTTCTAAAACTCAGCTTGAGTCATCTCGTTGACTTTGCTCTCACTGCCTGCTGTTGTCGTCTTACAGGAAACGCACCGCCGATATCACAGGTTCTACCTGAGGCGCACCTGTGGTGACTTACAAGACTCTCTCCCTCGTGGCTTATTTTTCCCCCCTGGAAAGTGTGCGCATGATGAGATCGTCTTGATCACCTCTCCTTTTTTTTTTTTTCTCCTTGTGTCCTTCTCTCCCTCGGGTTTCCTCCTTCGCCATGCTGGCCAGGATCTTCATACCCAAGAAGCACCGGCAGCGTTTCGATGAGGCCGTGTCGCGGAGCCTGATGGAGCGCGTGTGCCGGCCGCCGGGGAAGGGCACCGAGTCGGGCGGCCGGGGACGGCTCCGTCGCAGTCGCAGCCAAGAGCACCACGAGCGGCAGCACGGCACAAAGCGCACCAGCTCAGTGCCGCGAGACCCCACCGAGAACGGCCTGCGCAAGAGTGCCACCGCCAACATCCCCACACTTCCCAACCAGAGGTGAGGTCCAGTATATGGTGTATTTATCTAGTTTCTGCATGTCTGTAGTATATACACTCTTCTGATCCCGTTAGGGAAATTTGGTGTGTGTGTGTGTGTGTGTGTGTGTGTGTATGTGTGTGTGAGCGTGTGTGTGTGTGCATGTTTGTGTGTGGGTGGGTGTGTATGTTCATGTTGTATCACTGGGGTGAGGTGTGTAAGGGTGATCATGTCATTTTGTTTTTAGACTCTTGTGTATGTTAAGAATATGAACGTGTGTGTTTGTTAGTGTGTTTGTGTGTGTGTGTGTGTGTATGTGTGTGTTCGTGTGTGTGTGTGTTTATGCTTTCACTGTAGGGGATGAGCATGTGTGTGTGGGCATGTTGCGTGTCTGAATGTGTGCAGTTGTAGGTGGTGATGTCTTACTTATGTATGTGAGCTTCAGTTAGAGTCATGTCTCTTGTGTGTGTGTGTGTGTGTGTGTGTGTGTGCGCGTGTGTGTGTGTGTGTGTGTGCGCCTGTATTTATGTCTGTGTCAGACTCTGAACAGAAGGCACTGACGTGTCTTGGCTGCTGGCGCACAGGACGTGCGGCAGCTAGATTGCAATAATAACAAACAGGTGAAATGAACTGGGCTGCCTTTTCCTTTCCATCTCTAAATGCCACCTCATCAACCACTCATCGACGCCAAGGGGATCGATAAAGTTAACATCCTCCATTGTGCGCAGTGCTGCAGGACAGCTGAAATATGCCAACTGAAAGAAGTGTTTTTTTTTAGCATATAATAATCCCTGCCGTCCCCCACATGTTGTGGAGCAGCATAGACACATCCAGTGTGTTGCGTAGCACTATTCCAGTCAAGGGCTTTATTGATTGTCTTCCTCTGGTTATATAAGCTCCAGGAACCCTCACTGACAATGTGGGATTTTGTATTCAGTCGTGATTGCTGTACAGTCACTTTCGGACATCTTTTTTTCTCCCACCTTAAAGAGGAAAAGAGAAAGAAACACTTTTACTTTCATTTGATAATAACTGGGGTTTGTGCCCCTATCTGAAAGAAAGGAGATGATTTAGTAAGATTGTTCTTTAACACTGTATGTTGCCCAGTAATAATGTTGCCTGATGCCCTGCTGATGTGGATAAGTGGACTATACAGAGATGCGTCATACATAGGCATTGCAATGCCCTCCAGCAAGGGGCTCTTGTCAATAGGAGGTGAAATGCGACAGTCAGCTTAGATAGCCTAGCAGGCATCCAGTCCTGGCCTGTGGCAGCTATAATCACCTCAGTCTGTTTATGAAATGTCTGGTTGCACCGTTGGAGCCAGTTAACACAGCCCCTATTTGTAAATCGTATTGTTGTCAGTAACAGTAATTCTTACCTGTCAGACAAACTCACACTGACAAAAATGACAGACAAACTGCCCATGAATCTGTTTATCTTCTTTTGACGAGTTGGATTCAGTTGTTCACTCATTTTGATACAGAATGAGTCCCAGTTCTCAGAATATTCCAAACTGACATATCATTCTGCAAATATGTCAGATGAAGAAAAAGATATTTTCTCTCACGCTGTAATCCTAATGGGCTTTTTAATTGGGGACTCATTAGTTGGTTACTACACATCAGTGTGTGCATGAGTGTCAGTGACTTGACTGAGTCTGAGAGAGATATCCTTTGCTGACTGTTCAGTTCCAAACCCAAAGACTCTTGCTGCATATTCCCACACCACTGTTGAGTTCACGTGCCTCTCTCTCCTCCCTATAGATAACCTCCCCAGTCAGAGGCAGGCTTAACAAGCCTACCTTATATAAATACTGCTAAATATTAAGTCGATTGACCAAAGTCACTGCTTCCTCCAACATATTCATCTTCCTCCTTGCTTCTATTTACTCAGCGTCAAGTGGTGCCTGGAGGAGTTGCCACAGCAACCGAGCAGCCACACTTTTCTTTGATGTTGAAAATGTCATGGTAAAGCGAGTGAATCCGAGTCGTCTTTTTTTTTTTTTTCTTACATGTCGCCTGCTGCGTTGCTTATGTTGTTTATTCAGTTCTTTTTTCTGTGTCCCACTTCACCGGGCTTGTTTGTGTTGATGAATAGCACCCAGCACAATGGAATAGTTTCACTGGCTGAAAACACACAGAGAAAGCAGTATACTTTATGTTCACCACCTCTCCATCCACAGTGAAACTCCTTCTGCACAAATGAATGCCTTTGAATAGAGGTAGTTTTTTTAATGAGCCGAGTGTTAGCGTGTGAATAGCGGCCGCAGCTAAAGGGCATCAGGAAATGCAGTGATATTGGTTTCCCCTTCTGTTCTTATGATTGTTAACAGACTTCCTTATCAAATATGCATGAGACACATCTTTAATTTATTAAAAGACTGGTAGAAAGCTCTGCAGCTCAGTCAGAGGGTAATTGTCTCAATAATTGAACAACTAAGCATGTGAAGTCATTTTATTATTGTGTGAAAATATGTGATGTGGTAAATTGCACTTAAATACGATTTTATGCATGCAGTATGCAGATTTGATTGTAATTGCTATGTAAGTGTGCTGTGTGGAGTGACCCTCAGGCTTATGTTATCTGTGTGCTGTATTTCAGGACTCTGAGGGTGAACAGAGGAAAGAAGAGCTTTGGGTTCACCCTGCGGGGCCATGCTCCTGTGTGCATAGACTCAGTGATCCCAGGTAAGACTGCCGATGCTCCTCATGACTGTGTTTACCTATCCTCCCCTCTAGTCTTCTCTTTATCTTCTTTCCTCTTTATTCTCCCTTCTTTCCTCTCCTTTCTTTTCCTCTCCTTTTCCTTCATTCTACTCCATTCCTCTTTTATTCTGTCATTTTATTTTCTGTCTCTTTACTTCTTGTTTCCTATCCACCCATTTCCTGTCGGGCATCCCTTACTAATATCTGACATTAATACATGATTCAGGATAGATGGATTGGTTTTTACAGCCCTGCCCATTCCACATGTGACTGTTTTTTATTTTGATTAATTTGATTAATCAATTAACTGTGATCGGGTGTGAAGATTATTTATATTCATTAATAAATAGGAAAGCCCCTCATTGCATTCCTGTAAAGGTTTACACTCTGCCTATCAATCAAATTATGTGCGACTGTTTGTTTAGATAAATCAAAATCTGAGATCAAGTTAATTTGGGCAGGAGAAGGTGTGATGGATGACATTAACAGTAGGTGGTGTGCTTAGTGTGTGTTTGTGTGTGTGTGTGTGATGTTGTCCGCCCACTTGACGGCTGTGTGCATCGCTGAGTCAGCAAGGTCCATATGGGAGGAGTGAGTGGTTGTGTTTACATATGTATCTGTTATTTGTGTGTGCTGGTAAGTGTGTGTGTGTGTGTGCGTGCCTGTGTGTGTGTGTGTGTGTGTGTGTGTGTGTGTCTGTGTGGTAGTGGGAGTATTTAACTGGATATGTGGAGGGTGTGTGGGTGTCTGGCACCACGATGAGAGAGACCTCATAATGAGAAAACCCTCTGTGCTCTTCAGTTCGATGAGATGTTTTGTCTATCAAGACCGCGTGTCCTAGAAAGCTAGTCCCAGAAATCCTTCTAGAACACTCAACTCTCAACATCAGTGGTCAGAGTTCTGTCTGCTCCCATTGGTGTCTCTGTATTTATGAATTCAGGCTTCCATTCCTATCTGTCTATCTGTCTATGTATTTATCTACAGTCTCATATCTATCTATCTGTATACTATTAACATTACAACATATTTTCTATCTTAACACCAACTTACAGTAATTATCTTTCTCTTATTAACCCTGTACCGCCCCTTCAATATCCCTCTCTACAGACAGCCCAGCAGAAGAATGCGGTCTTAAACCTGGAGATCGTATTCTGTTTCTCAATGGACTGGACATGAGGTATGTGTTGAATATATCGTATTCCTTGTTGTGCAGTCAGGACGTTCCTGAGCCTGAATGAAATTTTGGATAGCTGTTTGTATGTCTACAGGTAATGTGGGGGTTTGGTCAGTGTACATAGATTTGGCCTTTTTTGTCTGATGTTTTGTCAGGTTAAATACTGCTTTTAAATTCCATTGTCTTTGTGAAGTGTGTGTGGGAGTAGGCAAGCATATGTGTGGGGGCTGATCATAACATATGTTTCTATGTGTGTGCCAGTTTCAGTGTGTGTGCCAGTGTGCTTTGTGGTGTGTGTGTGTGTGGGTGTACTGTATGTGTGTGTGTGTTTATCTCCTGTTTTTCTCCCTGATTAGAAACTGCTCCCACGAGAAGGTGGTGTCCATGCTTCAAGGCAGCGGCGCCAATCCCACGCTGGTGGTGGAAGAGGGCCCGGCCTCGTACTCACCGTCTGACTCGGAGGAGGCCGACCAGTCACCCCCACCGCCCCTGCCCCAGACGCGCTCCCCAGCCCTCAGCTCGCTGCAGTGGGTGGCTGAGATCCTGCCACCCAGCATCCGTGTCCACGGCCGCACATTCAGCCAGACCCTGGAACACGTTCTGACTGTGCAGGAGCGCTACAGCATCTGCAAGTCCCTGGAGACCTTCTTCCAGCACAGGTGAGCAGATGTCAGGAGAGAAGCGCTTGTCTGCATGGGATCTCTGTATTGGTTCTTATATAAGACATAAAACTCTTAATAGGGGAATAGTCCTTCCAGCTGTTGTGAATATCTGAAAAACTTGAAATAACTGAAAATATCTGGTTTAAAAAGAGAGAGGTAAAATTGGTCAAGAAATCTGTAATTTTTCACTTTTATTGAACTTCTTATTACTGGTATTGTTCATTCTTTAGTGTGTATGATTGCAAGAACTCTTCAAGAATGTCTCTTTGTAACTTTTGTGGGGAAGAAATAGATTCCACTGGCAAACCCATTTTGATTAATGTTGTAACTTGAGCTCAGACTCCCTGTGAGAAGGAATTATTAGTTTTTTTTAATGACTTTTAGTTCTTTCAATTACATTTTAGTTGTATTTTTTCCATCATCATTTTTCTAGTATGAAATTGTCTGCATGATAAGGAAAAGATGAACCCTAAATCATTTATCTTTCCCGATGAAAATTCAAGAAAATTAGCTTTATCAATCATTTATCATCATCAGCCTATCGCATAAATTTTTAACCTGCTGATATTGAGATAGTTTGATGTGTAATCAGAAAAACTTCTGTCAGAGTGACATGAAAAGACTTTGAGGCTTGTACTGTCTCTTTCTTAGGAATGTGGATACGCTGATTGTGGACATCTATCCAGTGCTGGACACACCAGCCAAGCAGGTGATCTGGCAGTTCATCTACCAGCTGCTGACCTACGAGGAGCAGGAGCACTGCCAGAGCAAGATCTCCCGCTTCCTTGGCTTCAAGTCGGCAGGTGGGGGGAGTGAGCTGATGTTTACTGGAACAGATGTGTAGGCCTTGGCCAAGTCATTCAGTTAACCTGACACTGGTCATGGAATACAGTGGAGCAAAATGAGTTAGGCAGAGATTTAGGGGATGGAGAATTGGCTGCTTGTTTTTCTTTTTTTTTTTTATTCGGTTTCATTTGGGCCACTTAATACATAAATGGTTTGTTGTGAATGGGTGAATGTTTGTATACAAGAATGTGTGTTTAAGCCCTTTTGCTTTTATAGCAGTACTTGAGCTTATGTGCCTGTGTTTATATTTATGTGTGTGTGTACATCCTGGCCTCACAGAGCCAGAACTGGGCCCTGAGACCCATCGCCGGAGCAGCTCCATGCGGGTGACAGGAACGTCGCACCGGAACAGTGTCCGAGAGCGCAGCTCCGACGACTGCATCATCGGCACGCATCTGGGAATGGGTATGGCAGTGGATATGGGAATGGGAGAAGGCTCTTAGCCTCTGTTTATTAATGCTTTATAAACACTTCATTAAGGGTCATAACTCTGCTACATTCCATGCTTTCATACTTGTAGCATCTTCTCTGCTCCTCGCTGTAACAGACTAACAAATGTTCCCTGCTGGAGGTCCATTTGTTTTCATGCCCGCAAGGCATAGAAGCAGCTGTGATTTGTCTAATGCAAAAAAAGGCAAGGAATGTAAATATAAACACAGACAATCTGTCGTTGTTTGCCAGCCTGCTCTCAGCTGGCTAACCTCTCGTTAGCCATCAGATGCTGCCTTCCCTGCAGCCCAGCTTGTTCACGAGAGGTTCAGGACAGGCAGCAGGCTGCTTGTGTGCATATGTGTGTGTGTGTGCGTGAGTGTGTGTGTGTGTGCGTAAGTGTGTGTGTGTGTGGGTGTGTTTGTGTGTGTGTGTGTGTGTGTGTGTGTGGTGCCCTTGTTGGCTCCCACGCTGGACGCTGGTGCTTTGTGTGTGCCTCAGGGATGTACACTGAGCCTGCGGCCAGACCCACTCCAGAGGAAAGGCAGTGTGGAGACGGCACCTCCTTCCCTGAATCGCCCAGCATGAGCCATCATGTGGGTAACACTACCTTTCCCCCTCTCCTCCTTCTCTCTCACCCCAGTCTGCCTGTACACAGCACACACATACTCCAATCACTATGTGTCACCTTGCAGCTTCCAGGGTCACATACATACTGACTGAAGCCATGGCACTTGGATTTAAATGTCTGAAAAATGATCTGCCATTTATGTATGTATGTGCCATGGTTCTTCACCAGATGTGTGTGACCCTTGGCTATATGGCCCTGATCAAAACAAGCATTGGGACATAAGATAAAAGGTAAACTGGAAAGCTGCCAACTGTCTGAAGTGTTAAATTAATGGTTGAATGGATGCTTTGCTAAAGTCATGGCTAACCTCCCTAACCTTGTTCATATGCCTCCAACAGTTACTATTTCTGCCAGCATTTCTCAGAATCACACACATATTTCTCAGAAAGAATAATGTATAGCAACCCAAAGCTGGCAACAACTCTCAAGGCGCTAGCTTGTAGCTAATGGCATCAAGCAAAATGTATAAAAGGTTGAGCGTGTCGCATATCTGGTGTTGGGATAGAATGTTGCTGTAACCTTTCAAGGCAGATCAAGATACAATGATTTTGCTGGAGGAGAAAAAGAGCACAAGTAACTCTGGGTCTCCCTGAGGAGCGCGACAACAGCGGCGAAGCAGAGGCAGCTAGCAAATCTCAGCACATTGCAGCTCCCAAAGGAATCAATTAGCTTGGCTAGTCATATAAATGTGACTACTAACCGACTACATCTGCAGCAAAATTGAAATGGCTACATATTGTTACTGTAAACATTGTTGCCTGCTCTACTAGGTGTCATTACATCCTAGCTAGCGATCTTACTGGTGCAACAGAACTTGCTGGCATATTAGTTAGTAGGCTATTGTTAAACCCCCCTCTCAGATTCCCCTCTGGCTAATGAGGACCAATGGCTGGGTGTCAAAAATTCTCTATTACCGGTACTATAGACCACCCTTGAAAACATCTTGCATGAATCTTTCCCAGATTTTCAAACAAAATAAAAGAGTAGAGTCGTCTTCTCTATGAGTACAGTGTGAATGTACAAGGAAAGACAAATGCTTACAATGATTTGCTTCCACACCACTGCCTTCACAATCAAATAATAGCATAGTATAAACCATTTAAAATAAGCATTAGAAAAAACAGTATCTGTTTAAACCCACAACATGAAGACACAGGTTATTAAACCTAATTCTAGTACAGGGTGAATTAGTTGACAGTAAACAGTGGTCACAGCAGGACTGAAATGTATATTACATCAAAGAGCTTCTCAAAATAAACACAGTGGTTTTTGTCATTTAAAGTACACCGTGGCACTCGCTGTGCTGCTGTGTCTAACTCTTTCTTTCCTGTGGCCTATTGTTGATGTGTCAGTCTACTTTCCATTGCTGTTTATTGCAGTTGTGTAAAGTAAACAAAACTTTAGTAACATCCCTCGCACATAAACAGCAGGAAGTAAGTCACTTGAGGCGGACTCTACTCCTGTACAGTAGGCAGGATGAACCTGTCAAAATAGTCAACCTATAATTATATGTCCCAATGCTGTTTGACTGGGCCACCTTTTCCACCAGTTGCTTCCTCTTTGCGTCTCAACTGCCCCATCTAATCATGCCCATATACCATAGATGTCAGGAGTGTACACCGAGTTGGAGGGTGTGTATGCAGGAAAGAGTGCAACATCCTTCCAGGGTCACTCCTCCCCAGCCAACGGCGGCCATCCAGAGAGCCAAACACACCCTCGCTCGTCCTTCTCCTCAGGTACTCTGGACTACAATTCCTGTTTGTCACCGACCTGCTTCCTGTTTAGCTGGAGGTGGGGTCGTAGTTGAGTGCAGAGCTTAAGCTCCTCATCAGCAATGCTTGCCATGTCACTGCTAGAGCAGATTCACTTCATGGTTAAGACTTATGTAAAAAACTAATGTATTGTCGGTAGATCATAAAGCATGCAATGTGTACTATTTTGAGATGATAAGAATTGTGTTGATAATGATAAGAATAAACTTGCATACAATCGTGATATAATAGAAAACAATAAGACTATAAGGTTTATTGGGTTGATGTGTGTAGACATCACAATTCTTTTCATTCTAAAGGGACTCGTAAGTCTGGCCTCTCCCTGTCATGGAAGGAACCCAGCTCCCATTTTGAGTTCTACCCAGCCCCGGGTGAACCGTCACCCGGCAGCGTGGAATCTAACCCGTATGTGACCCTGGACAGCCCTCTGCCCTCACCCAACTTCCCTTCGCTGGCCACTGACGATGGGCTGCCCAGTCCACTGTCACGCCGTCGCAAGCTCTTCACTTTCTCCCGTCCTCCACGCAGCCGTGACACCGACAAGTTCCTAGACGCGCTCAGCGAGCAGCTTGGCCACCGGGTCACCATCGTTGACGACTTTATGGGTGGAGAGAACGACTATGAGGAGGCATGTGTCTCACGTGTACACACTAACACATACAAACACAAACAACAGGTAAACAACATAGTCACTTCTTGCAAACTTCTTAGAGACTTAAGAGTTGTTAGCCACTGTCCCACAGTGTTCTGTGCACACTGGCAAGGATGCTTGTTATTTCCTCATATTTATTCACAATGCTCCTGATTTAACGGTATACTCATATATTTGTGTGAACTTTTTTTTTTCAACAATGAAATTTACTGAAAAAAAACGTCAATGTAATTTCCTCGTAGATATTAAGATAGGAGATATTAGAGTCCTGTCTTAGAAGTCTTGCTTAGATAATAAGTCATCACTACTATGAGACATGCATACTCGGTCTGTGTTTAATGGTAGGTGACATTTACATGTGTTTGTGTTTGTGTTTGTGCAGATGAGTTTCCAGGACGAGCAGGAGGCGAACACGTTGCGCCGGCAACTGAGCAGTGCCAGCAGTGACATGCACAGCAGCAGCGACGATACCAACTCCCTCACCTACTCCTCCAGCTCCGACCACATCCCGCCGCCGCCCCAAAGCCCCCCTCCGCCGCCTCCCCCCGTGCAGTTCACCGACCCCCCACCCCCCATCGTGCCACCCTTAGAGTCTCTGCCGCAGCCGCCTCTGGCCTTCCAGCACCATCCAATCATCCCAGTTCCTCCCCCTCCGCCTCCATGCCCCTTCCTGGCTGGCCGGCCGGCACTCAACAAGGTGCTCCCCACGAGGGAGGATCTGCAGGACCGACGCCGCCAACACCACCATCACCACCACCACCACCAACGCCACCATCACTCCCAGCAACAGCCACAGCAGCAGCTGCAACAGACCCAGTCCAACCCGGGACTGCACACCTCCCCCCACCAGCCCCGATCACAGACCTCCAGCCATCTGCTCCACCACCCGCACCACCGGAGTCAGACCGCCATGCTCCCGTCCCCCCACACCTCCCCGCAGCCGCCGCGTGCCTCCCAGTCCACGCAGCCCCACGCGCCCCACCCCATCCTCCCCAACCCCCAGCAGCCCCAGCTCTCCTCCTTCCTCTCCCGCCAGAGCACCAGCCCCTCGGCCCAGCCCCGGCAACCTCACTCCTCCCTGCCCACCAGCCAGACCTACGAGAGCGCCCTCGCCCAGAAAGTGCCCCCGCCCCCACCTCCGCCGCTGCCCCCCTGTGAGCCTCCGCCCCTGCCCAAGCCCTCGCCCAGTGCCAGTGACTCCAACCACATGAGCGTGAAGAGGCTACGCTGGGAGCAGGTGGAGAACTCCGAGGGCACCATCTGGGGACAGGTGAGTAGAGCCGCGTCGTCATGCTGAATTACAGGTTATGGTATAAGTCGTGGATATACATGCTTAACCAAGAGTGTGAACCCCTGGCTATTATACTGTGTGTTTGCATAGGTTAGCCTAGGTTAGCCTGTAACAGTATTAACTGATTTGTCCTTAGTTGGTCGAGTTTTTAATTATGCAGTGCAAGACTACTGGACTGCTAAAATATGCTGCATTGCTGTATAATGAGAAGGAACTGGGTTTGCTGTAAAATAACTGATGATCTTTTTCTCACTAGCTTGGGGAAGATCCTGATTATGATAAACTAAGTGACATGGTGAAGTACCTGGATTTGGAATTGCATTTTGGTACACAGAGGAGTTCCAGTAAGTTTGCTGGTGTCTGTTTTTCATTTTCATTGTTTGAGGTCATCAGCTCCATATCATCCCACAAGATCCTACCTGTCATTTTACTACACATACAGAAACATTGTGTTAAGTTGTGTTCATGGTTGGTCAGAGCAGGTTGCTATGTTATTACAGAAACATAGCAAACATAATTCCTCCCTCAGGTAAGATCACTGTGTGTTGATGTCAAATATTAATTATGATAAATCAATTATTACATTAATTTGCAACAGACCATACCTATACATTAAGTGCATACTGCTGTCATGTTCAGTAATTAATCAATATATATTTTGTTGTTGAGTTGAAAATGCTTTTCACTCATAAATGCTCATTCAACACCATATTGTATGTACCTGTGCACTGTGCACATGTGATGCTCATATTCGTCTGTATGTTTTTGGACTCTTTCAGTGTCCCTATGCCCTCTCCATCCGCTCCATATACGTGAATCAGTTCCCCCCAGTCATCCGTTCTCCACACACTGGCATCGTCATGGCACCTCCGTCTGTCTCCATCTTAAAATCCTCCTCTTGTAAACGTGCCCACAGCCAGTGCCTGGAGAACGCATGCTCACACTGCCATTAAATGTGTCAGTCTCTCTTCCAGAGCCCACCTTCCTCCCCGAGAGCTTTAAAAAGAAAGACGTGATCGAGATCCTCTCCCACAAGAAGGCCTACAACGCTTGTGAGTATGACTGGGTGCACGTGGGCGGCGGGAGGTGGTGGCAGGCGGGCGGGCGGGCGGGCGAAGTGTTCCGCTTCGCCATCAGCTTACTCAGACACCTCAGGCAGGCCCACAGGAAGTGGAGGCGTTGCGGGAGGGGGCAGTTGTGACTGTATACAGCACAGGGGGATTAGTCGAGGTCTCGTCATGCTTATCACTCAAGCGCTGAAGTGGTTCTGAAGACACAAACAGCAATCTCAAGAGGTTGCAGGTCAATGCCTCAGTGCAGTTCACACATCTCCATATAGATTTAGAGTGCCCTGGCAGCGTGGTTGGTGTTAATGTAGTCCACTCTTAAGAATGATAACTGCATTTTGAACCGGGTAGAAAAAAAAGGTGTTATGAAGGGGCAGTATGCGTGGGCCTCAGGATGAGCATGAGGTAGTCAGTCAGTCAGGAATGCAGACATGACGTAGAGTCATGGTGTCCAAATAAAGACTTTTCTATCTAACCCTTTGATGTTTTTTTTTTGTCTAGAGAGTCTGTTGTGCTTATTTTTTTCTTGAGACTTTTCCGTGCTACCTCCTCCATTATTTAGCCCTTTGTCTGAATTTTTTTCAACTGCTAACAGATCGCAGGGAAACTAGAACACTTGTATTTTCTTCTGCTGAGAAGATTTGGGATTCAAACTTGGAGCATATTTACAGTACATCACCAAAACATTCTGTGTCTAATTAGTACCCTGTGAGGTGGTGGACGTTGGTCCAACTGTTTTGTTTTTTTGGCTGGGCATCTTTCGAGTGTGTTTGCTTGCCTGCTTGTTGTGCTCAGCCATCCTGATAGCGCACCTGAAGCTGTCCCCCGCCGAGCTGCGGCAGGTCCTCATGACCATGAGTACGGAGCACCGCCTGGAGCCGGCACACATTAAGCAGCTGCTGTTGTACGCCCCTGACGACGAGGAGGTCAAGCAGTATGAGCAGTTTGACCAAGACCTCTCCAAACTCAGCGAGCCAGACCAGTTTGTCCTCCAGGTACCTATATACTTCAAGAGACATGATGAATTTCATTGCAGTTTGTGTGAATGGGGCCTGTTTGCTTGTGTATGTGTGTTAGCATGCATATGTCTGTGTAAATGAATGTGTGTTTTAATACAATATACTATATACTGTAAAATATATCATACACTGTATATGGTATATATAAAATATATTGCAGTGGTGTAAGATGAACATAACAGGGTAACATGTTAAATTCCACATGTAACATGAATACATATTGTGTGTGTGTGTGTCCGTGTTTACTGCAGATGTTGCTGGTGCCTGAGTATAAGACCAGGCTGCGCAGCCTCCATTTTAAGACCACTCTCCAGGAGAAGGTAGAAGAAATGAGGGCTGGCTATGAGTGCATCTACAAAGCCTCCCTGGAGCTTAAGAGTAGCAAGAAGCTGGCAAAGATCCTGGAGGTAAAATCATTTCCACTGCCAGGGATCCAAGCATTGTGAATACCAACTAACCTCACAGTTACACTGTCTGACAACCTAAAAAAAAAAAACTCAGATATAAAATTTACAGCCCTGTTTGGGTCTTCATTGACTATTCTGACAGCTTAGGGACCGGAGGACTACTTCTACAGTAGCTTCCTCAGGGTTTGTCAATGCTATTATGTTCCTGTTCCAGCCAGTCACCTTATGCAACAATGCTATGATTATGTGAGCTTTGTATGTTTACATGTTGCCGGCTTATGATTGGCATGCTAGTTATTGTGCAGTTGTTACAAATGTTTATTTAAAGAGCTATCCTACTGAGACTTCTTTTTCTTTTGACAGTTTGTGTTGGCAATGGGGAATTACCTGAACAATGGTCAACCTAAAACAAACAGAACAACAGGATTTAAAATTAACTTTCTCACTGAGGTATGTACAGTACACTGATTTTGTTGTTGTAAGTGTGTATGTATGTGGTGTATGAATGCATGCATGTATTTGTTATCCCGTTGTTGGATTTTGGATGTTGTTTTTTTGTCTTTTAAAGCTCAGCACAACAAAGACTGTCGATGGGAAGTCAACGTTTCTTCACATCCTTGCCAAATCACTATGCCAACATTTTCCAGAGCTGCTAAACTTTGCCAGGGACCTAACCACCGTGCCACTTGCTGCTAAAGGTACATTAGACACATGAAAACAGTACATTCAGAGTTGTCCTCAGAGTACAACTTGGAATGAGAATGTCTGGCATTACAACAGGTGAATGGCACGCTATGTTCGGGAAAAAACATCATACAATTTTCCCAGTTGTTGTTATTTTTTCCCCTGTACAGTTAACCAGAGAACCATCACTACAGACCTTACAGACCTCCATTCCACCATTGAAGACATCCGGACTGCCTGTCTGAAGATCCCAGCCACAGCAGAGGATCGCTTTGCAGTTGTCATGAGTGTATCCTTTACCTCCCAAACTCTAGAGT
The DNA here is from genome assembly GCA_015244755.2 of Tenualosa ilisha. NCBI lineage: Eukaryota > Metazoa > Chordata > Actinopteri > Clupeiformes > Clupeidae > Tenualosa > Tenualosa ilisha. Next base: position 408,877 of record PYXC01000904.1, read on the forward strand.
GCTTCCACCCACTCTCTCAGCAATATTGTTTTGTTAGTTTTTAAAAGTGTGTTTTCACAAAGTTACAGCGTTAGACACCATATGTGTCACAGCGCCAGGCATTGAGGGTCTGCCTTTTTTCCTTCCCAGGCAGCAGCTAGACAGTAGTTGTTAATATTTAAACATTTAAAAAGCACAACCGAAGGAGGATACTAAGACTGTGAGCTCCAGTGGTGAAGCTGTCTTCTCTCAGCTTCTGTGCCTCCCTTGGGTGCTAAAACCACAATCTCATTAAACACTCAGGGCTGGAAAGAAGACAGAGTCTCTTCTCAAACAGAATAGCATTAAAGCACACTCCACAACACATTCCCTTTACAAATTCACAAGGCTGTTAATAATGTGAAAGATTATGGGGTGGTTGAGGCACTGCGATTGCTGTGGTTTGACCCCTTCATGGTTGGGTTGTCAGAGCTTCTTGGAGAACAGCCACCCAGCGGTGCAGTCCCTAGATTCACTCCAGCAGAGGGCCATGGAGGAGTTCAGCAAAGTGGCGTCCTACTTCGGGGAGGACAGCAAGGCCATCACCACAGAGGCCTTCTTTGGCATCTTTGCAGAGTTCACCTCTAAGTTTGAGGTGAGGTAGAACTGCATGCAACTACTGTATGTAGACACTTCATTAAAAACTGCTTCAGTTATTTAATGCATGCAGGGTGGGGAAAAAAAATACGTCAAAGAAACAAAGAATTACATGGAGAGAAATGGAAATAATTTATGGTGCATGGTGCATTCATATCTTGTAGATAATGTATAGTGCATAATGTTTTGTCAGTAGAAGTTTCTGCAGAAACACTCTTTACGTCTCTAAAGTAATGTGTTGGTGTTTTGCAGCGTGCATTACAAGAGACTCAGGCCATTGAAAATCCCCGAAGCCCACGCATGACTTCGCCTTTGGCTTGGTGAGAAGCAGACATATCAACGATTCTTGACCAATGTGCCAACAGCTTGTATAGCCAAGACTGTGGAGAGTGATAACATTGTATGGAATTTGTTCAGGCAGTATGGCCAAACTTAATGCAAGCTTAAAGTTTAATGTGAGCTCTATTGCCTGATTCAGACTTTTATCTAAAAATGTCATAGTTAATTGCAGATGTTCAGGAGATATAAATATTATATAAATATATATACATATATATATATTTTATACAGTGTTTGACCATATTTCACAGTGGAGTTGTGGAGCATGTGTATGGACCTAACAAAGATTTCTGAACGCCAGTGGCAAAGAATGTATCCAAAATATTTATTTTCAGTTGGGTTAGGATGATGTTTGGATAGTTGTGGCCAGGACTTATCTCTTTTGTATGCTGTCCCCTCATGTCCATGGTTCCGGTAGTGAAATAGACTCTACAGTCATGCTGCAGAAACCACCAGTACATGATAAGGAAGATAAGTAAACGCAGAATGCATAAATACAAGCAGTAACAGTATGTTAATGGGTCATGAGCAATTTCCAAAATGATCCAAAAAAAAAATCCCTGCCCTGACATTATAGTACGGTGTAGCTTAATTCATGAGACATTTGGCAATTTCAAAATGTTCTGATCAGGATTGTTCATGATGTCATACCCACCATATTTAAGACCAGTGATTAGCCTAGCATGTGGCATAGGGAACAGTTTTGTTTGTCTGTTTGTTTGTTTGTTTCAGTTCTCTCAAAGCTGAATATATTGACTAAAAGAAAAAGACGTTCTGGCACTGTTGATATAATTATTTGTGAAACACTATCACTGTCATTTTTTCCTCAGTTTGATTAGTTCTTTTTGTAAAGTCAACACTTTGATTTACTTTACTTAATGGTAGAGTCAATATGTTATTGTCTTCTTGATAAACGATCGCAGTATCAGAGCATAGTTATGTTTATTTTATTGAGTACATGTTTTTTGTTTTTGTTGTCAATTTTATTGTCATATCATACACTTTTTCCCCTTCAAGTGTCTAGCTTGGTTTATCTTAGGCCTCATTGCTAAATGTGAACCAAAAATATCACAACACGCCCACAGATTCTGTCACAGATTCATTATAACTTTTGCTTGTGACAAAAATAGCCTAAGGCTCCTGTGATGTCAATACCCCTTATTTATTTGTGTTTAATAATGTAATTTATATGTTTTTATGTAAGAATGTATCTCAGTATCAATGTTCTTTAGTACAGCTACTGGCTTCAGTATGTGGGCCATAGACTTATGCTGCTTGGTGTATGTGTTTTATATTGTGAGAATAAATTTGCTTTTGCCGACCCAGACTATTTTTGATCCATATTTTGCGTGACTCTTCTCAGCAGTCAATAATTACTTATTAATATTTCTCATAATACTCTATATTTACTTTTTAATGTTTCTCACTGAAGATACATTGGAATGGCTCAGCTGAAGGTTTCATTGCAGACATGACCACGCGCCCGTTACACTGTTTCTATGCAACATCTCCTCATGGCTGGAAGTCGGTTTTCGAATGGTTTGCCATCAGGTGTTAATCCATACTTTAATACATATAAAAAGTCACTTTTTGCTGAAGTGGAAAAGCAAAAATCTACATACAAGGTAAATACTAACGTTTTGGTGAGCATCATGTTGAAGAAAGGATTTCTTGCCATAGAATATTATTCGGCGTCATCGGGGCGATGATGTAATCTTGTCTCATCTATGATAGGTATCGATAGCTAATTTAGCTAACATTGGCAGGTAGTCAGTAGGAAGTAATATTGACGTGAAAACAAGTAGCAAGTAGTAGTTTCTGAAGCGCTGCTTAATATCTTGTTTTCGTTCATGTTTCGTAGAAATATTTCATTCATAGGTTGGTCTATATTGCAAAGATAAACTGTTCCCCTGGAGGTGAGGAGCATAATGCAATTGCAGGTAAGGGAAAACTAAATTTGGCACTGCAGGCCAAATCATTTCACATTCTGATCAGGACCCGGCCATGAATCATATTTTTAAATGTTTTTTTTTATTATCTAATTTTATTTTTGTTAGGTCACTATGAGCAATTTGTGTCCAAGATACAGAAAAATACCCAAGCAGAAGGGATCACTGGTCTTCTGCTCATATACCCTGAATACATCGTGCATGTGATGGAGGTAAATATATTGGCTCCCACTTTTGTCGACAGGCTACCACTCACAATAAATGATTTTTTCTTTGTTCAAATTTTGTCACTTTAACAAAACAGACATCTTCAGAGATTCTGACATTAATTTTGAAGGATCTGTGTGACATGGAGGAAAGTTCAAAGTAAGGAATGTTTCCACTCTTGCTGCTTCTACACCAATAGAAGAAACAGCAGTTTCAAATACAAACCTATACCAAGACTTAGGTACTATATTTATGAATAAAGCCTTTCCTATTCATTGATGGATTTCCTTAAATGCTCAGACCTCTGTTGAAGGATGTAAGGATACTGGTGGTCTCACACTGTTTACTCAGCCGTATGTTCACCTCCTGGGCTCCACAAATCCTCACCATAACACTTAGTTTGCAGGACAGCGAGTCACAGATTGAGCCCAAAGAACTGCTTGGCCAGATATATAAGCTCTGCACAACCCTGCTGAAAACTAAGGTAAACGACCACATCGCAACTGCAGAATTCATTTAAATTCCTCAAATAAAGGTTAAAATTGAATACGTGCTATCATTCGTAAATTGATATAAACTGTTTCCAGCAGGAAAAATTACCTGCTGTTGTTTAACAACAAATGCCCCACATTGTTCCTGTTGATGAATTTCTTTCTTTTTTTTTCTTTCTTTTTTTTACCTGTAGGATAACTCAGACCAGCTGCCAGAGCGTGCTCTCTTAATGATAGAGGAGGCAGTGCGCCACCTGTGTCAGAGTGCTGGCTTGCGTTCACCCTCCGAGTTCCTGCAGGCTTATGGCAGGCCCATCAACATCCTCATGGACTCCGGTAGGTTCCAAGTAAGGGGCATCAGCTCAAGTTTGTGAGAAGTGGGCATCCACCCAGATCTTGGGAGATCTCCACCCCAACCCAAGCCCAAGACAGCTGACTTGGCTTGTCTCCATGGAATTGTAAGAATCTTACTAAAAGGGGGACTTCTTTTGCCAATATCCTCCATGTTTGTCCTTAAACTGTCTGCATCCACTAACAGTCCATTATAACATTTGGGAATCGGGGCTTGTTGACTGCAGTCTCTGAGAGCATTTTCATAGTGGAATGGTGAAATTTTCTCTGACCCTTATATACCTTCTCCAGAAATTGTGTGGCCCACCCAAAGTCGACTCTACTGGTAGACTGCAGTCTAAGAAGAGCGAGTCCAGAGATTAATCATATTTCTTGGACGTCTACACTATCCATCTAATAAAAGCACTAAGCACAATTTATAACCAACACTGTAAACAGTGGTGTACACACGAAATAAAACACGATTAAAAGTTATCATTTAACATTTTATTGAAAATGAGTATTACCAAGCAGTCATTTTTTGTTTCATTTTTGAGCTCACCAGTCCCTCATGTTATGTAACCAAAGAGCTTCAAATGCACCATCAACAATTCCTGTTTCATAAGTGTAGTGTATTCTCTCTAAGTTTTTGTTTAACAAAAAGGGTTCCTTAGTGTTGAGGCATAAGGCAGCAAGGTAACAGAAAAGCTGGTTTTAAACGAGAGACCTTAAATCCTGGAAAGTATGTAACTACAATTCTGACATCAGGCGTCACCAACTTAGCAGTTTCTGAAAAAAAAAAATGTACCATCTCTGGTTCTTTACAAGATCATGACCTTGTACTCAAAGACAACAAAAAGTAGTGAATAAAAAAAAAAGTGAGAAGAGATGACAGTTCTGTGGCCCATGAATTCTCAGTACCACGACACCACTTCACTCCTAGATCTTCACAGGAACCGTAAGACAGACTCTTATTACTAGAAGTGCGACTGCAATGTATTTTAGTGTTTTTTTGTTTGTAGTTTGAGGATGGAGGCGCAATTGGTATGCCATACCACATTCAGTTCATTTGACCAGTCACAGTAATGCCCCATCAATATAAAAACACAGGGGAAGAAAGGCAGGAAATAAATCATGGCATTGATACACATCCAATGAACACGATTCGCCCCTATAAATATGCGAGGAGGCACTGATACGGCTTCTTTAAAAAAAAAAGAAAAAAAAAAGACAAAGACAAAAACCTTTTGCCACAGGAATGTGTTGATGGGTAATAAATAGAGCAAATAGTTGAGTTCTTATACAAAAGCAGTAAAAAAAAAGGGTCAGTTTAAGTCTATGAATGGACCGGAAACCTGCAGTCACCAGCTACATGTATGTATGTATTTATTTATTTATTTGTTTGCTTAAGCGGTGCTTTGGGTTTCAACCAAACCTCCCACCTATGTCCTGCTAAACGTTCCTCTTTTCTCATCTCATGTCAGCAAAAGGGCACTTCAATGTATAATCAACCTCACACGCAACCCCACACTTCAAGAAACATACACACGTTCATACCTCAAACCAATAATGTTTTCTTATATTCCCTACAAAAAAGTCAACCCATCACCTAGCTTTTACAACTCCTGTGGGTTTTTTTTGTAATCTCAAGCAATCTCAAACCGTGCAAGGTTGCTCTGTTTTACTGCCATGTAAAATCCATCAACATCACACGGCACCTTTACATCGTAAAGAAGCTCCGTTTCCAGGTGTTAAAAGTTCCTCTGGCACAATACTCCTCAACCACTGGGAGAATTTGATTGTCTAAAGCTTGGGCACTTTAGAGGAAAGCAGCTGGCAGCTGAAGGCTGGCAGGTGGGTATACACTTTGGTAACTACAATAGGTAGGGTGGGGTGGGAGTGGGAGGGGGGCGAGCAGCAATGGGTTACCGAACGGTTGGGAAAGGCGTGGGTAGGGTGCTCTAGAACGCAAAGGATTAGGAACACTCCAGATTGAAGGTTGACGGATCCCTCTCAGAGGACTGTGCTCTCAGAGTCAAGCTCGCCGTCTTTGGGCTGAGGGCCCAAAGGCTGCTGTGGTTCCATGGACAAGTCAGGGACGTAAGCCCGGCTGATCCCCTTAAACATCAGCCCCGAATCTAGGAGGAGGAAAAGAGACAATTTAGCAAAATGTTCCATCTTTGCATGGTGCTGAGTGAGTGAGTGAGGAAGCCTGCTCTTGCTGATGGAAATACATATATTGCAGATCAATGACTGTAAATGAAGAGACTCTCTGAAAAAACAAAACAGCTATTACTTTCAGATAAATCACTATCACACTGTGCAATGCAATATATAGTTGCCTGTGTCAAATTCATGTACACATCTTACATTACAGTTGCATCTTCTATATTAACATTTAGGTGTTAACAGCAGGTTTATGTGTGCAGCATGCAGATTTTTTCCTTCCAAAATGGACTGTTTTGGCAGTGTATAGACATGCATTTGATTGACTATTGATTTCTTGCTTAAGAAGACCAACAATAATCTGTCCAGTGGTGTACAGATTTTGGATGGCTTTAATCTTAAAATCTCCAAATTGATATTTTGTCAGTAATTGCTATGGCATATGACGCTGTGAAAATTGAGCGGGGTTGCAAAAAACAGTTATTTCAATTAAAAATGGCAGTTCAATGGCACTTCAGAAAATCTCTGCCCACCCAAAAAACAGGGAACAGTCACTCTGATAAATTCAGATAATTTTGTCACAACCTTCATCTGACTGATTAGATTGGTTGTGGTGGTGGTGGTAGTTGGGTTCCAGACAAATAGTAATCATTGCAATCAGACTTGTACCCTGTATCAAAATAGAAAATGCCTTGTACAAATAACAAACAACTTGGCAGTATCTCTGTATCTCATGGGATTCCTGTTCTGTTTGGGCTAAGATGTTTTTTTTTTTTTTTTAAACTTCCAAGTTCCATATGAAGTGTGATGATAATTATAGTTACAGGCTGTAAATACGGGGGGGGGGGGGGGGGTTAACACAGGCATGATTGGTTCACACGTTTTCAAAACAAAGCATTTTGCAAGCCCACTCACACTCTGATAATGCAAGAATGTAAATAGATGAAGCTGGAAGAGGCCTTATGAATGATAACATGTCTGTCTGCAACAGTGAGGAATTCACAATCTACAGACATGTCATTTGAGTGGATGGTAATGATGATGATGGTAGCCCAGAGCTTGAGCAGTTTAAGAAAGGGGGTTGAATCAGCCCTGAGAACACAAACCTCTGCCACTGAAACCTCCTCAACCTGTGAATGTGTCATCAAATACTGCCATTAGTCCATTAGTCATTATAATTCAAAACCAGCCTAGCTAACTTGACTTAAGAGCTTGGCCAAACAATACCTTTGCATTACTAGTACTCCAATTACTAGTAATTACCCAAAACTAGTCCAATTTACAGTTAAGCATCTACTTTTTTGAGACCTATTCCATCTGGTCTCAATCATACTTAATACCTCACTGCGCATTACATTAACATCTCTAGTAGTGCCATTAATCTATCTACTGATCATATTCAAATGAGATTACCCATCATTTTGTAAGCAGAGCCGCAGATGCCGTTGGTGTCTGTGCCTGACCCAGAGGCTGGAGGCTGTGGCGGTGGAGGGACACTGGGCCGATTCCGTGGCCTTGGCACAGGCCGCTGCCGGGGCAGAGAACCTGTCGGGTACGGTGAAAAGATGGGGGTTCCGGCACCATCCTGAGGAGTCGTAGTTGGTGGAGGCGTGTTGGGTGGGGTTGGAGTGCTGGGTGGAGAAGGGTCTGTCCCAGGCTCTGTATGGCCCTGGGGCGGAGGGGTGACCTGCGTGGTAGGAGGCTGGGGAGGTGGGTGATTGGGCGCCTGGATGGGTGGTTGGTTGCCGGAGTGGCGGCGGGGTGTTGTGCCAGGCTGTGTCACCATCAGAGTGGGACTCTGTGCTGTGGGAGAGTGGCTGGAGAGGGGTCTTCCTGAGTGGGGAAGTGACTGAGCGCTGCCTGAGGCGGGATGCAAGCCTGGCTGAGGGCCAGGCTGGCCTGGAGGGGGGTTGGCTGGTTTTGGAGGGGCAGGGGCAGGCTTTTTGGTGGCTAGAAAATAGAAGTAAAAAAAGTAAGGATTTATTAATTGCATAAGTATTGTCTAAGTGCTCTTCAAAAGGGACATAGATGATCAGGACACAAGAAAGTAAACTAACATGAATGAACAAACGATTGAATGATAAAATCAAAACCAATGCTTAAGATGACATTATGGATTGTTAAAATGGGAACCCTGTAGGAACAGCTGTGGTGCTAATAAATCTTGAAATGGTCTGCAACAGAAAAAAAATGGCATACTAATTCTAGGATTCCATCTTGAATTCCAGAGCACTTCAGTGTTCCAGTGGTTCTAACCACAAATATAGAAACCTATTATCTATATTTAAATCTAGGTTTCTGTATCTATAGTTCTCACTGCTCCTCACCTCTGCGTGTCATATGAGGACTGGGGCCTGTGGTTCCTGCCACAGGGGTCCCGGTGTTCAGCTGGCCTGATCCTGCAGAGCCGTTCCTCTGTGGTGGGGGCGTGGAGGCAGACTCTCTGGATCTGGAGCTGGAAGCCAAAGAAAGTCAACACTGAGATTTTTACTTAAAACAACAAGAGGTCATGGACAAAGGGCAGGCTCCATGCAAAGCACCTGCGAAATCACAAAATTAACCTCCTTTTTTTTTTTTCTTTTACCTAATCTGAGAAACACATGCTGAAACTGTTCTGTAGGAATTTACTGGGCATAGATGATGGCTCGTTATATTGGATTGTTTTCTGCCCACAAGGCTGAGTCGTGCGTTTTAGCCTGAGCACAGAGGCGTACAGAGATTCATGCAACAAAGCCTGGCACTCAGAGGGCACTGCCCTATTGAACCAGACCCAAAAGAGGTGGGCTGCATTGTGATCTGCCTGTACTGCTTGCTACTTACAGGGAACATTTTGAAGAAAAGTTTAGTGTCCAAAGTGTTTCTGACCATGCTATTTTTTTTTTCAGCACCAAACACAGATTTTAAATGCTAAGTTAATTGGGTGGAAGAGGAAAAATATTGTAATTAAAAAGTTTAGCCCCTGTTTGTAAGTGTTGAATAGAGTATGAAACACTTTTGACACGACACTTTTCCCTGCATATCCCTCAAATTAAAACTGAATGTTGGTTGAGTGTTCCAATTATAGTTCATTCAGTGGGAACAATGCAGCGAAACGATCTGTTTGCTCACATCTGGTGACATATACGGGATGCCTGTTGCTAAGCAACCTCCTTATTAGAAAGAACACTGACCATGCACACATCTCTGTCTCAGCCAAACACACTGGCTGAGCCGGAGGAGCCGCAGAGTGGCTCTTACCTGCTCTCTTCACAGGGCTGGACTAGAAGCTGCTGTGCGGCCGCCAGGGCAGCTATCCCCAGCGCCAAGCTAGGCTGGCAGGCCTCCAAGCCCTGCCCCCCCGGTACAGGCAGCTGGGGCTGGAGCTCGGCGGCAGGCTGCCCCGCCACAGCCCCCGCCGCCTCCACTGGAGGCAGAGGGGGCTGGAAGGCAGGCGAAGCGTGCTGCTTTCTAGTTAGAGTACTGCCTCTACGTGGAATGTGGTCCAGTAATTTGTTAGCAGCGCTACAGCACAGAGAGAGTGGACAGTGAACACAGACCCAGCGCTAAGCTTTTAAAATTAATTAATTAATTAAATATAAATCATCCCCCCAAAGAACAGCACCCCCCCCTCCACCATCCTCCAACAATTACAGCACACCCACAGCCCACAGTAAGTGATTTTAGATTGATTTGAGAGGACCCAAGGCCTCATCCCAGCTGGAAACCTTGAGTGCTGTCACACTTGTGCATAAGTGCGTTCGCATGTGTTCCCTTACAAATCTCTGGGGACTCGGTAATATGCCTTTTGTGAGGGGAAAGATGTGCTCAGCAGTCCTCCATATGCCATTCTTGTGCCCCTCCAAGGGCCCGTTTCTTGGACACGTTATTTTTCCATTTGCATTTTGGCAGAGTGAGCCGAATTATATTATCCATAGTTCCTTTCATTGAAGGTGCAATGCATCATTTGCTACATCTTTGGCTTGCATATTTCAGCTAGAGGTTCAAAGCTTTCATGACGTTTCGTAGTTATATGTTTTTTTTTTTTTTTAACTTTATCAGTAAAATAAAGCAAAATGACAAACTCAAGGCTCCAACTAGGACAGGGCACAAACTTGCACAACTTGCTTAAACATAGCAGACGCCCAAACATCCCACATACCATTAAGGGTGACAAACATAAAGGGTATAATTTGGTATAATTAGACATTGCTTGATACTGTATTACTTGATATATATAGTATTAGTAGGAAAAAATAAGCCTATTTAAACATAGAGCTGTTAAGAGATGACGATGGCAGATAATTAGACATAACTGATGAGTAATAGCAGTCCCTTTTTATTGAGCATTTACTGGAGGAAAAGTTACCTGTCTCTGCGAGGAATATCTGAATCTGGTCCCACCATACTACCCGGCCTTTTCCTTTCTATGGTGCCTGAGTCATAGTCAGGAGGGCTCAGGTGGTTGACGTGGTTTGTAACCGGGGTTGGCATAGTAAACATCCCTGATACATTGAAGTCCACCTCTGAGGAAGATGCAATATATTACTTTTTTAACATTGTTAACATTTGTTATTTAAAACATAAAAAAAAAAAAAAAAAAAACATTTAGTTTGGAGTCATCAAAATGAACAAGCTGATATGTATAGGGTGCACACCATCAGGGAAGAACCAGTCAGCATGCTGAATGATGGGCTCAATGATGGTCACCACATGGACTGATGTTGCTGCAGCCATTTCTGCAAGACTCCTAAGAAAAAAAAAAGAGGGCAATTGGTTTAACCAGAGTGTTCTGTGGAAAGAGGACATCATTAACTGAGGGCCCTCTGACTATCCTTACCCTTCAGTTTTGGCCCACAGTAAATTGGGTCCCAGGACAATAGCTATGTTGCTAGGGGTCATCTTGTTGATCTCACTGTCTTGAGCCAGCTTGGCAAGAAACTTTACCAGGTACCTGCAACATCAGATGTTAAAGTTGACTGATTAAAAAAAAAAAAATATATATATATATATATATATTTCTGAGTTGGTCATAATCATGTCTATTTATGTATTCACAGGATCAACAATCCATTGTTGTCACGACAGCAATAGCATAGTGACAATATTGGGGTAGCCCTTGATTTTAAGCTGTTGTTCACTGCTACAAAAGCATCTCACATCACGGTGTGACTTACCTAAAGTTAGCTTTGTTGTTCTTTGGTAATTGATCGCATACCACCCATAGTGCTTGCAGTCTTTTGTCGGGATCAGACACGCTGCCAAAACAAACAGTGTTCGTATCAGAGGGAGGGATTGCAATGGTCTTCCAATGGTAAACAAACCTAATCTTTCTCACGAGGCTTACCTGGATGCCTGAATCCACTCATCGTACAGCTGATACGTCATCAGAGGCTCTGGCAATTCCCTCAGGTATGACTTCAAAGCACCTACGACAGAGAAAACTGTTAGGTCACTGACAAGTTCTTTACGATTAGAGATGGCATATAAATCAATGCCTCTGGTGATTGGTTAGAACGAGACTGTACCAGCAACAGCATGTGGATCGGAGTAGAACTCCTCTAGTTGAGAAGTGGAACAGTCCAGAGCAGCCTTCAGCTTCTTAAGCTTTGATGCCCCAGCAGCGATCCGAAACAACCCCTAGGGTGAGATTTATTGCAAGGGGTATGTAAAATCACACGCAAACAGACAAACACACACACACACGCTCACACACACACACACACACACTCTGTGCACCTTCCCAATCAAACCCTTCTCTGTATCATCAACAACCTGGAACCAATCACAACAGCTTATCCAGCGTGGGGCGGACTTTATATTATTACTGACAGATGAATATGATCATGTACAATTAAATTTTCCATGGCACTACAAAACGTTGTCCCTATAAAGATTCTAGTTGTACCTCCGAAAAGTAGAAAGATAGAAAAGTGGAATATCAACCATTACACAACAAATGTAAATTGTTAAAAAAAACAAAAAAAATAACTGCATATACATCTTGTCACATTATTCTTGTCCAACTTTCATGGTGAAACAACAGAAATTATATTTTAGATTGCACTGTGTCTAACAAACGGAGGCTGAGGTTTTCTTTGAGGTTTACGTTCCATCAGCCAACTGGAATGAAGCCATTGCCATTTTACAGAGTGCCTGCGTCACCCCTTGACCTTTTCATCTGGCCCTGTGCCCTCTGCCCTCTGGCTCTCTCTCTTTCCCTCTCTCTCTCTGACCAACCTCCTCTTTCATGCCCGTCTCCAGCAGCATCATCACACAGGCCTCCATTGGGAGGGCGATCTCTCGGTTGCTTCTCTTTAAGTGCTCATCTAAGCCTGTTCCAAATGCTGGCTTCTCAGTCCAGGAGTCTGTAGGGGAGGAAGTAGATGGCCATTAACTCTCCTTGTATTACAAACCGCATTAAAGAAATGGCACGTACACATATTTTCCTGTGCTTTCCTGATACTTGTTGTTGATTGCTGCAAAATGGATAGTATCTGGGCTTTTCTTTTTTTTCAGAGGGGGTGAAGTAGGGGGTGGAAGTGTTTTTGAGATAAAGGAGGTTTCAATTTCCACCAGTTTCTCTGGTGGACTGTGAGGTGTGAGTGGAGTGTGCCTGCGAAAGCCTGTGTGAAGGACGGGTGGGGAGACCAGGTGTGAGCAGTGGGGAGAATGACTCATAGGCCACATGCCGGGAGAAAGAGTGGGTCTGTTTGTGTCTTACAAAACACATGTGGCACCAAGCACATAACAAAAACATACAGAAGAAAGGGGAGGGGGTGTCTCTACAGAAGGCCATTCAACACTGAAGATTCATTATGGTTAAAGTGAAACAAAAGCAATGTCAGACAAAAAAAAAAAAAAAACTGTCACACTGATAATTAACTACAACATCTAAAAGTACCCATAATGCACATATTATTTTATAGAACTATTTGTTTGTCATGGGGTGTATCATGAAAGCTTCCTGACTGTCACACCAGACAACGGCATGAGATTTTACAGCTTCAAGTCCAATAGTTACCTTGCTGTGCTTGGATGGTCGGCAGGACACTCTCAAGCACGGTAAGTGATCTGCGGTGGTAATCCGCTTGTGCCTCTAATAGCTGGAAACAGAGCCCACATTGTAACACACGGACCATTAGAGGGAGTGTGTGCAGCCAGAAGCATAATAAGCAGAACTTTACAGTTCGGAAAAATCTGTCTGCATATGGCATGTAAGTACACACACACACCCCCACACACTTCACTTACCAATACATAATATCGCGCATAATCTCCCTCCTTGGAAGAGAAGTTATACATATCTGCAGCAAGTTGGTCCTGAAAATGTAAAAACAAGATGTACTTAATTCTGATCTCAGGGATGTTCAAATAGGAATTTACATCTCACCCTGCCAATGTAAATATAAACACCGAGTCAGTTAAAAAAAATAGCTTCTTCATCAGACCTGGGACCTCACATTTTAACACCTACTTACTGGAGGGCTTTTACCCCGATCAAAACAATACGTATGCCCACTGACAAATTGGTGCATCCATCTACAGGATTTCTGGTAAACGACTTAAGTCTTTGGCACACTTTACATCCATTAGGTCTTTCCCTCGTAACTCATTAATCTTTGATTGTCTGGTCAACAACTCCCAGCTGGATGTGGGGGAAAAAGTGCTTGCTAATGAAAAGCTAGGCCCAGGGCTTCCTGTATTCAGTGCTGCTGCTGCTGCTTGCAGATAAATGACGGCACAACACAAACACAATGGGGCCTGGCGCTGCAGACCACTGGGACGCTCGCTCTGCTGACGGCAAGTTTCCACTTTTCACTGCGGCCATCAGCCCAGGGCACAGGGGAAGCTTAGTGTTAAGTTACGCTTGAACTCAGAATATTGCAAGTGACCGAACCACAGTTTCTGATGCCTTGTGAGAGCACTGGGAAGAAAGGCATGCTTTTATGGTAGGAGTCTATGCCCCTTGGGCCTGAATGCATGGCCTACAAATTCGAAAGCAAGCCACTCTGCATTCCATAGTTTAACATTTATGCACAATGGAAATCATTCTGTTAGCTTTTAGACATAGTGACTTTTCAACCCTGCATAAGAAACTTAAGGCAACTCTTAAAACCCAAATAAGGTGTGTTTAATCAGTCCCAAAACAGTCTGCAGAGTGACTAATGTAAAACGCACAGGGGAGTGCAATACCTTGCACTGCTCAACTTTGTTCATAGCTTCATCCACCTCTTCTTTCAGTGAATCGGCCTTGGCTGTAAGAGCTTGAGTGTTTGTTCCTGAGATTATCGACTTGGTTGCCTGCAACCACCTAAAAATTGGACAAATCAAAGCCTGATGACATTAGATTAGATTAGATTACGCACATTCATTGTAACAGAGGAAATTGTGGCACACACGGTATTTCAGGTATGTTTTCACATGATGATTTACTGCAGTCAGTGTTCAAATACTATTGCTGAGGCTGCTCAAAAGGCACAACAGGCAGTTCCCTACCATTTCCTTGCCCGAACAGGAACAGCTTACTGCAGTGGTCTGCAGATTTTCTATTTCTTTTCCTACATACAACCTCAGCCTCAATGAGTTACATAACACTTTAAATGCATTTCATACTGGCTCTGATTTTGTTGAGAAGCTTTTTGCAACCATCCTGTCTAAAGCTGATGATACAATGGTAACTTTTAGAGCAATGTTCCAGAATATTGTTGCTAAAGTGTGTTTTTTTTTGGAGCTTAACTACTATAATTTAACTGCAATTACAAATGAACTCCTATAACTTAAAATATAACTATGATTATAACTATGTCTAGTCTATAAATAGGGGCAAATGATCATGATCAAACACATTAAGTCAGTTTTGGGGTCATAACCATTACCTTAATCATCACCCTTAAGTGATTACATTTACATTTATGCATTTAGTGCTTTTATCCAAAGCGACTTACAAAAGAGGAAAACATTCAAGCGACAGCACAATGAAAGTGGCCCTGTTGCTCGAGCTCACAGAATGTTGTCGGTAGGAGAAGGAGGAGAGAAATTAGTACAACATACCCCCAATGGTAAACGGGCAGGTTACGCTAACTAAAAACTTTCAGGTTCATTTCCCATGGCCCCATTCAGTTAACATAAAGCAGCTGGATCGGCATTCTTGTATGTGTTGTACCAAATTCTCTCATTCTTTAAAAGAGAGCTTGAACAACAAAGCTATGGTTGGAAGCACTCCAAGCTATCACTTAACAGTGACAGTGACAGTTCTACATTTTGCCTGGCCTAATGATGAAACTTTGGGGCATGCACATTCAGGGTCATGGCACTGAATTGTATTTTTGTATGCATTTGTAAAAATCTTACCTCGCTTTTGCTGAGTCATAGTCCAATACCAGCTTGGCCAATTGCTTCCTCTGCTTCAGGATGTTGGGAATTTCCACCTGAAAGGGTAGCAGATCTAAATTTAAGAGTTTTTCTTCACAAAACCAGACATGGGACGCATTCGAATTTGGGATCTGCAACTGCTGTAGCACAGGAAGTAAAAGATGACGTCAAAGATGAGGGCCTCACCTCCGCTAGCTGATTGAGGGGATCTAAAATATCCTTCTCAATCTGCACCTCATGCTGCATTAGCTCTGAGGCTAACCGGTTCTCAGCATCCCCACAGACCTCCATCATTTTTCTACAGACATGTTCACACACAAGAAAAAAAAACATTAGACACATTGTGCACCACATACTAATGATTCTGTGCTTTCAAGGGAACTTCATCTCCATTAGCCATCGAGCCTTCAGACTGGGGCAGTATTGCTCTCTGTATGAGTCATACACAGAATTAGGTTGAGAGCAAGTGGATTGTGACTCTTCTCTAAAGTAATTAATAGGCAAAAGTAACAACTTGGTAACAATAACCATGCATTGGCTTCGCAAAACATATACTACTAAAATTAACACCAGCGACCTCAAATGTCAATGCCTCAGTTGTGTGTCCAAAAGTGATGCGCGGGTCAAGGATTTCTAATACCCGCACCAACCCATCCCATCGTAACAGTCAACCCGCTCCACCCAACCCGCAAAATTACGCACTGATTTTTAACCCGACCCGACTCAACCCGAGAGAGAAAACAAAAAAGATACCAATGAGGCTACGTTGGGATTTGCCATAGCCTAGAGAAAAACACATAGTAACCTAGGCCTACTTATGAGAGAAATTAGCACACCTTGCGCTGCTATCTGGTTGTCCCAAATTTTTGCATTATGGATAGCCCAGGCTACTCATGATTCTTTTGAATCTTAATTAGCTATCAATCACGGAACGGCAATATGCTCCAAAGATATTTTTTTTATTCTTCAAATATATAGGGAAACAGACGTGTAAACATGTGTAAAAGGCTATACACCACACACTTATCTCTCGCTCTACATCTCTCTCACACACGCACATCCCCAACACACGCATGTAGGCACACAAATCAATAAAGCCTGAGAACATCTGGACTTTTCATTCGTCATTATTAACCACCATTATTAAACCATCATTTAGCACAAAGAATCATTGACAAGTTGGCTAAATACTAAACACAGCACTTGCTTTGTGAACACAAATGCTGAAAAATATAAGATGGAGGATGAAACACTTGATAATTTTGCTCTGCAATCGAAAACAAACAGCCTACCGTATTTAAATTAGGCAGGTGCAAAATGTCTTGCACAGAAAGAGCCAAATGTTAGTCTCTATTTTTTCCAAACATAATCTCACATCAACATTTGGCTACGCTATATCAGAATAGGTGAAGTGTTAGGAGATGCGTGGCAGGCTATTTTTTTTTTTTTGCTACACAAATTATTGCTATAGGCTATATGGGTGGGAATTCTTGCAGTATCTGACGTGCGGCCTGCGAGCATGTGAGACAGCACGGGGGAGGGACAAGGACAACATTTTGTCCTCATACAAAAAAACAAACAATGAACTGACACATATAACCCAAATAGGTACAATTCTTGAGATTTTGACCCAACCCGCCCGCAACCCGCATTTTCTTCTTAAAAAAAAAACAACCTGCACCGCCCGACCTGCAGGCTAACCCGCAGGCCCCGCGGGCTCTGAGTCGACCCGCACATCACTAGTGCCCCATGTGATCCGTCTTTAAAGAATTAAAGAACAGAGAAGCCGTGCCAAGTGCACTGGACGCACCCTATGAGTGACTCCTCCCCCAGCTGGCCACCTCCATCCTGCATGGACTGTGAGAGGGCGAAGAGCGGGAGCTTTTTCTGTGTATGACAGGAAGACAGAGTAAACGGGCATCACTTTCACATTTGCGGGCATGTCACGTGTGCTCAACAGCTCTGCATTAGTCTAAGGTTGAGTCCTTGACCCATGTCAAAGAGTTTTGTTAGTCCATGTTAGTGAATGAATGCAGAAGATATACTCTAACAGCGGTTAGGATGTATAGTAAAAGGTATTGATTGGTGTGTAAATGCGGGACATTTTGATGCCAAACACACAGGTTAACGTACATGTCTCTTTTCGCCGTCGGTGCCGATGTGACCCTGCAAACACGAGACCATCCTCTTGTGCATGTTGTGGGACACCACGCGCACCATTTCCATACGTCGCTCGATCTGCACAAACACCAACAAGGGAAAGAGAATGGGGGGAGGGGAGAAAAAAAAAATCTATATCAACAAAGTGCTCCAAAGCCCATCATCACTTTTCACCCCTGACTGGGCTGGACCACTGAAACACCTCTAAACAGCACAACAAAATCAAACTTTTAGAGACCTGTTATGCCACTGCTGTAGACCCATGACACTGTCGGAGGAGGAATTCGTTGAGCTGTTTTGGTTCATATGTATGGATGAGCAGCAAATGAGCCCTGGTAACCATTAAGAAGAGGTGTCACTGCCTTTCCTGTTTAAAAAGACTTTTTGCTACGAAACAAAAAAAAACAACTAGCTGACCCTAGCAGAGTGGAGGGCAACTCTGGCTGATTTTGGAAGTCACTAAAGGGTGGAGTGAGTTCAAGATTGATTGATAACACCCCTCCCTAAGGAGAGATGTTGAAAGATGTGCTTTTTAAAGATCTATGACTCATAAACTACTAGTGACATCAAGAACTTTAGGCAGTGACTCCTGGCGCTTCACATATTTTTTACAATATGCTTCACTTGGTTTTCAAGATACTAGTGTATATGAGAATTTCTCACACTGTGCCATGTTTAACGTTAAGCTGGGGTAACCGACCTAAGTTCTATCAGTCAGAGTCCTGTGATAAGCCCAAGGACAATTTACTTTTCCATTGTGAACACATCTGTCTGAGCGTTTAACATTTCAGCACGCAGGCACAAGAGGGGGGGTGAAAGTTGGGTGTGTCTGCATGGTGTGACAAAACTGGAAAAAAATGCCTTCACAGAGGGAAAACAGCCATGTGCAGGGGGATATATAACGTCACAAAAAAAGTCAATGCAACATGTCAATGTGTGTTTACAGGCCTGCCGGAGATTAATGTAGAGAGTTCAAACACGTGAAAGGGGCTTTGAACCAAAAAAAAAAAAAAAAAAAAAGGAAAGGGAAGGGAAACAGACCGAGTTCCAAAAACAGCCCCACAGTTCAAGAATTCCAACAGCCTGGAAGTGGAGATAACCGCCTCGGAGCACCTCTTGGCCTCCATTACGTCACTCAAGCCCTGCAGCCCTGTCCCTCAGCAGCTGGGCCAAATGGGCATTCCATCCAGGCACCCCCCACCCCCTTCTCCTCTCCTCCTGTCCTCTCCTGTATGAGAGCACACAGGCCAGGCAGCAGGCAGTACCTGGCAGAAGAACAAGGGGAATCCAAAGCCCCTTCTGCTGCTCTGGGAGATCCTGTTCTAGGGAAAAGTGTTTGGGTTAGAGGGGAACTGGCTCGGGATGGCCGAGCCACCAAACGGTGGGCTTTCCTTGTTCGACTCCATAATCATAACAAAAGATCACAGGCCAGACAATGTGTAGACCAGACCAAACAAGTCTCAGCTGAGGGGGTAAGCCGGAGGCGCGTAAAAGGAGACCTACGCCCCTGTCCTACTGTTTGCATGCTGGGAAACCCATTGCTGTGTAGGTAGGACTGTAGTTCCAAGGAAGCTAAACTTGAACAAGGAGAGCATGTCCAGACAAGCATGTGGTCTTGTGAGAACTGCTGCTGTAGAACTTCCTGGACTCAGTTCAAAGTGGGTGTGGATCTGGGCCTGGTCACAAGACCCTGCAGATCAGGGACGTTAAATCTAATCAGCGATTGCAGACAATAATTTGCTGGAGCACATTTATCATGTCTATTTCTTGTTTGGCCCACCATGTTTGGATGAAGCAGCTTTGTCAACAGCACATACTACGCTCCATGAACGTGTTAAGCGTAGGCCTTACTAAGATGGGGAACAGAACTCCGAGTGACTGCTTCAGACGTGTACAGTGTACACAAATAAACTGATCAGCTGGAGGGACAGATGGACCTCCACAGAGATCTACAAAAGTCCATCAACAGAGCAAGACGACAGATGAAGCTGGGAATAAAAACACCGAGGAGGCTTATACAGTGTCAAAATAACTCTCTGTGTGCTACATCAGGAGAGATGCGTGCCTGAAGAGGGAAGAGTATCTACCACATAAGCCATCATCATCACAGGGATTCAAAACACGCTGAGCCAGAGTGCTACTACGGAACATCAGAGTTGTCAAAGACTGTGGAGGCTGAGGTTGCTTGTGGGGATTGATGTCGTTGATGCTTGCAGTCACTTCCACTATTTCAATGTCAACACTCTCTCATGCAAACACCAGCTATATTTCACATTAGAGCTGTCAATCGATTAAAAAAAAAAAAACATTGAAAGTTCCAGGAAGAATTTCACACATCCCCATGGTGGGTAGCCAGGCTAGCGCCACCTAGTGCTTCTGCTCAATTTCTTTTGGCTCCGCAACAATGTGAAATCAGCTGATGCATCGGGTTGCTTGTTTAGCGCAGGCTTCAGCAAAGTGGCGCTCCTCTGTTTCCTTCACACCAAACGTGAAAGAGTGTAGTTGCCACAGGTTGTCTACGACAGGGGTGACCGACCACATGATTTTTTAACGCCAAACCCCCAGTACTCACATCTGGGGTGCACAAGTTCTGCATGTTCCCCCTTGCTTCAAATCTACTGTGTTTTGGGCTTTTCCTTGTACTCTCTTTCAACGTGTCTGTCAGCTCTTTTAGAAATGCCATAAAGCATCTACAACCATCACTTTGCTGCTTGCATTCAGTATCAATGATCTTTAGCGCTGCCTTGTCGCCACGGTATTCCTGTTATAGTTCTGCGTCAAGTGTGTCAATGTTCGCATAGCACACCTCACCAAATTGCTTTGAGTGTAACAATCTACCCTTCAACCACGCAGTCGATTTAATTTGTCATGCTTACATTACTGTTAAAAGAGACACTGCATTTTAAAAATATATCAGAACTATTTACAAGGTTTTTGTTAATCATAGTCATTGAAAAGGCAAACAATATGGAGGACAGTCTGTTTGCATAACACTTTGTGTAAGACTAAGTCCTAACATTCATATTCTTAAACTGTGCGATTAAGTAGGCCTAGGCTTGCTCTACATGTGAGAATAGAAGTTCAGCCCATTCCCTCCCACCCACCTACCCACCCACCTCTGTCCTGAACATTGGAATCCATGCCTGTGTTGTTCTTAATGAGTAACGCAGCAAGACAGATGCAACACCTTTATCTTGTTTGCTTAGCACTTCATTCATGCAACTGGACACATACTCGGGTCATCTAAATAAGGCATTTGGAATGTGTTTGCTTTGCAGTGTGAAGTCAGGCTCCACCTGCTAAAGCACGATGACTCATGTGGTTCCCACCGTTGTGCTTGACCAAGATTAAAGTTCCATCGACCCGGAGCACAATCACAAGTGGCCTATTTGGGTACATAAATCAGCCCAAACTCTTGCTAATGTCATTTGCCAATGCTTCAACTGCTCAATAACAACTGTAGTGGGGTGTGAGACAACTCAGTTGCGCAGGCTTTTCCTTGGGCAAGCAGCATACTGTACATACAAGTAGTACATGCATATTGCAAAACATATTGATACAAGTCTTGATGAGGTTTCAGCCATGTAACGTTGGTGACGCAACCTGCGGACCACCACAAATATAAGCGCTCACCTGTAAAAGGTCATCACTTAGAACTTCTGTTTTCTCAGCCCTGTGGATGAAGAACAACAATAAGTGGTTAGATAGTGGGTAGATCGCTAAGGCTGTATTCAAAAAAGAACATTCCAACACTGGCAGGGTAGCATTCTTGTTTCAATATTGTTCCGTAGCAACCCGATCAGTTTTGTTTGCATAAAGGCAAGCTGACATAACCAACCAAAGATAGGATTCATCTTAGGCTACGGTATTTACATATCTTTTTGTTAATGTACACTGTTTAATAACCTCAAAACAAGCAGCTAACAAACGGCTATTTATTTGTCCTCGTACCCTGTGATAATCTGTAGCCCTATCAGTTAATGTTAATCAGGTCTGATTTGTCAAAATAAACATTCAACATTTCATTTTCACCACTCGCACATCTGCTCACAACAGGCTGAGAGGAAATCCAACCCTTAGTATAGTTGACTTTCTACAGTCAGCCTACAAAGGCCGGCAGTACAGAATTGAAGAATTTTCCACTGAAACAGTGCATGTATAAGTAGGCCTTCAGCATGCACACTTAGCACAGCACTGAAAGAGTGCATCAGACTTGGCCTGAGGGCCACCTGACAGCTGACCAGACTAGACTGTCTTGCTGAACAGCTGTCTGTGCGCCGCAGCCATGGACCCAGCCCCTTTCCCACAGCACTCCCTGCACCACCCTACTCTCAGGGTCGGCCCTGCCTCCCCTCACAAACACACACACACACACACGCACGCATGCACGCACGCACACACACACGCACACACGCATGGACACATACAAGGCTCGGGCCCTATTAATAGCAAACCAGCAGAATGCTCTCCTTGGACAGACATTCCGATTAGGTTGTTCTCAAAAAACCCTTGCGAGCGGGGAAACACAAGCTTAGTTCACAGTGGGGCTTACCAACACCTAGCCTATGCCTCTGAGTTGCTACTGTGCTGTCGCATTGAGCACACAGTAATCAGCTTAGCTTATTATACCCAGACATCCACACCTTATCTTCAGCATGTGTCACTGCATTGGCCACATTACAAATCCTAGGTGTGAAATGAGTGCCTTTCAGAGTATCTGATAACGGAAATTATGTTTTTATGGCCATTCCCTGGTAACCTATTTCCCATAATGCATTTGCATATTAATTCAAGTGGCAAGTGCTCTGGAAACCAAAATTTAATGGATTGTTTTGTTCAGTTCTGTGATAAGACTCCCTTTGTCTCCATTGTATTCCTGTAAATTAGCAGAACAACGGTACCACCTCAGTGCCGTTCCGTACAATTACATCTGTACTGCCGATAAAAACAGCTCACGCTGCTTAACAATATTACTAATCAAAATAGTGGAAACTTTCGGCACCCCTGTTGCTACTATTTTACTGTCATGGCAACAGTGTGATCATGGGAAGTCCTGGTTGGTGTCTCAGGCTACACGGAGAGGGCGGAGCAAATGGGAAGCTTTCGCAAATGGATTCCTGAAGTAGCAGAAGGCAAATGTCTCATCAGGCCTTTCCTCTCCTCACTGTAACCCCTCCGTGATTCATACCACTGGTAATCAAATCAGACCGAGTGCATCTACAACTACAAGGTTAAATAGGCTAGTCATTGGCAATGGGCTGCTCTTGCATACTGATGCTAAAAAAGGTAACATTTGAAATCTAGGACTAATGAAGGCAAAAGGGAAAGGAAAAGGCAAATTAAATCATTTATATTAGAACGGTTATATATATTACATAACTGTTCTGTTAAAAATGGCAACCATACTAGGCCTATTTGAAGGTCCAAAACACAAATGTAACAGAAAGTTGCCAAAAAAATTGCCTAACTGACTACACTAGGTTCTACTGGCGAGCAAAGAAAAAAACAAAACTCATCTTGAGCAGATGGGTTCCCTCAGTCGCCTGACAGCAAATTATGAGATCATTAAATTACAGGACATCTTTAGCCTAGTGATTCTCTCCCATAACCTTCTACCAATCTCCTTACTCTCTCTGCCATGTCCCTCTGTCTCCCTACTGCCAAAACCAAAGCTCCCTGCACTGTAGTAACCTTGTGACAGCTGCTTTCAATTAACACTAGGAGAGAGGGGGGAGAGAGAGAGTGAAGTGAAGGGGGGGGGTTAAAGGAAAAAGACAGAAGTTTCAACCAAGTCCAGAGAGAATTCAAAAGCTTTTTCCCCCGTCTTTCCAGTTCTTTCTGGAACAAGGCCTAGGCCAGGCTGGTGAGGTCACATGTGCCGTGGGGAGAGGCACGAACGAGAGCCCTGTACTGCATGGTACTGTTGGCACACCACTGGCTACCCATGGCACTCCTTACAAATGGCTGTGGCTCACATTGAGAGGAGCCAAATCAACCAATACAGATTTCAGAGACCCAATTTCATGGCCCGGGCCATTAGGCTGTTTCCTGCATCCCAGTGTGAAACACAACCACGTGCCCACTTGCTACACTGTATGGCTGGATGAAAATGTGCTGAGCTAGGCTGTTTACAGGTCGGACGCTTTGGACCTGACTGGCACAGACTTGATGGACCACACTATCCTTTCTTGTTAAAAGTAGCCTGGAAATGTATTGATCAACGCTTCCAACTTCAGAGTTGAAAAGTCAATGGCTTTTTTCATGCATTTAGGCTATGATGGTACCAGGCAACGTCACAACAGTCTGAATGGTTCTGCTGATTCAGCTCTAATAGAACAGCAGAATAAACAGACTTGCATCTATAGTGCTACATTCAGGCCACTTTACAATGAATGCCTCACAAGTACTCAGGAGTCAACAACAGAGGTTCACACGAACATGCTGCAAACAGACACAGACAGAGACCATTTAATGAGAGGACAGTGCACTTTTATTTATGTAGCTCACCCCCACCCCCACCCAAGTTGTTTTTGTTTTTTGTGGCAAACTAACACCAACATGTTTACGGCAGAAACATTTCGACATAATTGTTGATTGAAATAAGAAATTCCTCCGTTAATCTTACTTTGCTGTCCACCCACCGCTCCACTGTTTCCTGCACTCAATAAGCCATAAGGGCTGCCACCTCGGCAAGCCCACCCACAGAACGCAACCTTGAGCTGGGAAAGTCTGGATGAAAAACAAAAGGCAAGTTGGTGCTGTTTTGATGGCAGTATCCGCAATCATCTTTCTCTCAACTGCCTATGACTCAATGCGCTGCTCTGACAGTTTGGAGGTGTTTTGTAATGAAATATCCTCAGGTTATACCACAAAATGCTGAAAAAATGCCAAGACTGTGAGGCCTACTCTTCATTCCTTTAAAACTAAGCAGGATCACAGGCCCCATTTCAACAGCAGCACAAAAGCCTGTGCAGAATGACAGCTGATAGAGGAAAAATGGGCTCATGCCTACAACATCCTTTCACCTGAATCTTTTCATCAGAGCGGCCGCTTGCCTACACAGACAGGCCCCAACAATTCCTCTGGAAATAGGAAACCAAACGAGAGAGACGGTTTATATAAAATGTATACAAGCTCCAACATCTTCCCAGTTTGTTTTGGGAACATTTCGTTCACTTCCCATTTTAGAAGTGAATATAGCCATAGCCAGAATTCCAAACATTGTTATCTTGGTGAAGACCTTTATGATGTATTCCAAAGAACCACTGCAATACCTTTCTACTTAATCTCTGATTTAGGCTAATTCCTTGAAATCAAACTTCCTCAGTCAGAACCATTTCCTGTTTAAAATGGTGAATAAGGAGAGATTTCCTTTGAGGAGCAGCATGCTGAACACAGTGTTCCGTCACTTTACAATCACAGGAACTCAGAGACCAGCTGAGGCATGCATCCGGCCTCTAGACCCCTCTCTCTCTCTCTCTGGACCTCTCTCTCTCTCTCACACGCACACACACACACACACACACACACACACACACACACACACACACACACACACACACACACACTCACTCACTCACTCACACACTCATACACACACACACCCCTCCCTCTGCCCCATGGACACTCAGGTCTGCTATCTACATCACAAGTCCATGAGTTATGGTTAGTAGAATACATAAAGGATATGATGAGAATTCCAGTGATCCCTCTCTGCACCAAAAGCCAGCCAAGGTTGCAAACACAGGGGAGGCCATGCAGTTGGGCCTTTAAAGAAAATTGTGACAAAATGGGCATAGCTACCTCATTTAAACTCATTTTGTAGTGTTCAGGTAACTCTGTGTTAGACAGCCGAAACATTTTTGCGTAACGGACATACATTATCGCTTACGTCTGAGAAAGAGGCATCAGCTTTCAGTATCTGGAGCTGGAATGGGAACTCTATTTATAATTCCAGATGCTATTTAGACCATTTGTTGTGCTGACTCTCCCAGTCAGTTTAGGCTAAGTTCCACATATCAAGGCTTAGTCTGTCATATAAAGTAACTCCATTGAAATTAATTAGCCATTGTTTTAGTAGATATGTACCGAACTGGAATCCTGCCTCTCACGTCAAATGGCAGGTCATTTCTGGCACATCTCTGTCTATGACTCACCCATGAAAACATCAGAAAAGAAAGCTATGCCATCCTGGGGCAGGGAACACCCTGCTACTGCCTCACCCATGACAACAGACAAAAACACCCACACCATTCTTACTTAAAGACGCTATCCTCTAAGTACTCCAAGACTTCATCCATAGCTTCTCACCTTCATAATGTCAGTGGTAAATCCAGAAGGATGCACCAAAAGCAATGTCTTCTCAGGCTATGACTGAAGAATGCTCTCACTGTACATACACTTATGGAGGAAAACTAATAAATTATTCAAGGTCCAGTTTGACTCCATTCAGTTGTGTGTCAGTAACCTCTCAATAAGAGCATACAGAGAGCACAACGCACCTCGTTGGCAATACATTTATTCCAAAATAGCACCACTGGCAGAGGTTTGCCTCGCAGGGTTTCAAATGTAGGCTAGGGCCCTACAATTGATGAAAAGCACTTCACATTCATCAAGACACAGAGGACATTATCTTGCGTGGAAGTCTGCAGCAATGCCTGAAAGGGTTTGCAGATCAACGGAGCCATTGATAGATGTCGTATCTGTGCAGTTTCTAGGGGGGCACGGACAGAGGACCCATGGACTGTCAAAACCTTTTGCTTTTGGTGACAATCTGAAAACTATCGCAAAGGCAAAATTGTCAAAAGAAACATCTCACGTTCGTTATTAAAAGGTCCCTCTTCATAAACGCTGACGTACAATCAAACTTATTTATATCTTATAAATTTCATGAATGAATCATGAAATTAGACATAGGGCCCATACCCGAAATCCGGGCACTTAATTCCCAATGAAACCAAGGAATGGTATTGGATTGTAAGGCAACAGCAGCACACGGCACAGCACAAAAATGCTCAAACAGCTGTCAAAACTATGTAGCAACAATATTAAATAGCATGCATGTCCAAACTAGTGTGGCATCACTTGTGTATCACTGTGGAAATATTTGTAGCTACGTAACCAACTTGGGCAAACACCGTCAGCGTTGATCATTAAAACGCAAAATACTACATGTTATCAGCAGGGCAACTGGGAAGAATAACCAGCTAGCTAGTGTAATGTACAAAGGATTGCCCTGGACAAAGAGTGTAAAAAAACGCTGAGATTACCGATGAAGTTGACCAGAGTTCGTCATCAGCAGCTGGAAATCCTTGCAAGCTAGCGATGAAATGAACTCAGCAACTAATACAAAGCAACCTTTCAAGGCGCGATGAAAATCAACGTTAATTTCACAATACATTAACCTCGGCTATCCTTAGCTACCTGGCTGGCTAATGTTATTTGTTAGCTTTAAATAAGAGAAATGTATACTTGCCTGCCAACTGTTTGGTTGGCCAGTTGTTTCATCCGATTGAACTGTTTCTTCATTTTGAGTCCCCCGGTTGATTACACTCAGTGAAAAAGTGAAAAAGATTCCACAACGATATGCCTCATAAGCAGGGAATCATTTGATTGATCATGGAGGTGTGCAGGTAGCTAGCTAGCTAATCACATTAAACTTTTTCCCGATAATTAGCTTAGCCTACTTCAAGCTAGCGTAAAAGAAACGATGAAAAAAGTTATCTGGATGACAACATCGTCGGGTTTATTCATGTCGTAGTCCGCGTTAAGTTATCTGGTCCTCAAATTCTCAAAATGAATCCTATTTGTACAAAAACTAAGTATTTGTGGCCAATGGGTCTATCCATGTAGTGAATTGGCCAGCTAATTCACTTAAACAAATCGCCCTTTCTCTCCCAACAATTCCTACCTTACCGCAGAGTACAAAGCTGATGGCGTATGCATGCAGGAAGTATACGTAGCATCTACCTCCCTCACAGACTGTTGTGGTTAGTTAAGAAGCGCTGTTGTTACTGGGCACACAGAAATGAGTTGGACATTTTAACTGGTATGCGTTGTTTCACTCAGACATAACACAAAATATGTCTTTAACGGTACAATGCTTGCTTCTTTGGAGTGAAAGTGGATAGCGCCCCTCACATATGCATGTTTATATCAATGATGATTTCAAAAGCCTATATCAAGGTTGACATACAGCATATTTAAAGTCATAAACGCGTTTTGATATTGAAGCCATGTTCTAGATCTTTAGACAGTAGAGCATGACCTGTTAATCACAATCAGGTCATTCTTCCATCTGAGAATTGACATAATTTTGATTCTGCTGAGACACAATTGCAAAAATGAAATATGTAGTTGTCTTTTTTTAGCGAATGTCATTTCAATATGTATGCCACACACACACACACACACAAAAATTATAACTATACAAAACATTGACAAAAAAGTCGCATTTTGCAGAACAGAGACCATTGGTGACTGACAACTGTTCTTAGGACTTTTCTGCAGGACTGGACATGTTCGCGAGAGTCGAGTGAAGCGTCACAGAAGTAATAGTTTATTTATCCTGAAATAATATGCTATATTCTAAAAAATATATGTATTTCCATATGTATTTTGCATTCTACTTGTCTACATGATCTGTACACTACATTTAATTAAGTCGATCTAGAACACGACAAGGCATTGTTAATTGTTAACTGTGTATTATAGTATACATTTTTTCAGTTGAGTGTGGAGTAGTCTAAAGGTGTTTACACACGATCAGGAAAATCTGGATGACATAGGCCTAACTGTATCCTAAATACTGTGTGGCTGAATGTACCCGGTGCTAATTTGTAAGCCTTTTCACTTTTCACGCTGAACATAGCCACTTACTTTGCATTCTGGGAAATCACAGGAAGCGGATGTGTACATGTGATGTACTGCTTACAGCTTGCAGTAGGTTTTCGTTTTGGAATCTGTATACTTCTCAGTTTTTATTTGTATGATTAATTAAATAAAAAATTGCACTTTATTGTTGTGAGTCAGTCAGAATTTGCTAGCGTTGCATTCCAGACTGTGACTACCTTCTGGTAACAGAGTGTGTAGCAGTTAAACATTATACGTTAGCTTGCTAACGCTATTTGAGCATGAGTTAGTTGGTGATCTGAAAGGTAAATATTTTCTGCAAATTTATTCTGGACGTGTACCACATGAGCACATGGCATCTCGGCAGCCTTTCACAGATTCCGACACTGCAGATGAAGCAGTTCGGGCAACTTGCGACGACGCATCAACATGCAAAAGGTAGCAATCATGCTCCAAATATAGGTTAACGTCATGTGAAACATGCAACTCTTTTAGTGAGCGCGTCACATGCCAATGCACTGAAGTGTTTAAGCATATTGCTGACTTTTGCACTCAGCAATTGTTGATTTGCACCCTAACTTTCAGTGGTGTTAGCGCATAACGATTGCCCTGCAAGATAATTCAAAACAAACAATAAAGCTTTCCGCTCCGTCTTTTTGCATGGACACATTATTGAATATGTGAATTATGTCAATTCCATCATAATGGCTTCTGACAGATTTTCTGACAAAGCATATTTGCATGTATATATTAATGCTTTTCAGATTTGCAACTAGTAAAGGCTATTGGACAGATCCTTATATCCAGTATTTTGTGAGGACGACAGGTGAACGAAAAGCTCCTGAAATCAACAGAGGCAAGTACTGTCTTAGGGCAATAGAGGATGTGTGGGGTGGGGACACTTAATTTGGGCAGCATTGGAACAGAAATCGCTTTCATTATAAACTCTCCATCGATGTATGTGTCCTCTAAGTGTCTGCAAGATTGCATACAATATACAGGTGCTTTAGCCTGTGCTTTCCGGCGTTTTGTAGAATGGCAGGAAGTTTAAGTGCCTGTTTGAATCTCCTTATTGATATGTTCCAAATATGTTTTAGGTTATTATGCCCGAGTTCATGGAATGAACCAACTGCTGGATGCCTTTCTCAGGAAAACAGAGTGCAACTGCCAGGTGGTAAATCTTGGAGCAGGGCTAGACACCACCTTCTGGAGATTAAAGGTACTGAACATGGATGGCTGAGAGGCAATTCGTTTTTTTAAAGTTTAAAATATGTGAAGAAAATGTGTAAGATTTCAAATGGTGCGTGGCATCAGTACAGTTAAATGAACTGAAGTGCCATATGAGTGTAATTGTGCTGGGATAAGCCAATTCTACTGCAAAAGGAGTAGGAAAGATTTCTGTGAGATTCTGACATTTGTTTTTGATGCACAGTCTGGTACTTGGTGGCAACGTTTACTTAATCTGTGTGTGTGTGTTTTCTTAGGGTATGAACATGATGCCAAAAAAGTACTTTGAAATTGATTTCCCAATGATTGTAGCTAGGAAAGTACACAACATCAAGTAAGTTTGAAACTGCCACATTACTGGTATACCTACTGTCTTTAAAACATTTTTTAACATTTTGATTTAGCCTTTATGCAAAAAGGTACAGCTCTTGTGACAGCTTTGTGTCAACATTATAGGAAAGACTTTATCACCTGTAGGGGGCATACAAAAAGGTACCGCTCTTGTGACAGCTAGTGACAGCTTTGCTTCAACATCATAAGAAAGACTTTATTACCTGTAGGGGGCAATACAACCACTCACAAACCATAGCGATATACACAGCTCTGTCACAATGCAATGTTATGTGTAATTTTAAGAATCAATGCACATGGCAAATATTTTAGCTTCTTTAGTTGGAAAAGTAGTGTTAGAAGGCATGTTGCGAAGTTGATAGGTCATTCCTCAAAAAATGATTTAGCAATGTTTAATTTTGCCTTACTTGAAACAGTTCTGAAGGTTTTTCGTTACATTTGAATAATAGGTATTTTAAGATTTACTGTTACATACCCTGATAGCTGGTTTCTTTAGTTTATTTGGGTAAACATTGCATGAATTATTATTGCAATGTAAGCAATGTAATTTGTAAGCATTCCTTACATAGGCATCAGTATTACATCTCCATATTCGTCAACATAATGCAATTAGCTTAAGAAACTGAAAACACTTTGTTTTTGCAGTATATATGTATATATAATGTATTGCTTGTTTTTATTATTAAACCTCTGACTTAAAAAGTTACAGAAACCTTAAGAGATGGATAAAAGCATTATTACATTATTGTGTATTGGAATCCCTTTATTTCTATTTTTTCTCAGGACTAAACCACCCTTATCCAAGCCACTTATTGAGACTCACTCAAATGACTCTCTGCTATTTGGTAAACAATTTTTCAAATTTGATAATGGAAGGGCCATGTGTTGCTAATGAGTCTTTCACTTAGCTGTCTATGGTACTTGATTTGCTCTGTTAGACGGACACAGCCTGGACTCGGACAGATATTGTATCATCGGCGCTGATCTAAGAGACCTTTCAGGCCTAGAGGAGAAGTTGAAGAAGTTTCAAATGAATGCCGAGTAAGTAAAAAGCAAACTTGGCCCGTTATCTGAAGCTAGCGTGCAATAGACGTATTTTGAGTATCCATTAAAAAAAAAAAAAAACAGGAGAGTAGATATGTATATTGACTTTGGCAGACACTGTGTATTAATTTCCTGTGTCATGAGTCATAATCATGGTTCTGTGAATTCTACAGTCGATTCCCAGGGATGACTAAAAACAATGGCTGGCCATGGACATTTGTGTGTGTGTCACATTTCATGTGTCATGTTAGAGTAGGAAGACACACTAAGCTGCGTTACCTTATAAGACATTTTACTGATTTTTTTCCTATTAAGACCATTTTGACCATTTTGTCAGGTCCAGTCTGTTCTTCATGCTGTCTCATGCCGAGTGGCACACAAATGGTTTACCTTTTTTGTTCTTATCAAGTACCTTAAGCTACATACTGTAGCTTATGACCTTTCAGTTTAGGTGTGGCCATTTCCTTAACTTAACGTTGCATACATTTGACTCTGCTGTGCTTAGTCTGTTGGGCTGCGTCCTTGGATCTCTTTTTGCTTTTTTGCTGAATATTGTTACAAACTTGGTGTTACAAGTTGTTGTTTTAGGTTTTATACTGGTAGCATCTAAGCAGACAGATGTTTAATTATGTGAAGCAATAATGAACTTTTTGCATTTATCATGCTTGTGAATCATGATCCTTTTCAAAGGGGCTGGACTAGGTTTTTGCATTGAATCAGTTGAAACTGTTTTAGATTTGATTCTGTTTGTGGTTCTGTTTCGCTAAGATTAATTAGGTAATATTTGAGCTTAATGGGCATCAAAATTATGTTCCAGCCTTCTCTGCTGCTGAAGCACTGTGTTGATTGGCAGAGGTCGCTCATAGTTTGGTTTAGACCACTCTGTGGGTTTACC
The DNA here is from genome assembly GCA_015244755.2 of Tenualosa ilisha. NCBI lineage: Eukaryota > Metazoa > Chordata > Actinopteri > Clupeiformes > Clupeidae > Tenualosa > Tenualosa ilisha. The sequence continues at coordinate 440,853 of PYXC01000904.1, forward strand.
TGAGCCTGGAATGTCCATTTTTCTTTTAAGCAAAGACTAAACAGTCAGCTAGAGGACCATCAGAAGTAATTCACTGAATGAGATGAAAAGTGTATGGGAATAGAATTGCAGACTCAACTTTTAAGACCTTTTATTCCACAAAGACAGTAATAACTCCTCTCCTTGGGTAATGTGGAAATCTATTTGGAAACATAGGCTGCAATAACACAGCATCCTAAGATTCCACTAACATAATCTGTCTTTTTCAGTGAAACAGTAGCCTGGCAAGCCAAACCACAACATTAAGATGTAGGGTCTGGCCATAACTGATAGACCAGGCTCAATCCTAGAGGCAGAATCAGCGGTTGTCTTTCAATCTGCGTGTGCATTCTTTGAAACAAATACCTTACCTTTTTCTGCTCAACTTCAAAGAAAAGCGCAAGTCTAACTCTTCCAAAGTCGATGCTAAAGCCGATTCAAACAACCGCTGTTTCTTGGCCGCAGCCATCTTAGTTGTTTTGCACTATCACAGCACATGACTCTCTACAAAGATAGAGCGTTGTGATTGTGCCTACCAAACCTTGGTAGAAGACCTACTAGTGCATGACTAGATGTACTGGCTGAGCAAAACTATTTGCTTCCGCTAGGGTACGTCTAGATTTCTAGGCTTGTGAAACAGATGATAACTAAATTATATTGAATGTGTTGGTTTGAAGTTTATATCATCCCATAAAGATATGTAGCCCAGTAACATGTGCAGTGTTCTGTGCTTCTAAGAAGGTAAGAGGTAGTTTGACACTTAGTTAATAATTCATTAGTTAATTAGTATATAGTTCCCTTGTGTCCTCAAAAGTATTGTGTTTAATATTGCTCCAGAAGTAGTTTTGGCCAAGTTGCTTTAGTCGAGAATCTATAACCAAGGTACTACTCACTGGCCTTTCAGGATGCAGGATGTGCTACTGCCATGGACATTGGGTTTGGCAGGCACGTTATATAATTCGTGCCAGGTTGCTGTTTATGATATGGCTTTGCTCATTGTTTCATGATCAGTTCCTACTGACGACATTAAATCTGTTGGGAATTCTGTGAAGTGGCTCTTGTGCGTCAAACCTTGCCTTTAATATGCCCTGATGAGACTAGGAAGAGGCCATGGGCCTGTTTTTGCCATGAAAGGCATATTGTTTAGATCCTTCCTGTGAGGTCCAGTCTGTTCTTCATGCCGTCTCTCTCAGAGTGGCATGTAAGTAATTTATCTTTTTTGTTCTTTTAAAGTACCTTAAGTTACATAATGTAGCATATGACCTTTCAGTTTAACTGTGACCATTTCTTTAACTTAAAGTTTTATACATTTAATATGAACCTCTGAAACGAAAGATCAACATTAATACCTTTTCACTTGTCTCCTGCAGATTACCTACACTGTTCTTGTCAGAGTGTGTGCTGGTATACATGACCCCTGAACAGTCATCCAAGCTGGTACACTGGGTGGCAGACACATTTCACACCGCCATGTTTGTCAACTATGAACAGGTCAGAGCATTCCTTGTTTTTAGTCCTAGAGTTTACTGATACCCTTTTTGAGGATCAGGCCTTTTATTTAGCTTGCCTTTCAACAAGGGGTGAGCAGTTTGGGAAAGATATCCAAGTGTGATTTTTCAGACCAGTATCGGTTTTGTAATGCATGAACGAAATAATAAATTGCTAACTTTTGACTATTTGGGCAAGACCAGAACTACTACTCCTTGTTTTGTTTTGTTTTGTTTTGTTTTGTTTTGTTTTGTTTTGTTTTGTTTTGTTTTCTGGTAGATTCATTGCACTACTGCTGCCTATGTCATTGGTTTGTCAATGCCTCAGTGGGTAGTAATCAAACTACCCACTGACTAAAGGTTATGCATTATATCTTTGTTATCTCCAAATGTCAAATACCCACAATTCTGAGCTGCACAGTTAATTGTAGACTGTATGATTTAGCAAAATTGCATTGGTTCAATTAATATTATTATTAAAATCAATTCATTTCAGCCCTACTTTTAATAAAATGTTGTTCATTTAGTCTAGCGAATGTTTGCAAAATCCTAATATCTGATAACTTAATTAGTATCTTGCAACATTACAAATATGTTGCAGTCTGGTTGATGTGATGCTAGCCTCATTGCTCTGTTTAGGTGAACATGGCCGACCGCTTTGGCCAGGTGATGGTTGAGAACCTGCTGAGGCGCCAGTGCACCCTCGCTGGAGTTGAGGTGTGCCAATCTCTGGATTCACAGGTGAGATACCCACCTGTAGGCAGATGAAAACCTTACAGCTGACAAAGTATGTTCTCAAACACTTTCAGATGGTGTTGTCAAACCCTTTCAGATAGTTTTGCAAACAAATCTATGTGGATTTGTTTACGAACCAAAGCATCGGAGCGAGCGATGATCATTTTAATGGAGTTATATTGACCGACAAGGTTATAAACGCAATTTCAGTTTAATTCGTTTTTGTTTCTGTGGCTCGGCGATGAGAAGCTGCAAGTGCCTATAGCTATGGTAAGAAATTGTTAAATGGCCCTGGAGAGCCTCCCTTCACCCCGTAATGAGCCATTTAACCATTAAAGGGACTATGAAGCTGGTAAATTGACCTAAAAACAGCATCAAATGTTGCTTGGTGCTGCTTTAAGTGTTATTAGTGGTTAACTTGAGCATCATTCTAAGCTACAGTCTGCTTCCCTACCAAAGACAGTCAGAATATAGTCTTTACTCATAAAGAAGTATCAATAGTTCTACTTGAGTATGAAAAGTGTTATTTTGCCATCTCTGATGACATGAATGTGACTCTGGATGTCAAATGAAATTTACCCCAGATTTTGACACCAACTCCACTGTATTCTTGCATTCTCCACAGCCTCCCAAAACAACAAAAAGGCACAGTTTTTCCTCACATAGCACACCAGGGGGAATAAACCAGGGCATTCACAGTCTCTGGAGAAAATTTGAAGTGCCTTTATAGTTGTAAAGAGAGTTGAGTGGAGTCCAGTCCAGTGTTTGCAGCACCTGCATTAAATCTCACGCACAGGGATGGGGTGGGGGTTGGGGAGATTTCTCTCAAGGCTCTAAGGGGTCAGAGGTCCGCCTGGCGCATCCTGTACTCAGCTTGTTTACCACCCTGCTGAACTTCTTTCAGACATCTATTCTTCCGACCAGTCCAGAGACTTCAGTTTTGTTTGTTGTCTTTGGGTTTCCTTATTGTAATAGACAGAGACTGTATATTAATAGATGTCAGGTGAAAATGGCAACCAGATCTAGTAGGGGTTTTGTGTGTGTGTGTAGGGCCTTTCCCTATTCCCCTGAATATAGTTTTGTAATTGATGTGATTGGGCACTTTTGCAGAAGGAGCGCTTCCTGTCAAATGGATGGGAGAATGCTGATGCTCTGGACATGATGACCATCTACAGTATTTTGCCACAGGACGACATAGCCAGGTACAGCACAAATATGGCAGTCTGCTGTGCAAATGGTCTGTCACCTCATTTACTCATTAACATTTACTTTACTGAGCTGTACAACTTTGCTCAGTTGGTCTTATGGTAACATGCAAAAGTATGAGTTGTGTTTTTATGCTTGTGAATGTGTAGAATTGAACGTTTGGAGTTTTTGGATGAAAGGGAACTGCTCCAACAGCTCCTTCAACACTACTGCATCTGCTGGGCGTCCAAGGACAAGCTCAGGCTAGGTGAGGCTCAGCCGTAATGACAGAATGTTGGCAGTCGGCTCTGCCTTATATAATTAACACCAGGCGAGTGGAAAATGCGTGTTAAATACGCTACCGAGGGCTCCCCTGTGACAACATCTACCAGTCTGCACTGCGTTTGAACCATTGTTCCACGTTATGTGGCAATGCGGCCATCCGTTTGTTTATTGCCGACGATTTACGCAGACGTGTCTCTTCCCTCCCTGTGGCAGGGCTCTCCCAGGTCGCCTTCTGATGATGGCGGGCCGAGCGGCAGCCACCGGCGGCCGGGAAGATGCCTCAGGGTGCCAAGTGCCACACATGCTGGAGAGGAGGAAGTAGAAGGTCATTTGAACAATGGGTCACCTCTCAATCCAGCTACAATAAAACATGAAAACCACCATCATCAGCAGTTTAGTCATTTTCTTCTTTTTTTTTCCTTTTTTTTTTTTGCTTTGTTTGGTTTCCACACCCATAGATTTTGGTGTTTTCTTTTTCCCCATGTTGAATGAGATTGGATCCAGCCATATCTCAGAATAATGCAATCACTATTACTAACTCATTTTGAGACAATTTCAGGCACCTGACAGTGTTTTGATAATGTTGTTATTTATTTGTAATGTTTGCATTATCTAGAAAACACACTATATATATTCGGTGTTGCATAAATTATTTGATTGTTGAATGCTCTAATTTTTATTGTGTTTTACTGCATGGTATTGCTATTCTGTGAATACATTGGAATATCTTTAAGAATAATTACCATTGCTAAATTAAAGTATTGCTAAAATGACTGGAATTACTGATATTTTGATGTGATTTTGATTTTGATGTGCCCATACATACAGTACATGAAATGCTCAGAATAATACAAGTCAGACAACAGAATTCCCTAAATCTGTTTTTACTTTTGGAATTATTTATATATTGTTGTCTGGGCTATGCTTTGACAATTATTAATTCAGAGATATAAATTGTAGGATAGCAGGCATTAAATTCTGATCTGAATCAGAATTACTTTTTTTCTTTTATCTTGACTGCAAATCCCACACTAATGACTAATACATTTTTTCTCTCGATTGCTTTAGCAAAGTTCTCAGGCACCGCTGTCAGACAACCTGATGCATTCAAAAAATTGGGCTATATTGAAGGAAAAATGTTCATTGAGCATTACATATCACAATATACTGGCACTGCTGGTAATTGTGGTAATTTGACAAAGCATGAATAATAAAGTATTATTTAGATTTTTTTTTCATGTAACCTTTATTTCTGAATACAGAAACTTAATACTTCATATGATCTTTCACATCACACAAATGCCTGCCATTTTATTGTTGATGTGACAATGTCCACTTTCCATGGAATGGCCCTGCTATGACTTTTACCTACATGCCCATCATCTTTAAAAAAAAAAAAAAAAAGAAGGTCTTAAAAGGATGTATTTGTGTATGTTAAAAAGGTGCAGATACCCTGATCTGCAGTATGGTCTATCTACTGTATATACTGCAATAGATAGACGGTTGTGTGAAGTGTGAAGTCATGCTAAGACTACTCTTACATGATTGAATCATTTTTTTAATATTCTAAATAGCTCTTGAAATGAATTCATTACCATGAATATTATGGCAGGTTATTCAGTTATTTTGGTTGTTCAGTAGACAAGCTGTCACACATCCTTCCCCCGCTAACCTTTTTAACAATTGCACACTGAAATAACCTGAATTTGTGTCATTCCTGTCTCTGTCTCTTTTGTACTGGATGTCAAAGCGCAGCCTTGCTCCTGCACTGAAACGGTTTGTATTCCCATTGGCAGTAACATTCATCGAGTGTTTGGTCTTCTGTCCGAGTCAGGTTCAGGCCAGTAAATTGATCACTTTCATACTGCTTGACAGTCTGTGCTCTAATGGAATAGCAGAGCTTAGCCTCAGGGTTAATGGACTGAATCAATTTGCTACCCCGGTGAACTGGACAGTGAGGACAATGGGGGAAATGCTCTAAGAGGTTTTGAGTAGTGGGCACAAAATTGAAGTTATATCGAGCCTCATTTCAGAATATATAGTTTTCAAATTACTGTACATTATGTAATGATTACATATACATAACTGAACTGATAATGTAAGGACCTTCTACAATCCAATATAACAAATGGATGATCTAGTTGATAGGGTCAAATGCGGTCATAAGTCCTTTGTGCACAACAATATGCATGCCTTAAAAATGCTATAAAGAGCTATCAGGCTGTTGCATAACTAAGATGGTAATCAAGACCATTGAAGAACACCAGGCAAGCACAGCAAAGGTAATGTTTGAGTCTCCATATGTCACAGACCCCGACCCCAGCTTCCTGATTAGCAGATGCTGCCCTGGTGAGCCTTTCTATTGAAATGAGACTGCGCTCCAAAGGGTCTCCTTTAATCCTATGGTACTATGTCAAGTACAGGACTTTTACATTTCTATCTAGGAATGGATTATAGCTTGCATAAGGGTGTGTAATTATGGCTGTAATACACCACTTGCACACAATCAGAATGTAATAAAAATCCTCTTTATCAGTCACATGGACAATAAGACAAAGTGGCATTAATCAGTTGTCAAAGATAGTTCTTGGCCTTCATGCCTGTAGTTGTGATAAAAAAAGAACAGCTTGTTATGGTCTTGGGAGAGAGAGAGATGGTGGGAACAGACCACTCCTGCTACCCTTCACTCAAAATTGCCTCTCCTCCCCCCCCCACCCCTGATCTGCTGCACCTTTATCAGTGCTGGCCCCTGGTTGTTTGTGTTAGTCTGACACTCGTGCACAAACCCAGCAACTCTCCACCTGCAAAAGGGCAACATGTCTGTGACAGAGTCCAAGACAGAGATCTTTGACATGGCCAACACTGAGGCCACAGCCACAGCCAGAGGGAGGAATAATAACATTGTGGGCATTTTCGAGCGATACATCCAGCCCTGCCTGGCTGAGCTGCTGGGCTCATCACTCTTCATCTTCGCCGGCTGTGCCTCTGTCGTGGGGAATGTGGGTATCACTGGCAGCCTTCAGCCAGCACTGGCACACGGCCTGGCACTCAGCATTGCCATCGCCGTCTTTGGAGAGATCAGGTAGGATAAACCATTGTCAATGGATGGTTTTTATTCCTGTTACTGAGAAATGGGTTAGTTGTCTTGCTATGTATCTTGCTTATTGGTCGTGTTTATTGTATTTAGCCGATGCTTTTGTCCAAAGAATAGTGATTTGTTGTCTTGTTGAATAGTGATTCTTGATGAATAGTTACTGAATAGTGATTTGTTTTGGTCATTTATTGTCTTTCAATTTGAAAACAATGAAAACATTTTAAAGGGATGTCAACCCTTTCTATTTAATATTTGAGCTCCTGTTGTCATTAATGTAATGTTATTTTACTCATTGCTTTATCATTTAAAGGTTTCATTCTTTTAATGTAGAGAACAGGCTAGTTTTTTTTTTTAAAATGTTTAGTAAAGTACTAGATTAATAATCAAGCAGCTGTTGACAGCTCTAATGGTCTAAACTCATTTGCTGTAGTCTAATGTCCTGATTTACGTAAATTATAAAGAACGTAAATTATGTCCATTCATAACATGATTCATCTCCCAAATTCCACCTTCACTGTCAGGATAATTCTCCTTTATGTGTACAGTCTCTGACATTATATGATAAAGGGCTCAATTAACTGCTGCTTATTTCCCTAACCCTATGTGTGTTTCTATAGTGGTGGACACTTCAACCCAGCTGTGTCTGTGAGCGTCTACCTGGTAGGGGGGATGGAGTTGATTCTACTGGCACCTTACATCATTGCTCAGATATTTGGAGGGATGATTGGAGCTGGTTTGGCTAAGGTAAACAAAGTGGTTACTTTAAGTTACCAGTTCAGTATGAATTCCCAGAGGTTCCTGCACTTCTGTACACTAAAATGCTGTTACGTTTTCTTATTGTATAGTAATATGGCAGATAACAACATGGCTACGTGGCCTTTTATGTTCATAACCTATGATCTAGTGTGATTTCAGAACACCGAGGGATAGGGTAATGGTGATTTTTCAAGCAAATCTATATAGGCCTATATATATACTACACCAAAATTGATCAAATTGTTTGTCAATTGATGTCAGTTAAAGATGTGTTCACACGTCATGGTCTGTGCAACACTGCATTGGAAGTGTCAAAATGTCTTCTGCCTTCTGATCGTCTGCGCATTCTTATGCTGTTGTATTATATTGTCTTATGTTGTCTTCTTTGGCATTGGTTTTGCTGTTACACGTGTTGTCTTCTTTGAGATTGATTTTGCTGTTAGATATGTTGTCTTCTTCGTCATGCAGCAAAACCAATGCCAAAGACAACATATCTAACAGCAAAACCAATTCCAAAGAAGACAACATAAGATTACTCTGACACGCTTATTCATCTGAAATTCGTGAATGTTCTTGTGTTCACCACCAACAAAATTCAACCAATGTTCAACCACAGCTAATTTGGGATAGCTCAATTATTTAACGTTTTGCTTATTTAATCAATGATTTTTTCAGCTTTTATGGTTTAATACGGGTAGTTTTATAGTTAATCCTGTAACAAATGAATCGTTAAATTTTTGGACATCGGTAGGTAGGTCCATTAACTATTTAGGTATAGCCTACTAGTTCTTGTAATTAACTGTTTGTGATGGGGTGTGCAGAAGGCTTTACGTAACAAGTTGAATGCTTCAGAAAAGCATGTCACACCCTTCCTTTAAATACTCACTCCACCTCATAAACTTCCCTCTCTGATTCTGTTTCAACGTAAGACTAATTTGTAGGGGAATTAAATGACTTCTGCTCTCTGCATATTTACATTTTCATCCAGTTAATCTTTCCTGATGAGAGTTTTCAGTCCTCTGCTGGAGCCGCCTTCAACGCAGTTCAGACCAACGAAGAAATGGGGCCAGCAACTGTCGCTGAGATGTTAATGACTTTAATCCTAACCTTGGTGGTCTGCATGGGCGCTATAAATGAGAAGACGCAGAGTCCCATGGCTCCGTTCCTCATAGGTCTGACGGTGTCTGCCAACATCCTCGCGGGGTAAGAATATTAGGCTATAGCCTACCCAAGTCCTCTAGGTGGCGCTGGAGCTTCACCATACTTTAAATAGCTTAATACACTTTTGCACGTAGTCAAAAGTCCACGTATACGCTACCTTAGATGACATAATATCCTTAGATGACACTTAGACTTTATGCTACACTAAAATATATCTCCCTTTTCGGTCACGTTGATTCAGGACTTCGATAGAACAAGCTTGCATTATTGTCTGCAGATGACAGTCTTTTTGTTTTGATAATTTGAGGGACTTATAACAATAACGAAATATGTTACATATATTTCAGCGGAGCAGTTTCTGGAGCCTGTATGAATCCAGCCCGAGCTTTCGGTCCAGCTGTCGTAGCAAACTATTGGACAAATCATTGGATTTACTGGGTCGGACCACTGGCTGGCGCACTTTTGACTGTCACCTTTGTAAGGTAGGATAGGCCTACCACCTATTAAGCTGCTTACGCATACATTTTATGGTAACCTGCATATGCTTTCATTAAATGTGTAACCTAAAATATTCTGATGTTCATTTTTCATTGCTTTGCTTCTAGACTGCTGATGGGTGACCAGAAAAGACGTGTTATCTTCAAATGATTCATGAAAACCTGGAAAGTAATTGGTTATGTCAGATGTCAAAAACCATGTAGGCCTATGTTATTTAAAAAAACAAAACTTTTTTATTATTATTCTTTCTATTAAATAAACTTCATTTTTTATACTTAAGTATGACTGACATTTGCTATTACCTTGATGATGTAAGCAGATAGCCTATCTAGTTAGGTATTTTTTGCCTGTGCTGCCACTGTTTTCTATTTGTTGATTGCCAAAAGGTTACTGGTTACAATAAAAAATAATAGTAGCCTAATAAAACATGACATCATGTTTGAGTTGTACAGTTAAAGTATTGTAACAGAGAAAATAAACATTTATATAAATAAATAATAACGTATGTTTGACAATAAAACAATATTGTTTTGAAGTGTCTCTCTCAGTGTTTCTGAAATATTCAGTCTCTGAAACTTTAATTTGAGAATCATCCCACATACTGTAGCTAGAATACAAATACAACTATACATTAGGTGTATTTTGTATGCAGTAGGCCTAATGAGTAAAAAGCTGCATTTAGTAAGCCCCTCATCAGAAACGTTGGTGTACTATTTGATCCTGATTTGAAATTTGGTAAGCAAATGAATGCTGTTGTACATTTTTACCTGCATCAGATCTTAAGAAACTCACACATGCTTTTATTACCTCTAGACTGGATTATTGCAATGCACTTTATACTGGTATCTGTGAATCATCTTTTGCACATTTACAGTTAGTCCAAGATTGGAGCTACCACACTACATACTGGAACTATAAACGAGACCACATCACCCCCATACTGGCAGCTCTGCACTGGCTTCCTGTGAGGTTTAGAATCCATTATAAAGTAGCATTGACTGTTTTAAAAGCTTTACATGGGAGAGCTCCAAGCTACACAATGGACATGTTAAGCCCATATGCCCCATCACAAACTTTGAGATCGGCATCCCAGGGACAGCTGACTGTCCTACACTCACGACTCTCCTTGAAAAGGGACCAGGCCTTTAGTGTCTATGCCAGCCTACTGCTGGAACTCAGATCTGCATGTCTGTGTTTAAAATTTCAGTCAAAACATATCTGTTTAGACATGCCTTCAATTCCCATTGAGTTTTGTGGGAATTCTGGATGGAGGCCCTACATTTGCATTTGTGTTGTCTTATATTTTGTTCTATCTCTGTCTTATATATCTTTTATATATGTATATATATGTATATATATTTTAATGTATCTTTTCTTTTATTGTGAAGCACATTGGTTTTAAATGTGCTATACAAATTAATATAACTTACTTACTTACTTCATCACCAGAGCTTGTGGAGGTGGGGAGAGTCGGAGTATGGTTAAGATAGCCTTATTATTAATAAATAAACCGTTAGTCACGGTGAGATAGTTGATTAACATTGCAGGTGCTGATTCAGGCTTACCTGGCTGGAATATGATCAACACCTCACTTGTCTTCAGACTTGGGATATATCATGAAAATTCTACAAAGACTCAAAGTCCAGCTGATATTAAAAGATAACAATATTTTATGAGCCTACTCTCTTGGCATCAATTCAGACACAGAAGTGAAGATAATCAAAACCTAAAAATAGACACTGCACATAGCTTAACTGCACATAGCTTTTGTCTAGGGTATTTGTTCTTTTAAAAATAAAGTTTACATCATAGAAAGAATTTTGGTTGATTGCAATTATCCTTTACAAGAGCTTTTTAATGAGAGGGCAAAGCTTTTGAAGTCACCTGAACAAAAGAACTACTGGTTAAAGTAGACTGTCGATTTAAGGAATGATACAATTAACCTATATCCAACATTCATCAAGCATGCAGCTTGCCCCCGGCCAATTAGTCTGTTATGTTTAGTGGCGGTTCAACAGTGTATTACCCCCTGGGCAGGACCGCCTCCGAGCGCCCCCACCCCCCGAAAGAAACGAAAAAAATATTGGCAATGCCCAAAACAATATAACTTACGCATAACACTAATTGGATTAGAGTATTGCTCTATACAGTGGATCCCCGTTCCCCCCTTGGCGTTGCGTTGCATTTGCAACCCAGAGGTAAACTTTTCCCCGCGCCCCCTCCCCTTTGCCCTTCTCACACACAGCTTCTGTGCATGGCACCTTCTCAGCAAGCAAGGTCGTCTGCAGTTAGGGCGCAACAATGTGCCAATTGCCCACACAGTGATATGATAGATATTCAGAGATAGTTTTTTTTTCCTAAGCGCTCGTGCCGCCCCCCATGAAATGGCGCCCCGGGCGGCTGCCCTGTTCGCCTAAAACCGCTACTGCGGCATCTCATGCACAATGAACTTTGAACAAGTCTACCTACAATCGTTGTCAAGTTCAATGAGGCTGCGTCTTCACAGTAGCCTATAAATTGAAGTTCTTATGGTCTTTATCACAGTCTAACTTAGGTTGAAAAAACTGGACTATGGCAGACCACGAGGAAAAGGTTGAACTCAGAGAAGTGGATAAACCCGTGACGGGTAAGAAAAAGCCAGCGAGGCCTCCCACTACGTTCGAAAAAGTGATTCAGCCCTGTCTCGGTGAACTGATTGGAACCACTTTCTTCGTTTTCATCGGATGTGTCTCAGTGATTGAGAACGTGCCCGCTGCGGGAAGGGTGCAACCGGCGCTTGTGCATGGCTTGGCAGTGGCCGTCATGGTGGCATGCATGGCAAATATCAGGTGCGAAAAGTAACGATTGCATTTCATTGTAGGCTGCGTAACGGATCGTGCGAGGAATCGTGGAATATCGTGGAATAATTCCTGACAGAGTGATGCAGGAGCCTGACGCCAGCGGTGGGCTCTTGAATCACTCTGATGGGAGTTGATGTAATAAATTCTCATGTCGTAGCCTACACGTTTCATCGACATATTTTCAACATTATATGTATCAGATATCGGATGGCATGAGTCAGTCAGAAAAGCATGTAGTAATTGGTGTTGCAGAGATGTTTGGGTGGAAACTGCTGGCTAGGTCTGTGAGAGTGAGAACACAGAAGACACATCATGTGAAGTAGCCTGTTTGTTTTCTACAGTGGATCTCACTTCAATCCCCCCTTCACAATTGGCGTTTTCTTGTGTGGAGGAATGCAAGTTTCATTGGTGATACCATACTTGGTTAGTCAGATGATTGGAGGGGTACTTGGGGCTGGAATGTCTAAGGTGAGTCACACAAAACAATGTTACAAGACTGACGAAAGTGCATGTATTTGCATGAAATGACTATGAGGTCTTGCAGGCAACAAAGTGGTTTAGATATGCTTAATGAAAAAAAAACATGAATTTCTCAGCTCATGACTGCTCCAGAGAGGTACTTGAATGCAACCGGAGCAGCTTTTGACATCATTAAATCAGATGACCAGCTGATGGGGGCTCTGTTTGGGGAGATTTTTATGACTTGCTTGGTCACCATGGTGGTCCTTCTTGGTGACGTCAATGAGAAGAGCAAAAGCCCCATGGTTCCATTCATGGTCGGATGCACAGTCATCATCAACATCCTGGCAGGGTAAGTTCCACAAAATATTTCACAGAGCCTAATCTTCTCGTGGATAGTTAATAAAAAACATAGCCAATCCTAAGCAGTTTTTAGAATTGAAAGAAAAAGACAAATCTCTTGATTGATGAACTCCAATTACGGTTATTTCCATAGAGCACCAACCAACATGTGTGTCAGTGTTTTGAATTTCACAATTTCTGTCTCGGCTGTATCATATTGCTCAAGTTGGGGCATCTGAGCTGCAAAGGTGTTATTGTCTGACATAGGCTGCTGTGTTTTCTATTGCAGTGGTGATGTTTCTGGGACGTGCCTGAACCCTGCCAGAGCCCTTGGACCTGCGGTGATGGCTGGCTACTGGACCTACCACTGGGTATACTGGATTGGACCAATAGTGGGTGGCTTACTGGCCACAGCCATAGTGAGGTGATTGATATTTATTGATTCATTGATTCATTGATTCATAATCTTCCTGTACCACAATGAAAATATGTAGCACTAATGCACAAATGTTGCATTAGTATGACTAAATGAGCAAGAGACTGATGGTATTTGATGTGTGTATGTGTGTGTGTGTTGTATGTACCAAGCTAACCTACATAGTAATTTGTGTATTTGTTTTCTAGGCTTTTCCTTGGTGATGAGAAGATACGACTTATAATGAAATGACATTCACAAGAAATATAATAAAGATGTGTTTTACAGACAGTTTTGCCAATTTGTACTGTCTTTATTTTGTAGTGTTGCCCTATGAGAATCAGGGCCGTAGCAAGGATTCTTCAAATACCAAGGTCAAAAATGGCCGACAATGCTCCCCTACTGGGAAAATTTCTAACATGCCATGAGAGTTTGTGGGGTATGAAACCTGCTACCTAACCTGTGGGGTTTGAAACCTATATATATGAGTCAGGCCACTGCCTACCAGACACAAAAATGTCATTTTCACAGTCATTTTCATAAGCCACTTGTGATTTTGAGTGAAATTTACTTGGCTATTGCCAGTTTCCATTTGTGTGTTTTGATGTGTGTGTACGTGTGTGTTGGCAGGGGTTCACTTCTTGACCATACCTCACTTCTAAAGGTTACCCCTGTAATCTCCTTCTCTTCTCCTGGCTGTTCTCAACTCTCTTCTGTTTCTTATTTTGGAATGACCAAAGAAGTGTTAATTGATCCCTTTGGCAAAGATATTCAATCCATCATCACATTACTTGACAAATCATCATAGTCAATCATCAATAATAAAAATGAATGTGGGTTAGTTTGGCATATCCTGTACTGATTTTCAATAGTGGGGCAAAGTACAGGCGTGCAATAAAATCTTAATGTCCAACCTGCTGCATTTTTGTGTGGACTAAATACAATACTGTTTTATTCATGACCAAGATATTGCATTTCCTGCATTAATAATTCCCCCAAAATGCAGTTTCACACATCCTAACCTGCTAAAAATATACTAGCTTTAAATAACACAGAACTGTTAAACTCAGTTGTCATTAAACCAGCCCCATAGTACACACACTGTACTGCGACCATGCATGGTGAAATGCCTATGACTTTTTTAAGGATTGTTTGAGTTGCAAGAATCTTTCATTATGACTATACTTTATAGTCATATATTATATTATATTATATTATATCTATATCTATATTATATCTATATATTATAATTAATATATATTATATAATTAATAGCCTAGTGAGAGAGGAATATATAGGTCGTCTGTAAAGGTATGTCTGCACAAAATACCAAACAGCCAAATCAAAATGGCTCTCCTTGTCATTCTCTCTCGCACTACGTCTGTGGCTCTCCCACTTGCAAAATACATTTTCGGGAGAGGCTGTGATTTGCAGAGGCAGGATCTGCAGTTTTGACAGCTGGAGTTCAGAAGTGTTTAGGCTCTTTGTAAAGTTTACCATCTCATTCCAGCAGAATTGTATCTTTGCTTCACCATGACAAATGCCAGCAGCTCATTTGTTTCTGACATTGAGTTTGAGTGTATTGAAGTTCATGTGTGCGGTGATAAGCATTCGCTTTTTATAAATAGCACACACTTTGCAATTTTTTGCCAAAATAGATGCTTTTGTTTTGAGATGCAAGCACCCACTTCGCCACTTCGTATTTTTGTCTAACATTCTCACTTTGAGAAGTTATATATATTTGAAAGACAGTAGATTTGATACAGGGATTCTAAATCTCATCAACTCTAGAAAAAATTCAGAGGACATTACCTCGGTGTCCTCAATGGCAGCTACGGTTTATCAGTTCATCACTAGCAGTTATTCTTTTGTTATCTGTCTAAGGGTTTTTTTCCAGCCCTGTAGTTAACCATATGTAGGTTAGACATTGACTTAGTGGAAAATACCAGTGGATCGTTATTGCCATAGATATCTGCCAAATACCTGGTTACTTATTTAAAATGTAGACATAGTAAAATGCTGACTTGCATGTGTTACAGCCTGATCAGCATATTTTCACAAAAATAATTAAGCCAAGTACTGCTCATGCTGATGATTAAAACAGTTTAACATCAGGGATTTTACTGATCACTAGTCATTGACGTGTTTTATTTCACATCCACATCTTGAAAGCACAATAAAGTTACCACTATCAGGGTCAGGGACACTTTGACAAGGTCTGAGGAGCCAGGCTCAAACCTGCAACCAGTTGTAGAACGACTTCTCTACCTTGTGTAGTGTGCCATCACCATCTCATATTACTTTCAGCTGACAGTTCTGGAGGGTATTCCGAGAAGGTGGCTAAGTGGCAACTCTGGGCAAGTTAATCCAGAGGTTATGGTAAATTTGTTAATAGAAGAGACTGACTCATTTTGGACTTATTTTCTTAACTAAACAAAACAAGCAGATTATACTATTAGCATGTTTACCTCTTTCTTCAGGTAATCTTACCCAGATTTATCATTTAGCTGCCTTCATGTAATTCTCCCATGGTTGAGTAATAGTTCAAGTGGTTAAGTCAGTGGTTCAAGTGAGGATATGCTTCTTGCAGCTGTGGAAATATCAATAAAGCACGATAAGGTTTACAACCACTGTCCTTCAGACTTGTGCGGTCAAACGTACTGCATGCTACCCATAGATGTCAGCAAACACCTTCCAACATTACGTAGACCGCTGGTTGGAAAGAAAATAAGGTCATTCATTACCTCCGCCAAGGAGGTTATATTTTCGTCTTTTTGTTTGATTGTCTGTCTGTGTGCAAGACAATTCGAAAAGTACTGCACGGACTTTTCGGACAACGTGGGTACTAGGCTAAGGAACAGATTGTTTAATTTTGGTGGTGATCCGGAACGCCGTCTAGAATTTGTGTTGGGTGGTGACCCTATATTGCCATGGCGAAGGTCTGACCCTATAGCCTTGGCGGAGGAGTACTTTTCTGGCTTGTTTAGATTCTGTTCATTGACGTGTTGCAACTTCAAACCTCAAAGGGGTAGGTTATCGGATTCTAGAATAATACCTGGGAAATAACCGAAATAGAAACAGACGAACGCTAATCTCAAACAATACAATTTTAATGGAATAAAATATTATATTACATTCTGTTACATGCGTTTGGAACTCATTTCATATTCATCGGCCTAATTATGTTTGGAGAATGGTGTTTATGTTCACCTTTACAATAAGTCAATGATGAGTCCTTTATTCCCATAAAGCCTAACCAGCGTATTTTTTGGGTAAATTAGCTACATAATTTAGACTTAATGTTGATGAAATAATGTTTTGGATGAAATAGGTTAACATCAAAACAAGATTAACACTTCAGAAAACGGATATATCTGCATCTATGAATAACACGTCAGCGGTTGATAGAGATGGGAGGAGATGGGGTCATAGGTGAAAATGCGCCATAGACCTTGTGTATACGGTTAAACGCAAACGTCACAGCCAGGCCTACGTGTTGACACTGTCTCAAATGACGCTATATAGTGAATACAGTGACCGTGCCCTGCCCAATGGCGCACGTGCTCTTTGATTTCATATGGTGGGCATATCTCTCCCGTGCCAGCTGTTATCGCTGCAATTTACGCACGTCGTCAAGTGCCATTGCGCTTGTAAAGTAAAAAAAAGATCAGCAGATCACTGATTCAGGAATATGCTTGAAATTTGACACATACACCCCGGTTTACATTAAATAGTGACTAAGTGAATGCCGAATGGTTGGCATATTCCGCAGAATATTTTTAACAAAGCACAAACTTTAAAAAAAAAATGGATTTAAATTCCGACTGCAACTCAGCTGTAACTCCAACCGTTACTCGGCTGTAAAATAGACAGACTAATTTTACGTTGTATGAGGATGTTAGAACAAGAACGAAAAGCATGTTAGGGTCATGTCTTTCAAAGGCCATCAAAGGCAAATGCCAAGATTTCATGTCATAATGGAATTCAGCGTGGACAGACAGAAATTAACAATATCTTACAGAATGTATGGGCTGGGCGGGCTGCACCCACTTGAGGAGTGGGCTAGTCACGTTCTTACACTTATCATCTTACTGTGTTTGACACAAGACCAGCACTTTTGAGCATTTGTCAGATCGAGTCGTAGGCAGGCATAACCCAAGGCCTACACATCCAAAATAACACTTCACATAACCAATACATTTATAAAGTATTTCAGCGCATGCGTTGCCTTCCTGTCTGTTGACCATTGTCCAAGTTTGTTATGTTGTTTTGTGACTGACGCATTAAATTGCATCATCCTGATGTTATAAACCAGACAAGAAAGTCATTTAAAAACAACGAAAACCAAAGAGTTGTTTTGATTTCCATGTTTTATTCTATGTTTTTCTTGAGTCAAGATACAAATCACTGCAGTTTAGCGATATTTATCAGACAAGGCCAGCGCAACCTTGGCGAGAAACTTGTCAACGGCAACGTGCACCTCTGGAGTGAATTCGTTGGGGAACTTGTTGGCCAGCACCACCAAAAGGTTGTGGGAGAGGATCTGTGGAAGAAGAGGAATCTATGTTAGTAACCTATAGACCTAACACATTAACACTATGACACCTTTTGCGGTTTTGTAACTAGTACAAGCTAAAAATATTGTACCTTGAAGTTTGCTGGATCCACTCTCAGCTGAAAGGCGTGGAGCTCGCTCAGAGTTAATAGTCCACCGAGGAGATCATCCATGCTGTTTACAGCCAGGGCGATTCCAGACATCACCTTCTTGCCATGCGCCTTCACAGATGCAGAGCCAGGGGCAAGGTCTTGCCAGTGGGAAAAGTAAGTTTTGGTCTGAGGGTAGACGGTGATCATCCTAAAAAAACAAAGAAGAGAACGTTAGAAGAAGAAATATTACAGACCGATTTTCCAAAACTAAATCAAATAAATGTGCTATTTGCACTGCATAAGAGCTGAAGGCTACCTGGAGAGAGTTTCATTCCCAATTTCGTCAGCCTTAGTAGACGCCTTGGCCCAAAACTCCTTCACCAATGCCTTGTCTTTAGCAGAGAGACTCATCGTTCCACTGGGTTGTGCTAAAATTCTGCCCATGTCTTGGCATTGGCACCCTTTTTATACGTTAGTTGGCACGAGACACACCCTAGGCCAGATGCCAGATTGAACCTTTGCCAGCCAAACGAACATTCGAGTAGACATACCGACAAAATCTACAGTTATTCCTCATTATTTTCGTTTCTTTTAAGTGATTATTACAGCATTTCTTAAAGATCTGGTGCCTATAAACCAATAAACTGAATAATCTAAACAATCAGGCCTACTAGTCAACCATGTTTTATTTATCGGGCAATTCGATAGCTAGACCATGCAGATTGGTGTTTGATGGCAATACAGTTAGCATGTCATGTCATGCTTTACATGCATGGTACCAAAAGTATGACGAAAAGGATCCTTCAAATAGTTACATAGTGTTATTTAAATTGAAATGTTTACGTGTAGGCTACAATTTTAGGCTGATCGACTTCAGTGTTTACAATGGCTTATCCACTGTGGTTTCTGTAGTTGAAATAGATTGTTTTCAATGCACCGTTTTATTGCAATTAACCGGTTGTAATTTCTGCTAGCACATTTAAAACGATTTTATACAAAGGCGACACCATGTTGGGAAATATTTGCTTACAGTGAACACAAAACTATTCACAATATATTGCTTGAATGCATTAACAGAATGATTGTGTATTGGATAGCTTATTGCATAACTGAAAACAGACAAACACAGTTGATGGTCACAGTTGTCACAGTTGACAGGTTTTTTTAATCATTGGCCTACAATTATTTCAATTCTAATTCTCTAATTTCATTAGCTCGTTGTCTTTAGTTGACTCTTTGCAAATGCAGTCCTATAAAATCACAGATTAACAGAGAAAACGCCCTCAAATCAGGTCATTTTTTAATTCGCGTCATATTAAATTCTCCACTCGAAACCAGAGGGTGGAGGAAACGCGAGTGTTGATAACAGAGGCGTGCGTGTGTCAGAGAGATAGGCAGAGAAATTGCCCCACATGTGTTTGCTGGTAGTGGCCTATCGACGTAAGCTTATTGCTGCAAAAATGTCTATCTATCAATGTCTGTCTACCCCCCCCCCCCAACCACCCCCCCCCACCCCCAATTTTAATATTTCTCTTGTTCTTTAAATATTTCTCGTCTTCTCTATTCGCTGTTCAGATTTGTATTTTGACATTCAAAATTCTCTATTTGACATTTGTACAACTCCTGGATTCAATTACCAGAATGAAAATTGAGTCATACATCAACAATTTCTCACGTATTAAAATACATTTTTACATTTGTAACTGTAAAAAACTGCTGTTAAATTTAAATTTCACTGATGAAGTAGCCTATTACTGACAAAAAAAAGATTTAAGTGTCATCTCCAAGTAACGTTTGTCCCTACATCGTGTCACATAAGAGCGGTGCTTCCAAACATAAAGCAATAGTCTACTTAAGAATTCTCTTGCTGTGAAAGCCTTCACCAATGTAGCTTGTATAATGTTTACGCACAGTAATTTGAAGGCAGAGAGCCATTGTAGATCACTTGATGATACATTATTTTACACAAATTGGCTTTGTCGGACTGAGATAACATTAAAAAATAAATCCAGCCAATTCAACTATCACATGTATGGCTTTGTCACCATATGCCCACCTCATGAAATTATGAAGGCAACGGACTCTAAAATGTGCTTAGTCATTCATAAATATATGACCTAAAAAACATATAGCCTATAGCCTAAAATTGGCCTAAATTCAAACGTTTTCCTCGAATTCCACTCGTAAAGGCGTGGCCTCACGTATAACTTTGACTGCTACGAGGAAAAGCATCATCCAATAGATACGACTTCTTCCCTTCAGGGAGGAGCGAAGCAATTGCATAAATAGGATAGCAAGACAGCGTAACGGTATGATTCATATTCTAAACAAGTAAAGAAATCATCAGACGTCACCATGGTTGAGTGGACAGACGAAGAGCGCGCAGCTATCCAGGACGTCTTCAGCAAACTTGATTATGAAGACATCGGTCCCAAAGCCCTGCAGAGGTAAACCAAACAGTTGACAACATTATCCGTTACTTTTTAAATTCTTTCATATGAATGATTTTTGAAATCTTTGAGGGAGAATGATCACGACATCGCGAAGAACCCTGCCCCTCCTCCTCATCATCATCTTCATCTTTACAGGTGTTTGATCGTGTACCCTTGGTGCCAGCGGTACTTTGGTGGGTTCGGGAACCTTTACAATGCAGAGGCCATCTTGGCCAACCCCATGGTTGCGGCACATGGTATCGTTGTGCTCCACGGTCTGGACAGGGCCATGAAGAACATGGACGACATTAAGAACACTTATGCAGAGCTGAGCGTGCTGCACTCTGAAAAACTTCATGTGGATCCAGACAACTTCAGAGTGAGTTCTGCTGCAAACATATTTGAATCATGGGGAGTACAACCAACTCGAGAAATCTAATTGTTGTCCATTTTCATTTTACAGCTGCTGGCCGACTGCCTTACGATTGTTATTGCTGGGAAGATGGGCACTGCCTTCTCACCCGAAACCCAGGCTGCATGGCAGAAGTTCCTGGCCGTTGTGGTGTCCGCCCTGAGCCGGCAGTACCACTAGATCTGTTTGCTCTTGAGGCATAACTTAATATGTTGTCCTTATCAGTGAAATTAATAAAGGTGGCATTAACCAAAATCTTCTAGATCGACTTGTATTTCATTTCCAAACACAACACAAAAACACAGTCACAATAAGCTTGTGGAGGCTTCATTGAGAGGCTGGAGGGAGACAAGGGAGAAGGCAGTATGCCTTCAGTAAGTGGCAAGACAAGATTTTGTACATGGGTTGGAATTAAAGGTCGAGATCCACAAACTTTTTTTTTGTTTTTACCTCAGGGAGAAAAAGCGAAAGTGCGGTCATGCAACCAAAGCACAATCAGATATAGGACCCTCTAAAAATAACTGAAGGGTCGACAGTTATTATTATTTGAAATTGGGCCAGGCTAGGCCTCTGACAGACTATTAAAGAGAAATTCTTTTCAGTTTCTCCTGATAATGATTGTAAATAGATGTTAAACTAAAATTAGTCGTAGTTCTATGGGACAAGTCTAAATGATGTATTGTAAGGCCGTTCGAAGAAGCATGATGAAATTGGCCACAGCTCTATCCTCAATTTGGCAGATAACTTATTTGCAGCCTCGGCATGAGTTCCGCCACAGCTAATCCACTGCCTTCGCTATCTTCGCGGACGTTTCCCGTCCTGGAGACTTGGGCCAGGACACCGCTTGCAGCTCTAGGATGCTGCAAGGTCCTGCCATGCATTTCAGAACCCCGGATAGCGACAAACATGCCAGTTATCACAACGCTTAATGACAACACACATATTAATGCTAAAGCAACTAAAGTAGATATAACATCAATAAAGAGCATAACATACAATAAACTAGAGACCAAAGCACCAACGCAGACTACTTTTTAAGCTTAGTGCAAAGCACATGTGTTTAAAGGTAATTTAGTATAAAATCAGTTACAGACGTTTAAAACTGGAGGTCTACATATTTTCGAGCAAATGCAGTTGGCGTTAAAGTTTCTTGTCACTGGACGTTTTCGAAAACCACTTCGACTTGTTGCCGTACGCACAGCGAGTGACGCACCTCTAGTGAGTGGTGCCACAGGCAGTATAAAATCTTGCTTATACTGAATAGGCTAATATGGAATTAGATTAGGATGTCTTTGTCATTGCTCTAGCTAAAATACTTTCGTCATGTAGCCACGCCGCCGTCCGTGAGCTCACCTAGTGGCGCGTTTGTGCTGCGCTAAGGCGCAGTTATCGCTATATATGTAAAAACTGTCAAGCAAGAAGGCTACTGTAATGAGTTGACTGTAATAGGATCGCTAGAATACTAGGATTCCTCCAGCTTTACCTGCAACTAAGCTTTTTTCCCCACACATACCTATCAGTACGCACATGGTTCTTTTTGGAATATTTGTCCTTATACACACAAGACCAGTTTTCATTTCATCCAACCATAGAGCATAATTCTTGGTAAAATAGCAGTTCCACTTAGCAACTCCAGCAGAGGTGCCGCTAGAAATTGTGGGCTCTATGGCAGAAAATTATTTCGGTGGGCCTTCCAAACTTCGATTACATTATCAAAATGTTTCTGGGCCCCCCTCTCAGTACCAGACCCTTGGAATCATCTTTCATCAGAACATTTATTTCTTTATCCCCTGAAAGAATTTGCTTCGTTTGCTGAATTTGCTTCCCTCATTGTTTGCACTGTGGAACTTTGTCTTCTTCTTTTTAGAAGTTTCCTACATCTAAGATGCTTACCTGGAGCCATTCTTGCCTAATTATTTGAAATCCTCTTCATACCTAGATCACAGTTAATTCATTTAGTACTCTGACATCAAAATATGAAAAATGTCAGAATGGGCAGTACTGTAAAAAACCCATCAAATCATTTGAAATGATGGACAGGAATAGGTCTATAAAACTGTGAACAAACGTGGTATTTCTACCAAAATGTATCCAAATCAGGTGTGGGAGGTCTGAAGGAAAGAAAAAGGGTGCTTTATGATTGTGTATATGGAAAAATGAAGCTTGCTTGTATGCCATTTTCAAGGATTGTATACTCCTACTTCAAAGCTTTAATGCGTTTTCGTTAAGATTGTTCCAGTGTGGGAACATTTCTGTTTCCAGTGTGGATCTAGGGTGATGCCAAATGTAATGTAATATACAATGACATCTAAAGGTTTAGGCAAATTGAACAGCATTTTTTTTGCGCAGCAACAAACAAACAAAAAGAACACTGCTGACTGTGCATTTCTAAGATGCACTTGATTGACATACATTAGTTATCGTCCTGTCCCCGGGTTGAGCTATATTTAGCCGCGCATGATAAGTTTGGCTAGTTCTCCGCCCTTTCACGGAAATCTTTATTTACCCTTCTCCAAACAGATGTTTATCGAAATGCAACCAATTGATACAGAGAACAGAGGTGGAGCATCCTGAAGAGAAAGGCAACTCTGTCAATAAATAGGACCTACAAACAGTGATTCCAGCAGGTTCCCCCAAAACTCGAAAAGCCTCAAGCACTCGCATACTCAAAGAAGTTGCAAGAATGAGTCTGTCAGAGAAAGAGAAGAGCTTAGTGAGGGACTTCTTTGGGAAGGTGGTGTCTAGGACCGAGGATATTGGAAACGAATCTCTCTCGAGGTAACAACTATTTTTATAATGACTAGCGTGAATTACAACACGCTTTTACTTTTTAATCTCAATTGAATATCTGTTAAAACCGACCGTGCCATTTACCGACAGACTGGTGTGCGTGTATCCTCAAACGAAGTCCTACTTCGATCACTGGAAGGACACAAGTCCCTATTCTGCCCCGGTGAGGAAGCATGGCATCACCGTCATGGGAGGCATCTACGAGGCCGTCAGTAAAATCGACGATCTCACAAATGGATTGCTGACCCTGAGTGAACTGCATGCCTTCATGCTCAGAGTGGACCCTGTCAACTTCAAGGTAAAAAGACAGACCCACCGTACACTCATCACCGGCTCATTTCCGTTGCATAAAACCAAATTTCACCAAAAAGGTGACTGACTTGATTTTGCGCTTCTCCTCTACAGCTCTTCACACATTGCATCCTGGTGGTATTGAGCTTACTCTTCCCGGACGAGTTCACCCCCCAGGTCCATTTGGCTGTTGACAAGTTCATGGCTCTGGTGGCTCTTGCCTTGGCAGAGAAATACCGTTGATCACTCTACTAGCCTAATTTGACTGAAATAAAGAAGTTCAACGATGCAAACGAATGTCTCCTGCCTCATTTGTCCCTTTTATGTAATGGATCTTTAGTAGCAAAGGCTACGGCAACTGCAGTCTCTTCTGACGATTCAAAATTGTGTTGACACAGAAAGAAGTTTTCATTCCCAGCAGCTTCAGCCAAGAGGAGAAATAGCCTACTATAGGCCAGGTGAAAAATAACATCATCATCTCATACATACAATTTTGAGTAGGCCTAAGTGAAAAAAAATATTTCTGTGTCGAAACTTATATTATATTAACTTGAGAGAGTTGAAACTGAAGACCTAGGCTATGGAAAATCTTGGTGAGAATACCAAGCCTATACAGGCTATTCATGCATGTCACTTAAATAAACATGCTGTCTCTAGATCCACTGAAAACAGTAATTAACATTAAAAAAATAACTAACCCACGTATTTTCACTAGAACACGGAGGGAGGACCCAACAAGACCAATCTGTTTCTTGAGGTAGCTCAACGTTTCAGCACCTCGGACAGCGCTGGTAAAAGATCAATCAATTCAGAACCTGTATACCTGACAGCGCCGGTCGTAGCTAAGACCAAGGTTTGTTTTAGCGAAGATGTGTGGGTTTTCCATGGAATTCTTTCATCTTCTTGCCTTTTTTCCACAAAGCAACTGTCAAACTAATCTGAAAATGTAACTATAGTTTCATTATGCATGACTATAGTGGAAAGTTCTCCCGAAGCCTTCTTAATGCTAAATTGTTCTTAAGTTATACCTTAACCTCTATGACACGATTCCCAACATCTTCTATGTCATTGCCTACCTTCATAAGAATGGACTGGATCAGTCTTAAGCTTTACCTTAACACAGTTTTTAGCTTTACACATGTTTTTCAGTTTTAAAAAGTCATGTCATGTTGGGCTCAAGACTTGTGCTCTTACTGGCACAGAACATCGGCATTCCATTTTGTGTTTTATTTCATAAATAAGACAAAACGCTTTGCTTGTTTTTTTAATCCCTTTAACTTAACATGTCACATACAGATGTCATATTGATGCACTAATTACATTTTAACTTGCAAGTTTTTTTGTTGATACCTGCACTTCAATGCCAATGAAGGAAATCGCACGTACAGTAACACGCAAATGACAACAATCGATGGCTTAGTGATTGAAAAACAAAGAGAATTGTGAATTTCATGTCTGCTGGTCTGCACCATAACGACGTGTCCTATTCAGTGTGTGGTCTGTAGGCTTACTTCTCTTAAATGAGACTATTTATTTTTTTCAATGACACCGTGACTGTAGAGGGCGCCCTCTGTAAACTCAAAAGTTAGCAGTGGTGACATCATTAAGTTGTGTATCAGTCAATCAGTGTGGGCCTGCACGCAGTGGGGTTTCTGAGTTTCATATTGTAAGAAATACCAAAACACAGAACAGTAAACTGAGAACACCCGGTTCTTTCGATCCGTTTTATTACAAAAATCACAAGCACATCTTTTAAGATTAGCAGTATAGAGAACAGTCCACTGTGGGTAAAATCCTCATCTGTACTTTTCCGCCAGCACAGCTGAAAACGCTGATAGATACTTGTCCATGGCTGCGTGTGCAACTGGGGTGAACTCATCCTTCATGTGACACGCCAGAGTTACCAGCATGCAGTGAGACAAAAGCTGAAAAAAAAATCGCTTAGAGTCAGAGAAGAAGCGGCATAAGAAAACAGGGTAGTACTCCAGTGTAATGTCTACATTTTAGACTCTAAATACAAGTCTTGTTACAACAAAGATGTTAACAGTCCATGTCTGCCTGAGGGAACTGTGAAAATGTACATATTGAGGGTAGAAATCAAGAAAAAGAAGTACAGGGTGAAGAATTGAAGGTACAAAAATAGCCTACGGTAAGTAGCCTATTTTAAAACTAATGGTAACATGTCATGGCAACACTGTCAAGTACCTTAAAGTTCGTGGGATCTATTCTCAGCTGATACGCATGGAACCTGCTAAGGGGAGCCAGCGTAGTGGTTAGTGTGTTGATGTTTTTCGCCCCCTCATGTAACGCATACACAATCTTCT
Source organism: Tenualosa ilisha (assembly GCA_015244755.2). NCBI lineage: Eukaryota > Metazoa > Chordata > Actinopteri > Clupeiformes > Clupeidae > Tenualosa > Tenualosa ilisha. The sequence goes on from PYXC01000904.1 coordinate 467,024, forward strand.
TCCCGTGAGAAAGTAAGTGTTTGGATCTCGGGGTGATGTCCAGGTGAGCAAAATATGTCTTAGTCTTCGGAAATGTCGTAAACATTCTGTGAATCACAATAGTACAAAGAAGATAATAAACTTTGGTTGGACAGCAGGCCACCTCCATTCCCCGCACCATACACACATTCACCATCGATCTGTCATCAGCCTGCTTTAAAACAGGCTTACGAATACAGAAATGGCACGTTAGACATGTAGCTTACAGTTAAAGAAATTAAAACAATGTTATCTACAATGCCAATCAAACGAAAAAATGCCGAAGGACTGACAATTTTAACAACATCAACTCAATAATAGGCCAAACAACAAACTGCCCTTACCTCAAGAGTGCCTCAGAACCAATATCCTCTGCAACTGGTATCATTTTGTCCCATATTATGACAAGTAATTCTTTCTCGTACTTTGAAAGCATCGCACTCTACCTTCGGTATGCTATTCCCTACAATGTGCATCCAAATAATTCGCAGAGTCTGCTTGAAGATAGCTTGTCCTGCTAGAGGTTATTCGACCATTGTGCAGCACATAGTACGCCTCAGACAACTACTTAAATATATCGCTACTATTGACTGAAAGACATAATGACCTATTTCAGTAGAATCGATATAAGAGAAAAAGTAAAATAAAATAAAATAAAATCCTATTTGTTACGGAAATTAAATGAGAACAGTAGCTACTCCTTCGGAGCGTGTTTTCCTAATGTGTTTTTCGACCGTGGGCTGAACGTGGTTGAATCACGTGGGGTCTCCGCCTGCATGCGTAGTTTTAGATAATATAAATGTGCGCTAAATTTTATTGGTGTGGCGTCCACTACCAATAAGCATTTATCATGTTTTAGACTAGAATTCCCAGTGCATTAGACCTGTATTAAGCAGAAGTATGTATATGTGTTTATTATTTTATATGGACAAAATCAATGTGGCCTGAATAAACACTGTGTGCCCATTTCAACTTAATCTGAGGTGACCAGTTAACCTTATTTGCTCTCTGGTCACGTGTTTTCCCCTCGCACTTTCAGGACAGCGTTTTTGAACAGATTCATTTATCCAGTCTGACATTTACAAACCCAGTTCTCAAATAGATGGGACGCCTTGTTAATGTCAATTAAAACAATATTGGCCCACTACGATTTTCAAAACATGCAATTATACATTTGATAAAGAATAGTGCAAAGACATCATATCAATTGTTGAAACCGCGGAGCAGTATTGTTCTGGAGGGAATATACACTCATTTGAAATTTGATACTACAACATGCAAAAAATTGAGACAGAACCAGTAAAAGGCTACAAAAGTTGAATAATGCTTAAAACAACACAAGGAGGAACATTTAAAAACTAATTTTATAACTGCCAATATGAATGTGTATATGAAAGCCTCACAGAGAAGCTGAATATCTCAGAATTAGAGATGTGGAGCCATTCGTTAGGCTACATATTTATTATGTAAAAATATTGCATTACCAAGATTGCATGTATAGGCCTAGAGCTAATTCTTTAATGAAAAACGTTGTAGGGGGGGAGATCATAAAACGCTTATGAACACACTTTGACACCCCAGCCAGGAATGCTGTTGAAAACTCAACCATGCAAAGAACACTTCATATTTAAGCATGATCCAGAGGTTTAACAGTTTTATATGGGCCTGAGCTCATTTGATATGGTGAAGATGTGGACACTGTTCTATGGTTACACAAGTGAAAATTTGTCATTGTTTTTGGAAATCATGAAGTCTTGCTTGTTCTGGGCTACAGAGGACGCAAATCATCCTGTTTAATGGTCATTTCAGAAGGCAGCATCGATGATGGTATATGGGGATGCAGGAGTGCCTTACTCATCTGGAGAGTCAACAATAATGCTGAATGATAGGTTTTGACCAGCATAAGCTGCCAGCCACATTTTTTAGGGAAGGCCTTAAATATGACCAGATAACGAGGGCAAACTGCATTTCATGCAGTTCCAATAGTTTGACTTTGTCATAAGGACGACCAGATGCTGAAATGGCCGGTTTGCAATCCAAGAGTATATGCTATGAAGTAAGCTTACTTGCTGACCTGGTAACTCCAGGAGTACACGTTGATCTCCAAACAACATGTCACCAACACATTCTCCGAGCAGTGATCTTTTAGATATCAATGATTACTCTCAAAGTTATCCAGGTTGACCAGTGACCTTGCTTCATAGTAAAACCCCCAGATCTGTTACATTTTATGCAAAAAGGAAAACACGATGAAGAATACGCCTACCAGTTGGGCTGCTGAAATTGTATCTAGAGCAAGAAAGAACAGTCTTTTTGTACAAAAATCATCTTGGCAGCTGATGTAATTAACTAGTGTCCTCCTCAGTGTTGTCTTTAGTCTTACTCAGATTCCTGATCTTCCTGCCTTTTGTTGACACAGTCCCATTTCGAGACATGTTGCTGGCCTCAAGTTTGAAATTACCCTAAATATTCCATAAAACAATAAAAAAAATGTCACTGATGATATGTGATGGTATGTTGTCTCAGGACTATTATACCACTATAGCAAGTAGTGCTCATATGAATTTACACAGCGTCTCAACTTTTTTAGAATTAGGCTTTGTGATTAATTAAATAAGTTAGTTGCTCTTTTAGTGCTCACCTAAAACATATTTCAACACAAACATTTATTCTCTTTAGACTGATTTTACACACAAAGGAAAGGAAACTCCTTATATAGGTTACTATGATTTATTACAGTCTCATTATACATTTACATTCAAGTGAGACAGTTTAGTTTTCAAGACGACAGTCTATATAATGTAATAAGTTTACATTTTAGCAGCATTTTGCAGTGAGGGTTCTCAGTAGACAGTAGTATGTCTCAGAGTGTTGGTAGGGTTCCCCTATCAGTGGCTCCGGATGGAGGCAGTGGCAGGGTGGGGGCTGGTTGTTGCAGTAATCACCCATGCTCAGTGCGACCCTGCCCTGACCCTGCTCACGTCAGGCTGTAGTCAAGTCTGTCAAAACAGTCAAAACATGACTCAGCAAAATGTCACATTAATATTGACTTATTTTTTCATGTGAGCATACAAAGTATTTTTAAAGCAAATGAACAAAAAGATATTCCAGCACGTCTGTGCACAGTCTGTGTTGAATTGTATGACAATGCACAAAAGGTATATTATACATATTTGCATATAAGTCAGTCAAACAGTTTTGCAGCAGCTTGCTTTTATTTCACAGAACAGTAAACAGTCTTGGATTAAATCTTGAACACATATGGTTACACATACAGTATTTCTCAGCTATTGCTACATATTGATAGTCTTTTTTACAAGTTTTGCACATTTAACTTTTTTACCCCATTAACTGAAATGTATTACTATTGTCACATTAACCGAAAACACTGTTAACTGAAAACATTTTTGAAGTTTGTTTGAGATTACACAGTTCACACAACATCACTCACATTTTTTCCCTCTGCCCTTTGCCACCTCCAAAGTCTCTCTGTCCTTCCACAGGATGCCATCTGCTGCGGTGAGCCTGGCTGCATGCAACAGTGCCCACATGACCTACTTACCATTAGGAGAATGGGCAGGTCTTGCCCACCCCTGAACTTCTACCAATAAGAAGTACTTCACTAATACACACTGAGCAGACTGGCATCAGGCTGCAGGGTTGAGGTATTGTGCTTCAGTCCACACATTTTTTTCCATCTTGTCTTTGAAGCCCATCACAATTGTAGTTGGGGAAGATTTTCATTAACTTGAATGAACTTTGTAATTGTGTAATGACTCTCTGTTATCTGTCTTCTTTGGATATATTACTAATTTTATTGATGTTGAACCATTTTAAATAAACAGCAATGATTAACTGACTTAAATTGCATTAAAGTGGAGTTATTTTTTAAAGGTGCCTTGCCACACAAAACCATTTTTACTTGTTGTTTTTGAAATATAATAGGTCTATACGAGTTTAAGTTATATGGTGCATGTGCACCAATGTGGTGCATTGCTCTCTGCAATAGCCAGTGAAAAGAAATAAACCAAGAAATCAGGCCAATCCGAAAAGTTGATCAAGTTTGCGCAAGATAGACCAAGCTGAAGCCACTTGCGGATGACACTGCATTTTTGGCCAATCAAAGCTCTCCTGTATTTGATTAGTGCCATAAAATCCTAACTATGGGAGATCACTGAATTTTCACAAAATAAAGATAACAGGCAGAACAGCAACGTCTTGTTTTTAGTGTGCTGAATAACAGGAGGTTGTTTTTAGTGCGCTGAATGACAGGTCACAGGTCACTATGGCTGCAGTGAATTTTTGGAGAAGTTTCTTATTATTTCTGTGTTCAGCTCATTTTGAAAAGACTTGGCAACTTTGGCAACTACAGCGGGCTTTGTAAGTTATAAACTGTGGTGTAACAGTAACTTTGCGACAACAAAGCAGTTATCTGTTATGTTGGCTAGTGTGAAACCCTATACATTACAAGCTTACTATTGAGAAGTGTCTGTTCACAGTCACCATACAATTAGTGGATGTGCTTATCATAGTCTATGTCTTCCTTCATTTCCTCTGAAATTTGATATTACAACAGTTTTAGTTTTTTGTCCTTTGAAATTCTGACATTAGTGAACAGCAGCGAATCAGAGCACAGCTCATTATCATGGGCAGAAAAACAAGGTGCTTTACTCTAGGGCTTTTTGAATAGGTTACATGTAGCGTTGTTAAAGTCTTCTTGGACCATTTTCAGCATAACTAAAGTTACATACCATGTTTGGAGACTGCAGAGAGCAGTTTGAAATACAATAAAGATGTATGACAGGACACCTTTAACCTACCTTGACTAAATGTCTCATGTCAGTTAGACATAGTAGCTTATAAGGCCATCTAGTGGACACTCACTCTTAGACAAGGATACAGAAAAATGTTCCTCCTCAGCTCAAATGTATTTTTGTGATGAGAAGACAAGAGGCAATTCAGTAGTACAAAATAGCTCATTAAGATTCATGTAGATTAAGATTCAGATTGCTCTCGTTATTCTCAACCATTTGAATATATCTGTACGTCCTCCTTTTGTGGTGTTACTAATAATTCAGATGTTGTGACATGTTAGAAGACTCAACCACAACTAAACAAATTTGTGTTTGCATTTGTTCAGTTCACATGAAGAGATATTGTTCAGTTTTGATGAAGTAGTGTTTTTATTTATGGAGCAGATGCAAAATAGCTTTGATATTTAACACAAGAGCTGGGCCGAGGACAGCTACCAAAAAACACAGGTGAAGGATGATGCAAAAGACAGATAAATAATGAAATAATGCTCCTTAAGACATTTGCAGATGCTACAGCTGTGCTGACTTGCTTTCCCAGGCTCATGGCTATCTTTGGGAAGAACACAAGCTCATGTTCAAGCAGAGCAGATGGGTAACACACACTGTGTGTGTGTGTGTGTGTGTGTGTGTTTCTGCTACATGTTTTGCAATAATTATGTAGCTTTCAAGCTAACAAACCTGAGCAGTTTGAGTGCTATTTGTCTCAATTTGACACAATGTTGATAACTTTTTATATTTAGACTTTTTGTTAGATCTATTTCACTTAATAAAGAAGGTCATAAAGAAGGTAAAAGTTGTTCAACACTTGTTCGACACTTAAATGTTCACTTGCTAAGAATGGTATATATATACTGTAGATATAGCCTAGTGTCATACTTTAAATAATGATACATGCTATCCATATGAGTTTTTATATTGTTATGTACTACGTTCTAAAAATGTGTGCTACACTATTTTACTGTGATGCCAAATACACATGTATGTGAGTTACACTAGTTGTCCAGCAGGTGGCACATGTCAATAGGAAACAGATTATTCTAATGACCTTGCAGGCTGTCTGTTGTCAATCTAGAACTGAGACAAAATTAAGTTTCCCAGGGTACCCTTAGCAAAGTTGGTGCCGAATGCAAATTTATTCTGTGACAGCCTCATATACTGCAGCATCTGTAACACAAAGTCAAGCGTAGCCAAACCCATTCAACACCATTCAATTTATAACATGGGGTATTTGGTTCCAAACATTTCTGGATGTCTGGTAAACAATCTTGAGTTGCAATCAGCATGAGGCTTGTTCTCTCGGACGATGACAGACATGGAGAACATGTAAAAAACACACTCTGTAATTTCCCCAGCAGGGGCTTGGCCACACTGTTTGGCCAGATCACTGTGCTGGGAAGAAGCGTTCTGTACATATGAAAGGCATCAACAACACTGACCTCCAACAAGAACAGCACGGCCAACTGCCAACTGCCAACTGCCAACGACCTTTAAAGAAACCTTTACACTGTACACCCGTTAAATCTCAGAATCATGTGAATCTGCGCTGGGAGTTAGAGATAGAGTGCAAGTTTTCTTTCTTTTCTTTTTTTTTCAATGAGCAATTCACTTTATCAAATTACATTAAAATACTACAGCAGATATGAGAAATTATGACACCATTACTGTAAAGTTGGTGTCGAATCTTGATCTTAAAGGCCTTGTTGTTGTGATGTAATTTGCTGTTGTTTACAGGGATGGTATCTTCATGGAGTAATTAGCACAAACTAAATGCAAATTTCCCCGCTGGTCTAGTCTCTCAGGGAAATGTATTGATGAGTCATGGCTGACAGAGCTGGATGTACCTCGGTAAATGTCTTGCATCCCATTAATTCCTAAATTGAAAATCAGAATCCCTGTCAAGGCCGAGCTGATTGTATTACAAGTCATATCTGAAAAGAGGGGAGATGCTGCTTATGAAACTGAACAGGATCCGTGATTCAATTTCGGTTCGGTCTAACCCAATTTAGCCGCCGCACCTCTGGCCTCTCCCAGTCAGATGACACATGCTCTCATCGGCTCAGCCCAATCAAGTCTGAGCCGGGCCGTGTTTGCGCTGCCGAAGCCATAAAGGAAGTTGATGCATGACTGCAACAATGGAGGCTTTATACCGGACAAATACACAAGTTTCGCTCATGGGCTGGGTATGTTGGTGTCATGTCTTTTCCAAAGGTCAGGCTGGCATATTACTGACACTGAAATAAGAGGGTACATGGGTGTTGTCAGATTAGTTTAAAAGCTAAAAATAAATGGGCAGTAGTAAATACTGTATTGTAATTGGTTTGTATTTATTTTAAAATACAAAATCTATGCCCATACTCTGACCATTTTTTCTCCAGATATGAATTATTTGTGTACACTTTTACAGCATTCTCATACAGCAACCTCAGGTAACAGACTTTCCAGTCGAAACATAGCCAAATGTCATCTACAGCTGGGTTGGGGCTCCTGGGTTGGTTCCGTGTTGCTCTTTAAAAACAATGTGATGTTGCTGTGTCTTCTTTTAATTAAGGCCAAGTTCTTTGAGACCTTTCCGAGCACAGCCAGTGCTAGATACTCAGATCACCAAGGGATGACATCTGGCAACACGTTTAGGAGCGTGTGCTGATGCTGCTGTTCTAGGCTAGGCCAGCAGACAGGAAGGATGTCAGGTCATACTGTGAGTCTACTTCTGTGGCTGACCCTCAGCCCGATGCCGCGACCTCTCACGACTCACGATCCGTAAAACAATCAGCCATCCGTGAAAGGACGCTTAGTATATCTCTCACTTCCTGCAAGGCATGAAACAGCAGTGGTTTTGTTACGTTTCAATCCCTGGACAATGAATGGGTTATGCCATTAGATTTGCAGTCAAGCCAGAGCTGAGCTTTCAATTAGCTCCCTCCTGCTCCAAGGGGGGGGCATCCAACTCTGATCACGTACAAATTTTGTGATGAAGATGATTTCAACTGAATGGTTCTTTTCACATGCTTTAATTGTCCAGCTGTGTGGTCTACAGACATGCCAAAGCATCAGTTACCCTTCTCCTTGTGTACTTTCACAGTTCACAAGAACCAGGAATGAAATGATTCATTTGTTGCTTACATATGTCGCTTTGTGTCCTGACAGAACTACTATAATTCATTGAGTACTACAGAAGATTCCAGAATGGGTGAAACAATTAGTTAATGGAGGTTCAGTACTGCACTGATTTAGAAACCTGATCCTTTGCCATCGTGTCAACCATGTCTTACAGCACATTTTCATTTAGTGTGTGTGTGTGGGGGGGGGGGGGGAGTGAGTGGGGTGGGGGTGTGTACAAGAGAGGGAAAAAGAGAGGTGTTGCAGATTGTATCTTTATCACCCAGAGACAATTTATGCCAGCAGCTGCTTCCAGCTGTCACTTATCTAATACTGAAGGCTGTGACGGAGATGTGAAACCGCAGTCTTGTACAACACGAAATGGATGTGCTTCGCTTATATGGAGGAAAAAGCATTTGGATACACACACACACACACACAATCTCATCTTGTGTCTCGTGCACTTACTCTGACAAGATAGAGAGAATAATTCAAGACGCTAATGGACATTTTCACTCAATGAGCAGCACTACTAAATCAGTTACACAGCAATAAAGCCACACTGAGATCTGAACCAAATTTTATCCACTTAGTGAAGCTCTTACAGTTTATTCAGTGAAGGTCTCTCACTCCAGTTGAAGCTCTGAGGGTACATGTAACTCAGCTTGGCACATCAAAGAAAAATGTATTGCCAATTTTTTCTCTAAAGAAGGCTACACTAGTCTTTCTGCATTCAGTGGCCCACCCCATCCTAACCCTTTATGGACTCTGAATTATACACCAGCATCCATTCAAAACCAAGCTTACCACACAATGGTTCTGATTCTGTGGACTGTCCTCTAGGCTTTGCTGTTTAAGAAAACCCCATTGACTGATGGAGTGCACTGAATGTCACTCAGACTAATGAACAATACACACACACTGTGGGTAAGGGAGGCCCTCGCTCAACTTAGCAGGTGGTATCTGGCGATGCTGAAACTTTCTGTGCATTTGCTGAATCTCTAATTGAACTTTAGAACGCCTGTAGACCATACAAACTGTGTGTGTGTCTGTGTGTGTGTGTGTGTGTGTGTTGCCACTGTGAGGGTGATGCTGGTTTGCTCTGTGGCATTTCCTTCTGTGTTCTATATTTCCCTCCACCCCTTTCCCTTTCCCTGCTGTCTGATTGCAATAAAAGCCCATTTGTCTTTGGCCATGCATTGTAATCAGGACTCTCAAAGAGGAAGGGCTCTTTGGATTTCCTGCACGTAGCCCTGAGCCCACATGGCCAGCACAACACTGGACAGAGAGGAACAGACTGAACAGACAAGGCTAGTGGTTTACTAACAAGGAGGAAGCCTCTGTGTGTGTGTGTGTGTGTGTGTGTGTGTGGTGTGTGTGTGTGTGTGTGTGTGTGTGTGTGTTAGACAGAGAGAGAGTGGGGGCAGGTGTGTGTGTGTGTGTGTGTAGTTGTGACCTTGAATTTTTTACTCAACTCTTCTTTGACGTATACAGTCCACAACATGGGATATTATTATTATTGTTGTTATTATTGTTATTATTGTTATTATTATTATTATTATTATTTTTTTTTTTTATTTTTATTATTACTATGTAGTAGTAGTAGGAGTAGTAGTAGTCATGGGATGTACTGTGCATGTATACACTGAGTGTATGTGTGTGTGCATGCCTATGTATGATTTTGTGTACCAACCTGACGATTCAGGTTGGTACACAAGTGTGAGAATGTGAACTGCATTTCAGTGCATGTTAAGCACATTAGTCATTTGTGAGTGTATGCTCCGTCACATTGAATTAGGGTAATAATCACTCACCACACTTATAGGCAGGAAATGTGAGCTTCACAAGCCTGAGCCCATCTATTAAGGACTAGTGTTTCAGCATCTAGACCAGCTCATTAGGATTATCTGTGCACGCCTTCTCCTCGGTCGCTACAGTAATTAGTCTCGTGTGATAAATCTCTTAAATCCGGCCTCCAGTCATTACCCCAGTAACGCAGCCAAAATAAGAGGTGAGTGTCATGCAAAATGGACATGATAGTGTGTTGTCTTAAAATGAATGAATATAGCTTAGTATTTCCACTGTAAACTCTTCAATTATGACCAAAACACTAACTACTATTAGTTGTACTTGTGAATGAAGCTGCTGCAAAACTGAAATTTCTCATGGTAAAACACAATGACAGTGGATCCCCTTTTGATGCCTTGAAAGCTGTCTGTTTTGCCCTGTCCTTTTTGGTTGCTGGTTTTGGGTCAGCATCAGTCCTCACACACTGTGCCAATAAATGGCGTATTTATATCTGCAAATACAGTATGTTTCATTTCACTTCCAGGATCCAGAGGAGAGGTATGCAAGGACTACAACCTTTTCAGACCCATACACACATCGACATGCCAGTTTTTGCTAAACAGTAAATACTTCACCATGCTTGGAGGTTCTCTAGGCTGGCCTGTGTGTCGTGTCACAGTAGTGGCTGATGAACAGACAGGCAGCAGATTTACTGTCTGCTCTGTGCTTTAGATAATGACATTGCCCCCAACCGTGTCTTCCCCCGAGGAACAGAGCTAGGCAGCTCCCTCGTTTAAGATGGTTTATAGTTCTCCTGCGTCCGGGTCTGGCTGTGCCCGCCATAATCATCATCATCATCATCAACATCCATGGGAAGCTTTTCCTACTCATCCAGAACTTTCTCAAGCTGTCAGGCTGGAGTAAGTTTGTATATGTATGTGAATGAGAGAGAGTGTGTTTCTCAGAGCATGTGTGAGTGTAGGTTGGCGTCAAGTTGAGCCCTTTGAAAGACAAGTTAAATTTAAAGAAAAAGAAAAGAAAACAAAGAAAGCTTAAACATACAAAAAGGGAAAAAATGGAGAGATCATTGACTATCAAACACCTTTCACTTTCTCTTCTTCTCTTGTGTGTGTGTGTGTGTGTGTGAGTGTGTGTGTTTGTTTGGAGGTATGCAGCTGTCCTGGGCCATGTCCTGCTGGTGGTGTGTCTGCAGCATGGTCCTGTCATCAGGGGCAGGCTGACGCGTGCTACTGCCCCCTCCAGTTGTGACCCCAGGGCCCCATCACAGCGTCGAGGCAGATGGGGAGAGAGAGACTCCATGGTCCGAGACCCCCCCACCGAACTCTCCCCACAACCCTGGCCTGACCAGGCTCTGAAGCTCTGCCAAAACAGCTTCCTACACTGAGGTCTGCGGGGAGAAGGCAGTGGGCCTTTGAAGTGGTTGCGGTGAGTAAGAGAGAAGGAGAGGGAGAGAGAGAGAAAGAGAGAGCAACGCAACAGGCACTGGCAAGCTGCCTGATGAGTTCGAGGAGAGGGAAGGAGGGAGAGGGAGGCTGAAAGGAGGAAAGAGGAAAGGAGGTAGAGAGCAGGAAAAAAGAGGGAGCCACTATGGGAATAAAACAGAGATGATGAGGAAAGGAGAGGAAGAGAGAGAGAGTGAGAGAGAGAGAGAGGGAAAGTGGTGCGATTGCATGTTTAAATCATCGGCCAGCCAGCACTGTGCCCCGTGTGCTCTTGGGAGGGGAGCGCGAGCAGAACATGTTGACCTGCTGTGGCAGATTTATCTGCCTCCTTTCTATTCATTTCCAATGTAACGACTTGATCAGGGATTTACTAGTGACCCCAGACTGGCCCAACCTTGGCACAGACAACTGCCTGTAACATGTGTTGGTCAGTGGTTTTCAGAACATCCCTCTGAAAATTTAATGTTGTTTGGACAGGGGCTGTGGGAAAAAGATTTGTATACAGCTGAGGCCTCGCCCTTCGTATTTTCTGTTTGGAGGATTTTGGTTTGTCTCCAGTTAAGGGAAATACACAAGTCTTACATTAGAGACTCAACTCGATTGCCAGGGTTTCTGTAAATAAAAAACATGCCAGTGCAGATTAGAAAGTCTCTAGGTAGTAAATAAACTTGTTTTTGTGTATAAAGCAACCCCCAGTACTACTAACACACCACACCATACACTGCATATCCCTGTTAGAAAATCTCACATGGTTGTGTTTGGGTCGATTTTGAAATCTATTTACAGATAAATAAAAGCTTAGTCTTAGAAAGCAAAACTGGTACACTAACTTTCATTTTAGAATGTTCTATCTTGGAGCATTTCATCAGGTTTTATTTAGTACCACATCATGTTAAAAGCTTGTTGTAAATAAACTTGGACCGTATGAGTCTATCGCAGCATGGCCAGTTCTAAAAACTGCTAACTTGCATAACAGTCTGGACAGTAAGTGATTATCCGCTCAGATGCCCACTTCTCTGCATGGTGCCCGTGGGCATCTCGCTACTGGCACATGAACGGGCACACCGTGCCAGCCCACACACTGTGCCCACAGGAGAAGGCATGAGTGGGTACAAGGTGAGAAGCACACAATGATCCAACTGGGTGTCAGAGGCAATAAGCATGTGTCCTTTGGGGTGGCAGAAAGAATATACAGTATATATGTGCTGTTTATATATGCATAAATAGATGGATACATGTATAAATAGAAAGTTGATGTGGATGTATAACTAGAAAAATTATTAGCATTTCAAGTGTGGTGGCTCTGTGTTGATGCCAGCCTAATACTTTGGCTAAATGTTGGGTAGGACATATGTTCTCTCCCCTATGAATTTGTTTTTCATTATGACCCTGCTGGACATGGCATTGGGTGTCATGACAGTGGAGCAAACTGGCCAGACTAAATAAACGAAGAAGCCATATTGGTTCAGCATGACATGAGACCCCATGTGATGGGTTTAATCACCATGCATGGATTGTGCTAGCAAACATTACATTAGTACATCTTTCCTCCATGATCCATTCTCTACCTAAATTTACCGCTATCTACCTAAATCTACCTAAATTCTGGACCTAAATTTCACATTGACAAACAATACAGCTAATCTGCTCCACCTTCTAGAATGTTCTGTAGGTCATTTTAGCTCCTCGACTTGTAAGACATGCCCCCTCCTAATGGTCCCCATGAAGAAGCACTGTGGCTATTGAATCATTTGGCCCCTTTGTGGTTTGATGGGATTGGAGGAGCAGGGAATATGCTCATGGGCCCACCTCTACAGGCAGACAAAAGAAGGGGGATGGGGGGGTGAGAATGAAAGAAGGCTGAAGCCAATAGAATGAGTGTATCCACCGTTTAGATGCAAGTACATGAGATGACAGACAGTTCACATCTTTGGTCATGCACGCTTATAGACCCTCTAGAACGTCTCTCCCAACAGACACAGACAGACACACACACATACACACACACAAAGAGGCTGAGAAAGTCCAGCTGAAGCTAATTTTACTGTAATGTCGATCAGTCATCACACGCGCACCGGGGCCATAATGTTTTAATATCTTGGATAATATTATTCCACCACAGTTCCCCATGAGCATGTGCTGTTAAATATAATTTAAGGCTTGAACTGAATTATCCTTGTGTATTAAAAAATCTGATTTTATTTAGGTCCCTGTGCTATGACTGATGTTTGGATCTAAATTTGCACACTTGGAAAATATTTTGTTTGGGCCCTAGTGGGAATCTCTTCAGGCAAGAGAACAGCTTCATCTTCAAATTTGTCCACATGGGACCTGAGCCAATATCATCACAGCTATACTCTATGTAGAACACTTCAAAAAATGGGAAGTTCTAATGATTTTTAATTAGGATATTTTAGTTGGTTAAAGGAGAAATCCTGTGTGAGTTAGTGCAGAGGCCTGTTGTTTAAGTCTGTGAGTGCTATGAATTGATTCACAACGGATTTCTCCTTTGAGTGCATGCAAATCTTCTCAAATATGCACTCAGTGACTAACTACTGAATATTCATAGTGGAAATGCATGCTGATGTTAGGTACAGCTCACTGTGAAAAAACAAACATAAAACTCTAAACATCTAATATGGACATAATTTAGCAGTGAACGAATGAGCCATTTATTTTATTCCTCTTTTTGTTATATGTCAAGCCAAAAAAACACAGATGAACCTTTTTGAGGGTCTAGTGCTTTGCTTTCCCTGTCCCTCTCTCACACTTGAACCATGCCTTGGTTCACAATTCTCCCTCCATTGCCCAAAACTCAAACCATGTCAGCAATTGTCACAGACTATATTTCATTTCCCTGGATTGGGGTTTTCCTGCAAGGCCCCAAAGCACTTGCTTAGGCATTGTTTGGAAAGATTTGTGTGACCCTCTCCAACTCTGCAACCCTCCACAATTACCATACAGTCCTCTCGGCTTTGCAAGCACACTCTCTCCAACAGAAACACTTTTGTTTGGAATGCAGTGAATGAATGTGGGTTAGGAGATTGGTCTGAAACACTATCATATCATGTTTTCCAAAACATCACAGAAGTTGCTGGAATCTCGAAACCAAATAAGAATAATAAATCATAATCAGGTATAACACTGAGAAGCTTCATGTTCTACAGTTCTGCATACATTTTAGCCGTCATGTGTTTTAGATTTCCACCTGAGGCAGTTTGTACTGTATTATATTGCAGGGCAGGGCAAGTCCAGCTTGTTTCATTTCGGAAGCTGACAGCATGAGTACTAACATTTTTTTATTTCATTTTTTCTCTTTAACTTGACAGACCCGTGGTCTTTGATGCAGCTTACTGTGTCAAATTCAATGTGAGACTGTAGAAGCAATACTCAACCCCCTGATAGGACTATCCATCTGTGTGTCAGATCGTTATGCCTCTACCTGAGTAAGGAGAATAGACCTGGTTCTCAGATCGTGCCTCACTGACATTCTCAATAGGACATGACCTCAAAAAGGCAATACTCCCATCACTCACCCTTTCAAGAGAGTGGCAAAGGGCAAATGGCTCCAGTCTATTGGGGTCAAAGATCAAAGAAGATCTATTCCACATGGATTGGTCTTGAAAGAACTCTGTTGACCAACAATGTCATTAGGGTGAATTGAGAGCATGTCACGCATGGAGGGCACATTCTCTCCATCCTCAACACACACACACACACACACACACACACGCACACACACACACAAACACAAACACAAACACAAACACACACACACACGGACAATTAAATCACTCTGGTTGTTTAGCTATTGTCTGTATTAGGCTAGGGTCCATGGGAGCACAGTGCAAGTGCTTTGATGTCGAAAAAGCAAAACTTCCTCTGATCTCGTGTTTCTGTTTAGTAAGAGAGGAAGATACACAAAGCCAGCTCCCTGGAGTCTGTTCAATGCTAATGGGATTCATTGATATTAGCTAGCAGCTTTGGCTCCCTGTTTTTCCTCAGCCTCTCTCCTGCAGGAAGAAATAGACAGATAAAAATGGCTCGGGAGAAGGGAAACAGGAGGCAAAGGGAGGGATTCATTGATATTAGCCACTGTCTCCATTTGTCTCAGCCTTTTCCCTAAGGAAGAGTAGAGAGAGAGCAAGAAAGAGAGAGAGAAAGAGAAAGAGAGAGCTGAAAAAGAGAGAGCCGTCAGCGGCAGCGGTAGCGGTAGTTGAGAGGCCTCTCAACATGACCTTAGCCGCCCCAGGGGTTTATGGAACCTATGGTGCGCCCAGATAAACACTTCCTGTCCCGATTTCACACCTGTAGTCTATCCTTTCCCCACAGGTCCCCTGAGGCTCATGGGAAACTTGACAAACTGGTCAGTGCGCTCTTTAAAAAGCTCCTGTGTCTGGCCCCCGCAGACACCATCTCTCTCTGTCTCTCTCTCTCTCTCTGTCTGTCTCTGTTGTATTTGACCCACAACTGATTTAAAGTGGGACTTAAAAGCTATTAATGGCTGTTATGGTAGAAGGATTCTACACATAGACTGAGCTATATTTACCTAGCGCCTGAGACCAGAATAAAATTTAATTTTGCAACCACTTCTGGAAGGGGGATTTTGTACTGCTTGTTTAGACAAGAGGACATTTGGAGCACCAGAACGTCAGTACTATCACTCAAGGATATGGCTTCTGTGGCAGACAACAGGAAGTCAGTGTGGATCTGCGTCCCTTCAAGATGGTGTGTGGGGGGAGGGGCATTGGTTGAAGGAGAGGTAGAGGGGAGGAGGGAGGGATAGAGAGAGATAGATAGTGAGAAAGAGAGAGAGAGAAAAGGACAGAAGGAAGAGTAGATGAGGGATTGGAGGCCTGTTGTCTCAGTGTGAGTGCTGGCACCACGGCTGCTGCTCTGCATCTTAGACGTGCTCAGGAACAGTTTTTGACAGGAGGGCGGAGAGTTCAGTCTTCACCAGCAATCCCCCCACTCCCATTCCCCCACACACATAGACACACACACAGACACCTCCACCTCCTTCCAACACCCCCTTCTCCCTTTCTCCCCTCCCTGCTTTGCCCAGCTGTCTTATGTACATGAGGCCACACTCTATAATATAGAGACTCAGGACAGTGCCTTACTGAAAACATAAAAGCCAGGCTGGCAAAAGTTTATGGTTCCCCACTGTCTGTGTACTTGCCAAAAGCGAAACCTTCTTTTAACATACTGCACATGAAGACTCAAGTGATCATGTTAAACACTTGTGTTCGAAAATTTCAGACGTCACAGAGACACTTCGGCCAAACCTCAGAAAAGGCGCAGGCCTGCTCTGATACACGCCTCCACCAGATGGCCTTTCCTTCCACTTCCCCTCTCAGCGACCGCATGCTGTCGAAACATTCCTCACACCGTCGTCGCCGCTGACAGCCACGTCTTCCGACTAACTGGTCACTGATTAACAGCCTCTGTTTAACCAGGACCCGCTGGAGGCTTGTACACACCAGACCCTGCTCTTAATCACTGCCCACCACCTCCCAACACTCAGACACACACACACACACATACAGTACACACACACACACACACACACCATCCTTTCCTCTCTGTCTTCCTCAGTCGAGCCTGTCCCCGGGGCGCCGTCGTGTTCCATTCCAGCTGACACCCGGCCTCTGAGTCAGTAAACAGGACCCACTCATGTATGCACACACGCCACCCAAGGGCCCCGTAAGCCTCCATGGTCTTACATGGCTATTAATTACCGTGAAGTCACCCCCGCACCCGCTCTGATGTCCGACTAGCCACCGGGGGCTCTATTTCAATGCTGTGTTTCATGGTGGTTTGAAGATTGTACTGCAATGTTATGGAGGTAATACAGAGCAGAGTTGGCCCGAAGATAAACGATAAAGATTAAAGTATAATAATAAAATGTAGCCAGGTGTTCTTTGTTGGGTCTTTGTGAAGTTGGCATTTACAGTTTTTGCAAAAGAGAACTATCTGAATACATCTATCTTTGAAAGATGTATCATTACCATCACTGGTGCATGCTTTTTTTAGACGGCTTCCGAGTAAACAACTTTGTTGGATGCTGTTCTGAAGAGAGTAGTAAGTTTTTCAGTGGAAGAGAAACACCATCATCCTTCTCTCCTAACACGCAGCTGTTCCAGGTATTGTTCCACACTCCACACAGCCCCCTTCAACATGGAGGGATACTGATCTTATCATGGCTAAAAAAACAGGCATTGTCCGGGGGAGAGAAAAACAATCACTTCCTTCCACAAGTGTGTTGGCAATTACGTGAGGAGGGTGATGTATTAATCAGTGTAACTTTTTTTGTTTTAAAAAGACGATCCAAACATGAACACGATTTGGATATTCCTTTACATGTCTGATAGAGTTGCCTCTTGGAATAAAGACACTGTGGTGCATGTCATGTGAGGATTTCAAGCCCCTGCAAACACTCACACTTGGTGAAAAGACTGGTCTTGCTGGTCACAAATCCCATAAATCTCTTGTTCTCTGCCAAATCATCTTAAGTCGCACAGCTTTGCGTAGATATTATGCTGAATTACTTATGTACAGTAACAGGACACACACACACACATACACACACACAGTAATGCATATAGCAAGTTGCCTGTGTGATGGAGTGCAAATACAGAATGTGATTACCTTCAAAGCACTCCGCTGATACCATCATACGGCATGTACATGTATGCATTAGACAGGCAGAATATCCTGTGAGGCTGAAACAAGAGAATCAGGATAAGAGAGGGTTAAACTCAGGTCACTCTCTTAATGCCTTCCACATGGCTGTGGAACCACTGGCGTCCTACAGCCACCCCCTCCCCTCTCTCTCTCTCTCTTTCTTTCTCTCTCTCTTTCTTCTCTAAGGTGCTTTTCCCCTCAGACTCTCTGCAGTCTTTTTGCTCCGGTATAACTTTGATTATCAGCTTCATACAATTGTGTGATTATAGTGATTCACAATATTGTGCTGTCTACATTATAGTGTTTGTTTCTAAGATAATCAGGTGCCTTGCAGAAGGAATGCAATTTCTTCTATCACTGAAGGCTTTATTTTGGCCACCCATTCATACTAGTCAAAAGTTCTATCACATCTCCTCAGTCGGTCCAGTCTCTGCAATGATGGTCTGTAGTGCATGCAGAGAACCTGAAATATTCCATGGCACACTGGCCCTGTCTTTGAAAACTAGTGGAACCTCTTGAAGCCACAAACACAGTTTTTATGAGACTGTTTTAGCAAACTGCTTCATGGGTGAAAATTACCGAGCTTATCACCAGTGACTGGAAGAATTTACAGTATTAACTTCTCTGTGTAGTCCATATGGGAACACTTTCAGATCAAAACCCTTGGCTTTAATCTAAGCAGAATGGAGGTCTGCATGAAATCATTGGGGTTTTTTTTCCCCACACACTACCAGGCTTAATTTTCAGATACAAGTTGTAACACCATTCCCAATTATATCATTATAATATGGTGCGTGTTTCAATCACACTTTCTATTACTTGGAAAAAAAGTATGATTCAAAATAGATTTCCAAAGATCATCCTTCTATGATGATAATTTCGTGGAAAGGTCAGCTTTCCCTTGGTGCCTTTTGAAAAAGGGTTCTGGATTTAGCTATGGAAAATTCCTGCCGGAAGTTTGCACGTCCTCCAGCAGGAATGCTTCTGATTTGCAGGAAGGAGAGTAGGACACATCCTCAGGCAGATTCCCATCTCTTCATCCTCTTGTGCACATACACACACACACACACACACACACACACACACACACACACACACACACACACACGCAAACACACTCACAGAACTTTTACAACTCTATAACTGTCTCCATTTTCACATTCCTTGATAAATGTCCCTTCTTTATTTCTTTAGAGTCATGGTTTGTATGTTTTTAATCTTCAATTCTGTCTTTTATTTTTATTGACTTTAATTAGCAATGTGATGTTTATTTTTTGTCAGTCACTTTGGACAAAGTGTCTGCCTAGCACAATAAACATAAAAAATTTCTTTGAGCCATTTTAGTGTACTGCAGGCCATGTCCACAGCACATATCCACAATATAAAGTCTTCATCAAAGGCAGATGTTTCTTGAAACCATGAGGCAGACTACACATCCTCACAGGGGCAGGGCTCTCTGGACTGGGCTTGGCGCTGGCCTTCCTCAGCCCTTCCTGTTTGTGTCTTTGTATGTTGCATTCACAGTGTCACCACATTCAGAACCCATGGTGAGTGATTTCTTGGCAGACAAATGCCCCCTTTCTTCCTGTAACCAGAGATTTATGCTACAGTCCCTCTCACTCTTTTCATTGTCCCTGGTCACAAATGGCATTACAGTTGCCAAGGTAACCGTACAACGGGCCCGCTGATTTTTTTTCCATGTGCTCACGATGGTTATTCATACACCCCTCTGCTCTGAACGGTGGTATATTAAGCTTCCATTCTATGAGCCACCACGTAATTGACACCTGAGTCACAAACTGCCACCACTGGCTTGAACTTTAATGCTTCCTGTATGTGGCCCTTAGTCCTTCCATTTGGACCTTAGTGTGAACAGAACGTGTGGGTTGGTTACTTAATCTCCCCATCTCATCTGGACCATGGCAGTCAGTGCACACGATATGCCCCCATAAATAAACATGCTGAGGAAAAAAATGGAAGCTGGTATGACTATACATGTAACAGTGACTAGCTTCCATCATGTTCAACCGCAATTGGGATTCAGGGATTACTCTTTAATGTGCGACTTTACACTGTGAACAAATATGATTGTGCTCCTGACAGTGTGTCTCATTTCTTTCTGATGCTGAGACTGTGTAAAATTTAACACCAGGACATCTTTTCAAATGCTTGGCTGGCTGTTTAAAAAGACATTTGTGGATGGTAGAAGTCTTTGAATTGGCCATCTAACCTGAGAAAACCTAAAGTAAAGAGCTGCATAGGAGTCTGTGAACCAAAAGTGTCTGGTGTACACTACCTTTAGCATAGCCTATAACACACCTTTTCTAGAGGCGTCTGTCTCCTCATATAACAGCTCATACTTGAAAAGTCTGAAGCTATTGGTTGAAAGTGTCCGTGAGCCCGTTCACTTGGGGCGTCCATGGTAAACAATAAACAATAAACATGTCTTATGTTCCGTGACCTGTCGTTGAGTCAACAGTTTGTTTTTTTTTTAATTTCCAGTGGTTGACATACCTCGCTCTCGTAACCACTGGGTATGAATGAAAGCTTGCCAGCCGACGCCTATGAGCGCAGCCGATTGGGCCATGACGTCTGACAGCCGCTTCGACGTTACCTCCCATACTTTGCCATTCTCGCGCGTAGGCGTATTTAGACGGTGAAACTGAACTACAGACCGACTGAAACTCGCCACCCTGCTTGGGGTCACTGTGTGGGAATGTGCCGGTCGCGACGAGAAAGGATATTCATCTATTGAACCTGCTATTTCAGCTCGCGACTGAGCGCGCAAAAGAAACGAGGCTACGAGCTGCAGCGAACAGTCTTGGAAAGGCGGATAGAGCAAGGATACTTCATGCACACCTCCCAGCCGTTGCCTTTCAGCTCCGTGGTGGAGTTATGAACTAACACAACTGACATTGTGTCATCTGAAGGAAGGACAGTCAATTCGGATGCTACCGGTTGATGCTCGGACCCTGTGGCTGCAGTCCTAAAATTCCTTAGTAAGGTAAGATTTCCCTGAGAACTCAAATCACTCTTTGCCTTTAATTTACTACCGCGTCTTTCCGAAGAAAATGTTGAGGTTGCATCTGATATTTGTTATGTGTAATCTTTTGCTGGGACTAACGGGCCCCCGCTGAACACAAACATTTAAGGTGAGCTATTTTGAAATACAGCCTGCGGTAGCAGCAGTGTTGTCGCTGCCATCCAGATGTGAGCGAGCACGAAATTAAATACATAGGCTATGGGTTTATAAACTGTATGGTTATCGGACTTCGAATGCCACCCACCGGCTATCTAGTGATAATCACCGGTGAGAGAATTTTTGTCTCGGTCGAACGAGCGAACGCGCGCTGCTTTCTCTTCATTACTGATTAATAAGAGTGGGTAATCTTCATTTTGTACAATTGGGGCTTTCCCGTTGAGGAACAAACGCTTCTTTATGAAAATGAATGAGTGGCTGGCGGTAACACAATTCCCCGCTCTTGCAACGATAAGCTACATACCATGTTGTAAAGTGTGGATAATGTGGTCATTCATTTCAAAAATGGTCCCATTTATATCTGTCGCCAATGTCATGAGTCAAATGTATTCGAATAGCTAGTGTGTTACAACAAGTGTTACATTAACCATTTATTGTAAATAAAACAGCATGTTATGAGCTGCAATATTGTGTGGTTGACGGAAAATAATGGTCTTCTATTTTACAACATGTAATTGGTAATATTTTCTTTTTAATAAGTAGCTTAATGAAGAAACTGTACACATTCGGAGTGGACGGCGTTTAGTCAAATGAATCACTACACTCACTGACAGTCTGTGCATCTGCAAGTAGCATTAAATGTCGTTGTAGTGTAGTACAGTTTTTAGTCGTTTTGGTGGTGCGACCTCTGGTTTCTGTCATCTTGATGACCTCATTGTTTGTGTCAGACTCTAAAAATAAATCAGAATAGGCTACAATACATCTGATAGTTTGTGTCCAAATGATTAAACACAAGATAACCTCATGATAACTCCTTAAACTTAACACTGCTGAAAATGGCTAATTTTATTTTTGCGTGGGTTAGGTATAGTGGCTTTCTGCAAGCAACATGAAAGAATCAATATCCACATCATCAATCAATACCAACATTAATATCAATATCCACGTCATTACACCACATCATACTGTGTAGTTTAGAGTTTAGTAAGTGGAAAGTCTATGATCTTAGATGTCTGTAGTCAATATAGTTCTTTATAGTGTGCATGCTGGCCATGGGTAGATTTTTCCTTCTTTACACACACCAGTATGTCTATTAGGCTACATGGACTTGTAAGTTCAAGGCAATTAAACTCTAGCATCCAGAAAACACAAATCTCACTCTAATAGATGATTCTGTGCTGTGGTCCGATTGGGCCTGTAATGTAATCTCTCTCTCCTAGACCTCTGCATCTTAGCCTTACTTAGTAGGATAAACTGACAAGTCCTATGACAGGGGTAGAATGTGAAGTGCTTATACAAAAAAATGCAAACCTGAAGACATGGCCATGACATCAGATAGCTTGAGGTCTTCTTGTGAAAATGTGTGTTGATTTAGTCAGATGACCAGACACATTTAGAGGCAGGAACTGACAGTGTTGTGGTGGTTGGTGAGTTGTGACTTGATTGGGGCAGGGGTAGACAAGAGACTGTGTATCAAGCAGGACTAGCTGTGGATTCTGAATGGCATCTGATGGAGGAGAGATGTGAACGTGGGTCAGGGCCTGAGTCATTTAGTCAGTCCCTCTGTGTAGAGAGAATTGTGAATCAGTTCCTGTGTGGATGACAGGCAGGATGGAATTTGATGGAAGCACCAGATCCTCTCATATGTCACATCGTTGTTGAGAGTCTGTGTGAAAAACTTAGTCAGATGATCATGTAACACAGTTTGTTTGTGTTTGTTGTAAAAACAAAGGGGTCCTTATTTTCTAATCTATAGCATCAGCTAACTTTCTTTCTCTTTCTCTCTCTCTCTCTCTCTCTCTCTCTTTTCCTTTGTTTGTGAATGTGTGACATATACACACTCAATAACAATTTTACTGTTTTGAATGTTACCGTGTTTATGTCAAAGTGGTTGGATAATTTATAGCCATGTTTTGTGTAAATTTAAATCAGTAAGGATTAAGTCCAGGATGTAAGTCCACTGGTGGATTTACAGGTCTGGTCCATATATACAGCCACATGCTATTTTTTTATACATCAAAGGATGTCTGCTCAATTTGATAATGCTTGGCCCTGCAGATAAAAGAGCCGGCTCCTGGAAGAAGTGCGGGCCTTTGCCTCATCCTTCTGCCGTCTGTCAGCCTTCTCTGATGGTTCCATGACATACTTACTCAAGCTAGTTTCCATGCAACACACACACAGACACACACACACACATGCCTCACACTGTGTTTGGCATGCGCACAAACACATACAAACACACACGCACACACATGCTGCATACACACACGCACACACACACACACACACAATAACTCTTCAGGGTTATGTGTCATCTGAGGCCGTGAACTGCCATGTTCCACAGAATATATATATTTCCCTTTCACTGTCATTCTGTCAGTTCTTTCGCTGAACTGACACAACTCTGAATTATTCATCAGAGATGTGAGTCTTAGGGTTTGGCCCTATGCTGTGTGCCATTGCGTCATCTACGTATATACAGCTCCGTGGGTTTGTTCGAGCAGTCATTCATAACTTATGGTCCAAAACTGAGCCTTAACTCTTTGAATCCCTATAAATCTGGCTTAGGGTTGTATGTGTGAGTGTGTGTGTGAGTATGTGTGGACGTATGGGTGGAGGAGAAGTCTGGGTAAAAACGTTGTGTGAATGCGCTGTGTCAAAAATCTCATCTAACCTGTGAAGGCTTATCCCAGGGCAAGGAGGCCAAATTGGCGGAGCTTGTTCAAGGTGCAACAGTTGTTTCCTACATCAAAAGGTGTCTTCTTTGGAATTCCACTGGGCTGAGACCTGCCGTTCCACTGTGTTTTTTTTATCAGCTGCGTTTTGTTTATCTAGAGATCGTGGGCCACCGGAGTGTGACTCATCGCAACCTGTGAAATGATAACAGTCTTCTTGCTAGTTTTGTAGTAGTTTTGTGTTATCTTTTTCTTTCCGTCTTCTCTCTGGGAAATCATTATTCTGTCAGATATGTCTGAAACCAATTAGCCAGTCCTCACTATGCCATAAATCATCACTAGCAAGACGCTTTTATGTATTTATTTTTTGTTTTCTGAAAAGGAAAATTAGTAGAATATAACATAAAAAATGTGGAATGTGTCAAGTCAGTGCCTTGGATGTCCAACTGGGATTATTTCAGACATGGAAGGTCAATGGCTGAACAGAAGTTGGATACAAAAGATGAAATTGAACAGTGATGAACAGTGTTCCTTGCACAGAAATTAATGCTGACTTGCAGGTTTTTTTTACACACATACACACACACACACACACACACACACAGACATACACATACCCCCCCACACACGTACAGACACGTGCACCTACACACCCTTTCTGCACACACGCATACCACACATTCAAATGCAGCCCTTGGAGGGCAGCCATATTTATTTGGGTCAGCCAATAATGGTTCCTGTCAGAAAATGCCCCCCTTCATTTTGGACCTCTCCCCTCGTCTAGCATTTGAATGGTGCCTCAACAGGCTGTGACATGCTCTCGACTACTCTCTAAATCTGCTGTGATATTAGCCAGCCGGGGGTATTTCAAGGCTGGCAGTATGGTATTCCAGCCACTGACAGGGCACTGGTCGGACAAACAGACACACACACACACACACACACACACAATTTCATGCACACTTAACGTAAACACAAGCACATACAGACATCGGGGACTCTCTCTCTTTCACACATACACACATATATAGATGCACACAGACACACACACACACACACACACACACACACACACACACACACAGACACGCACAAGGTAAAACAGAGAAGCCACTGACACTGACGCTCTTGACAGGAAATGATGAGGAATTTTGTGAGAATGCCGTTGTTACTGTAATCTATATTGCAACTGATTGTTTTCTGACTGTGCCTTGACAGACGGAACAAAAAAAGATCAAGATTGGCGCTAATCCACAACAAACCACGGGGATTTCTTTAATCTCTGTGTGGCTGCTGTGCAGTAGAGTGGGCTTGCTGGTTGGCACCAGGTCAAGGGGGTGGGGGTGAAGTGAGCTGATTGATCCCCTACCACACCCAATCCCCAACCCCTAACCCCACCTCCTGCACGCAGGGTCATGTTAGTTGGAAGGCTCATCCGCACTCAGGCCCATTATACACTCAGTGTGTGGGTGTGTGTGTGTGTTTCTACGTGTGTCTTTGTGTTTCTGTGTGTGTGTGTGTGTGTGGGTGTGTGTGTATGCATGTGTATGTGTAGTATCAGCTGTATCAGTTCTGAGCTCCAACTAAAGCAAAATGTGCACTGCACTGACTTAAGTCTTGTTTTCTCTGCACGGCCAGTTTACGTTTGCTGTTTGTATATGGTTCAACAAGCAGACAGCACTTGGTGGCTGGAAGCACAAACACGGACAGACATGCGGGAGCCTCTCCCAGTTCCCTGAGCGCGCTAGAGGTGTCGAGCTATGACTAATCTCAGGTGATCAGCTGATCGCACTCTCTCTCTCTCTCTTTGCTTACACTTTCCAGGTGACTTATTTCAGTCTTGACTGTAACCCAGTTCAGCCTGGACTTGGGGCGCGGTATTGAAATGATTTTAGAAAAGGGTTTGCCAAGTTGGAACAGCTGTGAGAAAGTCTTTAATGTGCTTTATTCAGTCTAGTTTAGTGTTGAGAGAGAGTGAGAGACAGAGCATAGGGCCTTGAAGTCGGGGAGCATGCAGATCTACTGACTCTATTTTGGGTAATGGTCGTCCATTTAATTTACTCACTGAAATTATTATTATCTCTCTCTCTCTCCCCTCTCTCTCTCTCTCCCTTACTCCCTCTCTGTCCCTTTTTTTCTGAAGGAATCCTAGAAACTCTTAGCAAGATGTGCCAGATGTGTTCTTTGCCTTCTTTGTGTTAGAGATGATACTGGAGACTTCTTTGCTATCCACTGTTGACTCATACGTGTAGGCAGTATTCTCTGTTTATTTGATTCTCCCATTTCCCCTTCCACTTGGTCTCGCCCGTGAGAAATTCCACGGCCGGAAAAATACAATTTTCACACATGCTGGAAAGAACCCAGCTGTTCTAGTTTGAGTCTCACCTGTTCCCCTCCAACTCTGACGGACAGACATGCCTACAGAACCATACTGAGTCACTGTCTTCGCCATGCCAACCTCTGGGACCCCTGTCCTGTTGTAACAGC
Source organism: Tenualosa ilisha (assembly GCA_015244755.2). NCBI lineage: Eukaryota > Metazoa > Chordata > Actinopteri > Clupeiformes > Clupeidae > Tenualosa > Tenualosa ilisha. Next base: position 493,251 of record PYXC01000904.1, read on the forward strand.
CTGCCCATAATTAGCAAAGTCTTCTTTTTCTATCTTGCTTTTCACTCTCTGATGAATTGGACTGGATGCAAAGGGGGAAATGATATGTCTATTTATATGCACTCTACTCTGGTGTATGCATTGTGTGTGTGTGTGTGTGAGTGTGTGTATGTGTGTGTGAGAGAATGTGTGTGTGTGTGTGTAAGAATGTGTGTGTGTGTGTTAACCTGCTGCGTGCACAGCAGCAGCCAAGAGTAATGGACTCCAATCAGCCCGCACCAGTGGTGCATGCACCAGTCCTGCGGTCTGTCAGTGCACTTGATTGGCCCCCATGGGATCCAGACGAAGCTGCCTCCTTAATAGCCCTTACACCGATGATGCTGACAAGTGGGGCATGAGTCAGCAATATCTAATCAGAGCCTCCCGCCAGTATGTCATCTGGCGTCTACCACCCATGGCTCACTGGCTGCATGATGTTCAGCAACTTTAGGCAAAGAAGTTGCAGAGAGAGAGAGAGAAACTGCATCAGCGTGCTGAAGGTATGGCTATACTCTCTCTGTCTGAAAGTTCCTTTGCAAGTACACTAAAAACACACAAACACACACACACACACACACAAACACACACACACACACGCAAACACACACACACTCTTAGAAGGCAAACTTAGAAACCTCGCCACCACCACACAGTCCACGCTGCCTTTCCTGTGACCACTGCTGGCCTGTCTGCGTGTTCCTCTGATGCTGTTGACAAAGCCCAGTGCATACAGCCCAGACGGGCCCATTACTGTGTCTTCAAATAGACCGAATGTCAGACCGTGCAGCTAATTCCGCATGGTGCTTATTACGAAGGAAGATAGTGAGTTCATTGAAATAATGCAGCTCAAATATCTTTTGCTTATAGCATTACCATTTGTAGTGCATCAAGGGTTCTTTGTTACATCTTAAACATACTGTGCAAATATAGTTGTTTTTGCTTAAGTTGTGTCAATACGGAAGTAGCTTTGATCAGGTTGAGGCATGAGTGTATGTTCGTGGCAGACGAATGAATGGCTTGTTTGATCAGGACATTCTTGGTGTTGTTGAATAGGAAATGTAATACTCAGCCTTCCTCTCCATTGAAACACTCAGGCTTGTTATTAATGTCACATGCCATTAGATGAAGTAGATGAGAATAGGCACATTAGCTTCCTCAGAGGAAACCACAGAGTCAAGATGGCGAGTGTCCGTTTCTCCGTGAGCACTGGGGCTGACCTTTTTAACTCCTCTACAGTATTCAATTCTTCAATATTCTTCCGATTTACATTTATGCGTTTAGCAGACCCTTTTATCCAAAGCGAATTTGTCAACTATCAATTGTTTGGGGCCAGTCTCCCCTAGAGCAACTTAGGGTTAAGTGCCTTGCTCAAGGGCACAGCAGTGGCAGCTGGGATTCGAACCCACAACTTTTCACGCTATTTGCACGCTAGCCAGGTTCCTTAACCACAACGTTACCAGCGCCGGATTTCCAATGCCAGTCAGCTCTTTTGTCTGTCAGGACACAAGTCAGCTGTGAAACCCTCAGGGTTGTCAAGAGACTGGAGACGCCGCCTTTTATATCCTAAGGACTCATAATTATCAGATTTGATCCCCCCCCACTCCCATCCCTCTTTCCTCCCTCCCTCCTGCCTCATCATCTCAGAAAAAATATTCTTTTCAGGCTGCATTTTTTCCCCTTCTTGTCTGTGAAGCATCTGTGGGCAATTGGCTTTCTATTTTCGTACAGTGCATGCCAACAGAGGAAGCTCTTATGTTAAGCTGGCAGCTTGGGGAAAGCTCTTCATAAAGCATGCATTGTCCAGAACGGGGGCTTTCACAAAACCATGGCATGAACCACCCAGCGAAGACAAAAGATTCCTCCTCTGAAGCAGTATGTATGGCACACTGGGCCCGATGGCGAATGGGAAATTTCAAATTCGCCAATTTGAAAGTTCTGCCGTCTAGCAAATTAACCTGGACTGGTGGAACATCGCAATTATGAACCAGTCAGGGTCGTATGAACCAATCACGGCCAGCAGGAAGCAGTTTGACTCGCAAAGGTTTAGGATGACGCAAGTTCAGCAAAAGGATTTTTTTCCTCCAGCGTAGGAATAAATAAATAAATAAATAACAGTGAGTGAAATTGCAGTCTCCTGTTAATTGGATATGATGGGCTTACCAGGAAGGATTAATGGTGCACTGACGAAATCTGTTTGCATAGCTGTGACTCTGTGTCAACCCTCGCTGTCAGGGTATTTGGCGTGACGAAGCAGGAGAGCTGGTCACTGGGTGTCAGTGAACAATTGTAAATGTTTCAAACAGTCTGTGACCTAAGCAATACTCTGTATTGTGGATAAGGAGACACGAGGCTAAGAGACGCACAGCGCAACAACAACTACAACAAAAATAGAAGTTGTTGAAATTCCTTCCCTGATATATTTACAAGTGACTCAATGTCATTAAATTCTCATTGAGATGAAGTCTGACCTAACCAGCATTGATGAGTCCAGTAGAGGAAGCCTGTGGATGACGCTTTGCCTGTGTGCTCTGTTAGAAACTTGGATCCATGAGGCTTATGGAGAGATTAGCTGTGGGTTTACGTCTGCCCCAAGCCTAGCCGTGGCGGCAGTGCCGTGCCGGCTCCATGGCAATTGACTTAATTCTCACAGACTCTAATCGGCCTGATCTTATCAAGGATTCTCAAAAAAGAGGATCGTGTCGGTGTTGTGGTGGGTGTGTTCAAGGGAGGCGATGGAAGCTTGTGTGGTTCACGTCTTCATTGGTGCTGATGTCATCAGATGCCGATGTTGACTTGGGCACTATGTGCAGCACCAGCCCAGTCTGATGGCATGTGTGTGTGTGTGTGTGTGTTTGTGTGTGTGTGTGTGTTTGTGTGTGTGTGTGTGTTATATGGTGCCAGTTGGCGAGATCTCTCTCCTGTCTCCACAGGCAACCCTTCGTGACAAATCATAACATCCAACGCTCTTTCACTTGGCCTACTGTCACCAGCCCCATTGCTTTGGAAACAATCCCTCAGGCAGACAGTTTCCAGAATACTCTGTCTGCTCGAGGCCTGCGTGCTCTTTGAAGTAAGCAGCCGCGAAGAATGAGAAACGTCTTTCTGAAAATGTTTTTATGGGAGCGGTGGAATATGGAATTTCCCGGAAACTTATGACCTGGAATGGTCTGACTGATTGTGCCACTGCAGGGGATGTCCAGCTTTGTGCTCCTGGATGCGGAGGTCTCCACCATACGTTGTCTTGAAGCTCATGAGGGAGTGAGTGGGCCCACTGTGACATTCTCAATTAGCTGGCTAACGTTGTTGCTGCAGCAGAGAGGTTTTGTGAGAAGCAGAACCCAGATCTGATAGCCCACACATTGAGCCCGTGCGGTGGTGTCCTGCTGGGAGAAGCTCCAGGCCCAGTTGACGATGGAAAGTATACAAATGGGGATCACATGTTGTCGCCTCCATCCTCAACCAACCACCCCCTAACCCCCCTAACATTGTGGCCCACTGGAAAAACACACACACATACACTCACACACACACAATAAAAAAACACAAAAGAGCCTGACTTCCGCCAGACAATGAGACGCTTGTTGGCCGATCTAGTCAAAGGGGATCTCAGAGCCACGCACACCTCCTGTTCACACACAATATGTTCAGGCTTCTCTTTCTCCTCCTTGTGCTCTGTGTTTTGTCTTTCATCCCCCATCTCTCTTTCTCTCTCTTTCTCAACAGGCACTCTGGGGTTCAGGCGAGCGCCTGCACCTTTGTGAGGACAAGTTTTAGAAGCGCTAGCCAGGCTAATCAACTGCAGCTGCTAGCTTTCAATGTAGATAATAGGTCTGTGAGTCCAACTGAAGTCTGCAGACTCACTGAAACAGGGTATGCTTTAAAGAAATGTTTTACTGAAATACTGAAATATTTACTGATGCCCAGTAAAATATACTGCAGCATGTTTCATTCCTCTACTATGTATTTGAGGCAGTAAACATTTATTTCTGTTGGAGTTACTTTTAAACAGAAGCTGAATGGCCGAATTCAGTGCCTGATGTGGTTTAGTATTGTAGGCTCTCGTTAAGTGTGTAACTTAATCAAAAACCAGAGCATTAAATCCACTGGCAGTGGTGCCTTTAGACCAGAGCAAATCTCTTTGACAGCAGTCATAAAAATTCCGCTTTGAATGGACTCTCCAAAATTTAGTTCCTTTAACGTAATTTTCATGATTGGCAGACAGAGATAGGCCTTTACCTTGAAATATATCATAAACATATGGCTCAGCCTCTTTGTCTCCAAGATCACAGCCACTCAAGGATAAATTACTTCCATGTGAGATAACCCACTTCACTCAAGGCAGAGTTGGGTCGCACCGAGATGAACGGGATGGTTTTGATAAAAAGACTATCACCTGTTTCATCTTGATAGGTCTGTCTCTTCACAGTAATAGATCTGTGTCAATAATTCCACTAAGGGCTTTCAAAAACCCTTATAATTCTCTAACCTGAGTGTACGCCATGTCAGGAAAGAGTATTCACCATCCCAAATTGCTTGACTTGGAAGCTTTTTTGGCTTTTCTCCTTTCTCCATCACAGCAAGCGTAAGAGGGCTTTGATGTTGCTTGTTGCTGGTATTAATATGCATTGTAACCGACAACAGTTCTTTGATTATTTTCTTTTCTTTTTTCTGTCTACCATGTCCTGTGCCGTCTGCCTGCGGGGACCCAGAAAGAAACCTTTTTGTTTTTGCTTCCAAACAAGCCCAGCCTGAGTGTTTGTGCACAGACTCCTCCATTCATCCTTGACGGGGTCAATTAAACACCACTGAAAGAGAGGAGGCTGTTCTATTTACCAATATCCTTAGCATGACGGCTTGGCAGGCAGTCAGGCAGGCTGTCTCGCCGAACGGTCAGGCGAATTAATTTCATAGATTGGTCGTGTAATGAACCCGAGTAAACTCTCATTATCAGCCGTCACACTGCTGATGAGGGATGATGGATGGCGGCATGGAGCTCCCGCCAAAGACTGGCGCCGTCTCAGGAGCCCTAGCTGCAGGCACATGGGAGTTTCGGGGATATGAAAACAATGTCACTGCCAAAATGGCGGCATACGTGGCGTGTTACAGTCATCTGGAGAACAGTTGCAGTTTAACAGAGGGCACGCCACTGTTTGCAGTGTTGAGAAGTAATACATTACTAAGTAATATATTGATGTTATTTTATTACTTGTACATTTTCAAAATGCTGGTAATATTGGAGCTATTTTTGAAAGTAACTAAATAGTAAATCAGTGATATTAAGAGTTTGTCAATCAGTCCAGGCTCATAGAAGGCAGGCTAGGCTTCTGCTCAATGTCACATTTCGCTACAGTACTAGTCAAGTACCTATCCAAGGTACCTCAGCCAAAAAGATTGCAGGACGAATCAGAGAGAGGGCAGTGTCCTCTTGGGAGGACCCAAAACGATGTCATGACCAAAAGGTTGACCAAAGGTGAATGGCTGAAGGTATACCCAGGGCCAGACTCTATGCACAAAGTGAAACGATGTGAGAGAGTCTGGTTCACAAGGCTAAGGTCATAGAGCTAAAAAACAACAAACAAACAAAAAAAAAAAACAGTTGGCTTTTTCTGCAAGTCCAAGTAGCTACATATTTGACAGGTCTGGGGTCACTGGATTAGAGCCTATATAATAATACATTAGTTATAACGTAATCAGTAACTTATTTCAATTTCTTGTCCAACATTGTGTATCTTTGTGTGCAAGGTGTGACCTGGGTGGCACTTGTATGCTGCTGACTCAGCATTAGTGTTGGTCAGTGTCCATGTGTTAGCACAGCGCTCGCGTTAACTCAACACCAGACTCTGGGGGAGACGAACAGGCTGAAATGGTCCAGAGCGGCGCTGGCTGCCCAGTGGTATGAGAGGTATTTCCCCACCATCCGTGCGGAACGCCGTGCCCAGACTCTGTGCCCAGACTAGCAAGCAGCCACACAAAAAATATGAAGTAGTTCATGTATATGTACTTGGTCCCTCTGTATTTGGTAATGACAGCAGCACACAAACATGGAGGCATATGTTGAAATCTATATACTTCAGTCTATACACACCAACATGGTCAATCCAAATACATGCAGATTTTCTTTGTTTTTCTTTATGTCACGGGTCTTCGTCTCTGCACATGTTTGATTTGCGGTGCCATTGTCTGTTCTCACCACAGTCTTATGTAACATCACTACCTTCTCCAGAGCAAACAGCTCCTCAGTGTCTCAGACTCCCAATGGCATTCCAGCTCAGCGTGAAAGCTTCTCCTACTGGGTGGTTTGCTTCAGAAAAAAAAAGAAAAGAAAGAAAGAAAGCTCCTCTGCTGAAACAGTAACTACCGCAACGCTGAAGAGCTAAAGGCTTCTCGTTTTTTCACAGAGGCAGTTGACAGACTCCTAATTGCTCATGGTTGGAGTTTGCTAATGAGACTCAACACTGCAATTAAAACAGCAGCGGACAGATGGGAATCAGATGGAGGTCTCTTTCACAACAGTCTTTACAAGAAGAACAAGTAGAAGAAGAAGTAGGAGAGAAGGAAGAAGAAGAAGAAAAAGAGTTGAAGAGGAAGAAGAGGTCAATAATGAAAGCCATTTGGATGGGAACCCCCTGTTCGGACTCCACTCAGTCAGATGCCTGCAGTCACAGCGTGTCTGACTGTCCGCCCGTTCCCCTCCAGGGAACAACAGGCCTTTTTGGGAAATCGCATTTCACACACAGGAATCTCAGCCTGCTCTCCACAGAGCTCTTCTCTTTGTTTAATTTTTTTTGTGAGGAGGCGGTTATCAAGCTCCCTGGGGGATCATCATGTGTTTATCACCAACTCAGCAGAGAAGACTGAAAGAAAGGTTTTTTATTCAGGAGGGGATTGACTCACAAAGTGATGCAGTTTCTCCACAAGAGTGTGTGAGAAGAATGTTAGTCACTGTTAAAAATGTTGAAGACAGGACAAATTCATGGGTGAATCACTGGCCTTCTTGTACAATTGAGAGCACGTTCCTGAATGGCTACCAGAATGGTTATGAGGTTGATTCTCTGTGCTATACTTAAAGGGGAGGTTTTGGATATTTTTGCATCAGCATATTTAATTCAGAGGCAGTGGGGCGCTGGTATTTCAGGATGCTTTGTGAGCGGTATTCGTGTACCAGTCAAGTGTGGATTCTTCCTTCCTCAGTAGGTTGGATATTTATTTGTCTGCCCTAGTGGCATGAGTAGATTGTGTGTGTATGTGTGTGTGTGTCAGCCTGTGTCTCAAAGTGCAGGGATGCGGCCACACAGCTTGCAAGAAGGAAGTGACTGTCAAATGAGGTCATCCATCAGCAGTGTGATGTCAGGCTCAGGCCCAACACACTTAGACACACACACCCTAATACACACACACACACACACGCTCCACACCCTGCGGTCCCTGAGCCCCTGCCCTGTCCACGTGAGACTCGGCATCCAACAGCAACATCTGGCCTGAGTCAAAATACCGACCTTGTTCTCTGTCCAGTGCAACACACACACACATATTGTCTGAGTCTGTCATGCACATAGCCAGCTTGCATTCTCTCCCATGCAGGCACATGTCTACCTTTCAAACATGGCTGACTCCTGCCCTTCCTCAGACAAGCATTTCCCCTCTTCCTCTCTCTAGAGCATGTCTCTAAGAGTCTTAAGCTCCGTTTCCCTAAACAACGCTGATCTTATAATCCATACGGGGTTATCTGTGGTTAGTGTCAGTTTCATTATTTATTGTCTCTCTTTGTACTTAGCTTCTTGCGTAAACAGCAAAGATTAACAGGCAAGTAGAAGTTTTGATATCGTTTTCTGGTGTTTGGGATACAGCTATACCCATACTTACTTCATACCTACAGATTGCACAGTGTCTGTGTGGGCATTTTGTAAGCATTTTGTGAGCATCTAGGCAACTTAATTTCTCGCAGTTTCCTATAATGGTACTTAGTGTTCAATAGAAAAATTTTCACCAGGTCACCATGTGGTGTGGCCCAGTGTTGTAGGAAGTGTTGATGAACACAGTAAAAAAAAAGACTATGGTCCACAGTTATGCTGAGAGAAGGGTCGAGAGCAGAGAGAGAAGAGGGTAAGAGTGAGAAAAAAAGAGTTAGAATGTGTGGAATGTGGAGACAAATTAAAGTGGTGAGCTTGACTGACCATACATACGTCATACCTCAGGCAGGACGGTATGAGGAAACAATGAGGGAAAAAATGCAGGATACTCCATTGTTGGATGGTGCTTAAAATCAGCTGCACTCTTTTGTGCAATATTCTTGTTTGCACATTCTAGAATCAAACATGATTCTAAAGAGTTCCAGTCTCAAAAAATTAGAATTTGTTCACTTGCTCAAACATATGCTCACTCAAGTAAGTCCCATGCTTAGCACTTGGGAACTGTATTGTCAGGTACAGTTGATACCTTGGACAAATAATTCAGACATTGTTCACAAATTCAACAATGCATGTTTAATGCCTAGACCATATCAGGACTTCAGGGCATGTGAAAACATATTTATATTTTGTTAAGCAAATCTATGTGTGAGGTAGCAGGAACTAGAGTCAGCAGTCTTACAGTTAGCGTGATGTTAAAAATTGTGCTGACCTTGGGCAGATTCCCAGCACAAGATACACAGGTGATGAATAAAAGAAGCTATGAAGGGCTGGAGGACTACACAGGCCTTCACAGAAAGGGATGGGCCTTTCTACACAGTTCGTGTTCCAACAACAGTCATCACCTTGGTTTGGAAAAAAAAAAACAAAAAAAAAAACAGTTGAAACCTTTGGAACCCTTTGCATTTTAGGTCAGTTTAATGTCCTACCTCAACCCCTCAAACCAATTTGTTTGCATACTCTCCACATTTCACCACAGATATTTTTGTTCAGCACGGCACCAGACCTTGTCCAAGCCTCAGCAGTTATGAGAAAAAGATGGAAACTAAACCCAGACCCTCAGGTCATGAGCTTATTGAGCCATGCAGGTCCTGCTGGAAGAGTGAGTCTGGCCACGACATGCTGGTGGGAAACTCCAAAATAACTTTGATTTCATCCTGTCCGTGTCTCTCAGGCAACTATCTGCTGTTGTAGACCACTCACTGGGAAGAGTGTTCGAAAAAGTGCTAAAACCTGCCATTCAAGATCGAGAGAGAGAGAGGGAACGCAGTTACGTCAGAGCAATGCGTTTAAAGACACTGTGATGTGCGTAGCACCCATCTGATGGCAGGAAACGTGTCATGTGCTTCACAGCGCAAAAGGCTGGTTTGCCCTCCAACCTCCCCTGAAACTGGTTGTCAAAACAGACACTGACGGGGGGATGGGGGGGAGGAGTCAGAGGGATGCGCATGGAATTCATTTGCTTGGATATTGGTGTGGCGTCGTGTCAAATTCCATTTGAGCATGAGGGAGAACAATGACCCTCCACCCCTCCGGCTGGAAAAAGCAGATTACCGTTCCCGCTTGCCGCTTGGGCCCCAAGAGTCATCCAGGAGGCTAAAATCACAGGTTTGAGAGTGCATGTTACTGAAGGATGTGGTGGGCAGTGGAGAGCAGTGGGATGCTATTTAGAGGGTTGTGTTTACGTTCTCCAAACAAAAAAAAGGACACTGGGTTTCACTTTCACCACAAGAACGGGTCTTTACATCAAAGCAAGTTTTGTCTATTTTTTCACCCTTCTTTTGACAATATTCTATTATGCTCAGGAGAGAAAGCACACTGGAGCAGCCGGTGTTGAATGGAGCATGGCTTGTTGGGCTTGGCAGGAACTCTTGAACCATAGTCTCTCGAATCGAGGGACCTCGCTAATGACCCCGCTTTTGCTGCTGGCGGAAAAGAGCCACTACAATTTTGTGTTCCACCACTGAGAACATCGGGTTTCAAAAATGAAACGGGCCTTGCAAAAAAAGAACGAAAAAAAAAAAAATTACATGCCCGCAGGCTTTGATTCTGGGCTGTGGCTGTCTGAAGGAATTCCTTACCAGAAGCCTTCCCTCCATATTTGGAGGCTGTGTCCCGTAAATGGGCCGCTTATACTTCCGGTGTGGCCCAGGATCGAGCATTTCCCCTGGGCAAACACGGCGGCTGCCAGAACCCTCCCAGGATGGTGGAGGAGGAAACAAAAGAGATGATCCAAAACACCCCCTGCACACTCTCACAACATCCTGAAGTTTTCAGGCCTTCATACACTCTTTTAAACACACACACACACACACACACATACACACACAGACCTCACGCACTCACACACACACACACACATATACACACACACAACCACTCTCTCACTCTCTCCCACACACACACATACACACACACAACCACTCTCTCACTCTCTCTCACACACACACACACACACATACACAACCACTCTCTCACTCTCACTCTCCAAGCATGCTTGATAAGTGTGAGGCTTTTTATCTCCCTGTGTGCCACATTCATTCTGTTTGTGGCATTTGCTTTCACACATCACAGAAGGTGTTGGAATGCATCAGATGAGACTTTCTAATCTTCAGGAGGCCTCAAAGCCAGACATACAGGCCCAGGGAACCATCTAGTCTTCTTTTTTTAACTAAACATAAAAGGTTGTCACCTCCTTGTTCAAGTACTAAAGAATTTAGGGTGTAACACTTTCTATGAGCCCAGTATTTATAAAGCATTATAAACACATGGATAAAGGGATGTAATTTATGGAAGAAATGTAATTAAAAAGTCTTAATAACTAATGTTATTAGTGTGCATAACTGTTTATACATTTGAATGTCTGTGCCTATAAGGCATTATAAGCCTTTACAACTTAAAATGTCATTATAAAGAAAGCATTATAAAACTTTAGTTAATTATCCTTTTATATGCCCCCGTTGCATTCCAAATAATGAAGAATTACAAGAGCTCAGTGCATACTCATACTAAAGTGAGATAAACACATAATTACTCAAGAAAATCAATAAGGCACCATTACAGACATAAAGTAAAGTGATATGTTTCCCTGGTATCAAAAGGCCAAAGACGCTTCAGAGAAGGGCTTATATGATAACATTATAATGCCTTATGAGTACAGTCATGAGAATGTATAAACAGTTATGAATACTAATATCATTAGTTATAAGGCTTTATGAATGCATTATAACCCAAATGCATTTATAATGCCTTATGAATTCTGGGTTCATAGAAAATGTTAACGTTTTGTGTCTTTCTCCTATGAGCACTTGCCAACTCAAACCATTTTTTTCCAGCCTGGGAGTGGCGGTAGTTTCCAAAATGGGCTCCCCATTACTGGACTTTAGTGTTATCACAAGCATCCATCCCTCCTTTGTGTTCAAATTCCAAAGTAAACCCCAATTCTGGACATTCATTTAGACGTCTGTCATTAGTGTATTCGTCAAGTGACGCACTGACATTAACTGCTGGCTGGACTTGCTCGCTACTGTCTGTTTAGTAATGTATTGGCTATTAGCTAAATTAGCTGTCTTGATCTAAGTACAAGTGGCGCTACATTGATTTATGTGTCTGTTGGGCTTTAAAGGACTCCACTTGATTGATGTGGGAAAGACTTCACACTCATTCCTTGCTGACAGATAGCTGAGCTGACAGATAGTTTACAGTTTCACAGTTTTTTGACCCTTAAAAACTCCAAAAAAGGTGATGTCACATAAAAACATAAAGACATGAAATTACCTGTAAAATATTTACAGTGCTGTCTTTCTTTGGGCAAGGTTCTGTCAATCCTACAAAACGGTGCGAGCCGTAAAAGTTATTCAATCTTTAGTGAATGAGTCACTCATCCCTTGGTGCTGCCTGCTTTGATGCCTGCCTTCTGGAGCAGACAGTGGACCTTTGGGTCCTCTGCTGTGGGGAACACTTACACTCTGGCCATGGAGGGGGCCTCTCCGCTCTAAACACAAGCCATATGGTTTTGTAGTGAAATCACAGCACAGGATGGCCTTCAACGTGAGCAGAATGGAATGACAAGGGAGTGTGGGGGCCCCTGCCTCAGCCCTGTCACCTGCTTCCTTTAACTCTTCATGAGTGTCTATCCCAAAACACTGATCCAGGATCAGTCAGGTGGAAACAACCGTAAATCGTAGTTGGACGGATTTGCTCTACATAGTTATCTTAATTATTATTGCAGAACTCTAAATTAGTGATATACATACTATATCTGTGAACATGCACGTGTCAAACAATAATACTGTATCAGTACATTATTACTAAAACGGCAGCACTGCCTGGAAATAAGTGATTTTGATCCAGCAACACATAAGGTATAAATCCATGTTTACCATATAGAAAGATCTCAGCTTAACTTGATCTACAAACTGTAAAGTTAATATGTGTAATGCCCAGTGAGATGATTATTGTGTAAGATGAGTGAAGTGAGATTTTAGAGAGCATTATCACTACATTTGCTGTACAGTTACTTTATTGCTAGTCACACAGCCTGGCCTTGAGAGAGGAGATTTTTCAAGTTATGCAGCTTATGAAGTTTTCAGGTTGACTTTATTGACATTACTGCAGGTGTATAAATTATGTGAGATGTTGAGTGCGTAAGGGGCTTGAAGAAGGACGTATCTTGGAGGAAGAGTGTCCTCTTGTGGAGGAAAACTGTCATGCCCTTCAAGAAGTCCTCGGTGTGTCGGGTCACGCCTTCAGATCAGTTACATACCTCAGATGTTACGAGCCATGAGGAAGTAATCTGTCCGTATCATCAAGTTTAAACCTGTCAGATAACATGTCACTGCAGTCACATCAACAGGGCACTGTATGAAACTATGTTAGCCAGGATTATGAGAACATGATCACAATTTTAGAGCTGTGTGTTTTGATTGTGATCGAGCAGACATTTTTTTTCTGCCTGGAGTAATGACTGATTTATATTAAATGCCTGGAGGTGTATAAATAGATACGTTGGCAATTCTTAAAGCTCTCTAACAAAGGGGAGAAATTGCTCACACGGCGGTGTTTCTTCCGGAGATGGTGTGCGGCACAGGGTGGATGGCATTAGCCTGTCGGTATGGTGGGGCTGCTTACAGATGGCTGCTGAGATTATCTCAGGGGACTGGTATTGTTGTCATGCATTCAGCTTTTGTCTGTGTGTGTGTGTGTGATGTGTGTGTGTGTGTGTGTAATGTGTGTGTACTGAGGCTTTTTTTTTTTTGCTTTGTGATGAACTCATCTGGCAGCCATGTGGCATGAGTCTGATGCTTTGCCTGTGTACTATAGAGCACTGATAGAGGAGAGGGATTAAGTCAGAAAGCAGAGATTGGGCCATGTTGTTTACAGCTGTGCTGAGCTTATAGCATGTTTTTGTGTGCATGTCGTGTATGTTTGTATACACTGAATGGCTTCCATTGTACTTCTCTCTCACTCTGTCTGTCTCTGCCTTCCCCTCTGATTCCCCTTTCTCTTTCCTTCTGTGACTCTCCGTCACCTCTCCCTTTTCTGTGTACTGTATATTTGTATCTTATGCTATTTATCTGTCTTTACCCGTCTATTTTCCATCTCTCTCTCTCCATCATTCTCCCTCTCTCATCTCTCTCTCTCATTTTCTCACTCTCTCTTTTCTTACCTTCTGTCTCTCTCTCTCGCTCTTTCTTTGTTCCCTTGCCTCTCCCTCCCTTCTATCTCTCTCTTGTTGATGGGACTAGTTGCAAATGATTAAACAGTCTGTTGTATCTTTATCTTGAATGATTTTGTATTGCGCTTAGTCTGTATTCATTTGAATTCTTTTTTCAATTTTATACACCTGTAAAAACATTTTATCATGTTTATACACTTGTAAAAACATTTCATCAAGTCGTCCAAAGAACAGTGCTCAATAAAAAGATGTTAAAATTCTAATTCTCTCTCTCCTTTGCTCTCTCTCTCTTTCTCTCTCTCCCTCCCTGTGCAGCTGGCAGGCGAGGGCTGGCTGAGTGGTCATGGCTGAGGCGGGCCAGTCGGAGAGTGGTGATGGCAGCGGCAGCAGTAGCCTGCAGAGAAAGAAGCCACCTTGGCTTAAGCTGGACATCCCCAACGCACAGCTCTCCCTGGACGAGCCCCTGGCTTTTGTGCAGGTACCAGCCTCTGTGGAGATAAACCCTGTGACCTCTGCCTCCTCACTCCCTGTGCCTGGGAAGCATGGCCTCGGACTTTAGACAAGATGGCCTGCAAGCTTGTGTTCAGGATGAGATAGTTAAAAAGAAATATGGATGTGAACTCAGGGTTTTGATTATGTGCTCAGGGAGATTCATTTTTTTTATAGTCATACTTTATTATCAAGTTGATTTGTTGCATCTCTCCCTAGTTCTGACAGAGATTAGTATTTAGTTTTGACTAATACTGTAAATACCTAGTGCTTGAAACAAATACTAAGTGTTTGAATGATCCTTTTGTGGCTCTGTAGGCTAAGAAACAGTGTATGGGAAAGACTAAAGCCTCATGACATAAACACTTAAGTCTTAGTCCTGATTAATGGTCTCTACTATTATCTGTGTGTGTGTGTGTGTGGTGTGCCTATAGCCAGTAAAGCGAGGGGCGTTCATGCGAAGTGCTAGCATGCCAGCAGAACACACTCACCACGGTTATCCAAGCTATGAACCCACTGACCCCAGGAGACCTCCGCTGCAACGCCAGCCCTCAATTACACAGACCATCAAGAGGTAGGAGAATACATACAGTTTGTACACACACACATACACACGCACACACACATACACACTCTCTCTCTCGCTCCCTCTCTCTCTCTCTCACACACACACACACACACACTCAGAGACTCAAGCATCACACACACACACACACACACACACACACACACGTCTGTAGTGTGTGCTGTGTGGAGTTTATCTGCTTCATAAAGTTTAGTAACTGATCATGTATAGGATGGGAATTAAATTGTTGTTCAAAGCAGCTGCTGCAGCCTTATTTTGTCCCAGTGAAAAGTTAACCAAAAATACTTGCATAATCTTTTCACCCTTGTGCCTTTAGTAGAACATTTTGGTTTCTTTTGTCTGTGGAACTAAACAGGTGTGAAATTGCTGTGTGTTTTTAGATGCAGATAGATAGATTGCATGTCTTTGTCCATGCCTTGCCTTTCAAGCAAATACTGGCCCATTTTTTTATTCGCAAGACAACTCATTTGTTGCTGGGCTGTTCAGCAAATGTTGTGTGGGTGGCGTCTAAGATGACCTAGATGTCAGAATTTCATTGTTGGATGTGCTCTCTCCGTGAGGCTGTCAGCTGTCTTCTTCAGCCTGTCTTACTGTGAGAGGATTTGAGCCTTTCATTCATTTCCTCCTACTGACAAAAACTGGAATCTATCATTTAGGCCATGACATAATGCTATCTGTAATTTAGCTCCAGTCCCCTCAAGCAGTGGCTTCTGCTGCTCCACACTGACACCTAGCTAAGAGCACAGCTGCATAACATAGAATTAAGACTGAGTTCTCCTGCACTTTGTTTTTGGGATTTGATGTTTTGAATTTGTAAATGAATGGCGGCATGAGCATGAATGACATGAGTTCAGATGCAGGGATTCAGTGGAAAGGCTTTTTAAGATCTTGGAGAGATACTAGATACAGTGTAGTTGTGATTGTTGTGTTTATCATGGCTGTGGCTACTGTTGCATGTAAGTGTAGACATTTAGCTTTGTGCTGCCGCCAAAAAGCATGACGTCTTTTATTTTCAAGCGGAGAGAGACAGTGTCTCTGTGCTCGACTGCTCACATGAAAACCGCAAAAAGCCAGTTGTGACCATGCGTTGAATACTGGGAGAACTGACGGCCTGGTGTCCACTCCTGTTACCACCTGTCCTTACCGACTCATTTGCACGCGCCAATATGCTTTTGTCTGCCCTGTCCTGATCTGTCCTTTTCTGCCGTCCTCATCCGTTGCTTTTCGTTGCTTCCGTCTTTCACCCTTTCCCACTGCTAACTACTCTGGTCTGACATAAAGAGCTTTACTTCATTTTTTTATATTTTATTGCAGCTTTTATAACTGTAGAACTTCTATCTTGTTAATGTTATAACCCACCGGTAATGCTAATACTCTTTCCTAGCTAAGCTGACTGTACTTTGTCTTCTTTTCTCTTATTTCCCCCAATCCGCTTTTCCTTCTTCTCTACTCTGTCTCTTCCTGCTGCTTACCTTCTCTCTGACGCCGCCACCTTTGCCAAATCTCCTTGCCACCACACCGCTCGTGCCCAGTGAGAAACGGGTTCGTTTTGAGCGGGTCAACACCGTGCCCGTGAAAGGCCAGCGGGCAACCCGCTACCCGACACGGAGGCGCCAGTCCCTGCCCAAAATCGTCCTCAGGTACGGTAGACACAACTGTGCACCTGACTCTAACCATCCATCACTTCAGCACAAAGCACCTTGTGTCTTAGAGTGGCATTACAGACGACACACCTCCGTCATTATGCTACTTCAAAGGCAGATAATGACCGGTAATGCTCAGGGCAGAATGCGATTGAAATGATGCTGTTTTGTTGTTGTTGTGGAGTCACCTAAAGGTAATGGGTTATTAGCTAAAGTTAATGTGCTGACATTCAGTAGCTACAGTTATGTGTTCTTACAATAATAGCTATTTACATTCATTGTTGTTGTTTTTTTTTAATATTACTATTATTTTTTACTTCATACAAATACAAAATACATGCTGTTAGCTGTTTTTCTTCACTATTAGAACATAAGATTGTACTCAATAAGACAGGAAGCAGTCTGATGATTAATTTTTTGAATTCTCTATAAAAATAAAAATAATTTATGTGGGGATTATTAAAAATTACACAAAAGTCACCCTAATCTCACAGGAGCCCCTTGCACGCAAGACTCTAAAGATATGGGCTGGCAAAGTCAAACTGGGTCAAAGCATGATCCGGGCACTCTGCCATTCCAGCATTATATAAAGGTGTTTAATCATCCCCTATACACACTGTGGTCAACATCAGTTGATTTCAATAACAGGAGAAAAGGAGATTGCAGTCTGAAAGTCGTGGAAAATTGTGGCTCTCAATAGGAACACACCCAGTAGCTTTTTGTCCCTGTGACTCTTCAAGAATGTTTGAGCATGCAGGCACATACATGTACACACACACACCAGGAGTGAGTTGTATTTGGTTTTTATAGTTGTCAACAGTATCATACCATGCCCTAAAATGAGTTTTGCGATACAAAATCTTTTAAAGAATATGAAATAATCCAAAAGTGTTTATAGTCTTTGGCATGATTTGGCTGCAACAAACTGCTTGCAGTAGACCCAGGATTTTCCAGGCTTTGATGAAAATTAGGCTTCAGACTTTCCAGTCTCTTGTATTAGGCTTCATGAGTGTCCTGAGCACATTCCAATGCAAGGACAGGCTTAGGTGTGGATGAACAAGGGAGATGAGATGGTGGAATGCTGGTTGATATGCAAGTCCACCTGCAGAAATACAGTTTTTGTCTGAATTTCTATGGCTGTTGCATTGATACAATTGTCAGTCAGTAGTCTAGTAATCTGTAGTGTGATATCACTTTTAATTTAAGTTACAGGTGTACAACAGACTGTTAACAAAATATTTTTCATAGAAGGCCGTCTTAAATGAAAATAGAGGTGTATAAACACGGCTTTAGGCCGTAGCTTATTAATACACTCCAGCTTTAGGTAATGCTAGGTTCAAAGTAGGTGAACACATCTCTGTTTATGGTGGCTGTGCAAACTCAGTGCTACGTTACATCTCAGGGCTACATTTCCCTGGATCCTCTAATATATCTCGATAGGGTATATTACAGCCTATAGTGGACCAACAGCATGTGAAAACTGATTTAACAAACATAGTTTGGAAAAACGCCACTTTTTCTGAATTTGGAAAGTTTCGGGAAATGACTGAGTGGTGGGCATTGGAAACACATAAAACCAATGGACACAAATGACAAAAGAATTCAAATGATTTTGAAGAGAAATTATTATGTATGTTCCCATATCTCTGGTATGTTTGGTTGTTGAAGCTGGAGCTATTTATCTCACTTTACTCTATAAATAGGCATTAGCGGGTGAAGAGCTCACAGTCGCATGTCAGGTTCTTAAGATAGCCACTCCAGAGCTAACAAAACACAGGTTATCCGCCATAACACAAGAATAGGATGAGAGGCCCTCTCTTGTAGTCAGCCACAGCAAGCCCAATGTCAACAGGCAGTCACAGTTAGTTACCAGACAAGATTTACTGACAGTGAGCTCCATATCCCTAACTAGGCATTTGGGGAGATTAAACATTCTCAGGGGATTCTTCGGAGCTAAATGAGTAGAGCTACCCCACCCGCTGAATGGCAGCCATGTTAATATTTGCTTCGTAAATGGCATGGATTTGCAGGGCCTTGACATCCCTCCCTGAGGGTAGGTCTTCCACAGGTCTCTGTGAAAGAGAGGAGAGGGATGGGAGGGATTAGTGGACCCAAAGACAAATAACCTGGCCGGCACACTTGGCTGGGTTTGACCCACTCAGAACCTCAAGACCATATTGTTTGGGACTCTCATGAACAGTTCAGTGTTTTACATGTCAGCTGTGGAGAAGAGGATTTACTGGAAGCAGTTTTCTATAAGAGTATAAGAGTGTACTGTATTTCCATCTTGACATGTGCCTAATCTTACTTTATGAATTATAGTTATTTCATATGGTGATAATAGCACCCTTAAGTAAGGATCACCATGGAGGCAGATATTCATTATAGAAAATAATGAAAGGGAGAATTTATGGCCCTGAAGGGCTTTATTGACTGGAATATCAAATGACCCTACTTAATGACCAGAGGGGGTTGTCTTAGTAGCTTATTAATACACTTAAGCTGTTGAGGAATTTACAGTCAACAGTGTCATTAATATTGGTTGCCCATTGTTGTGGTGAGTAATGAAACATGAATCACCATTCCACAGAGTCTCTCATCAACGGTTAACTTGCACTTGACATGCACAGAGTCTAGATACTTCCATCCACACTTGCTTTTTCTTAAGTCATGTTAACTACTGTAGTTTATATGTGTTTGATAATGAAACCACAACAGAAAGCATCATCAGCAGGCTACTGCTTCTGTCAGCTGTGAAAGAACGTGTTTTGTTTGTCTGCATCTCCTTTAGTCTCTGCTGTTCAGTACACAGGGAACGATGAGTGAGCATTTGGACTGGCGAGGCTTCATGTTCAGGCACATCCCCTCTCTTGGCCTCTCCTCCACATGTGCTCATGCACCTTTTCTTTCTCTCTCTCTCTCCCTCCCTCCCTCTCTCTCTCTCTCTCTCTCTCTCTCTTCTGTGCCTGGTATGTACGAGAGTGTTTACACACACTCTTCAAACAAGTCCATGAAGAGTACCGGCTGTTTAGCAGCAGTGTGAGAGAGAGAGAGAGAGAGAGAGAGGAGGAGGAGGAGAAGGATGAGAGACAGAGCCCAGAGTAGAAGAAGAAGGAGGAGGAGAGGAGGAACCCGTGTACTCAGAGGATCGTTGCCCCTGTGATCAGCTCGATCTTCAAAGAGAGAGCAACTCCCGGGGGAGTGCAATCAGGCATCTTTTTATCTTTTTCATCGCCTCTTTGCTCGTAGACTCCCACCCCCCACCCCCTTACCCTCTTAAAGTGACATGAATAAGGGTTATCAGATAGTTTTCTCAGCTCATTATGTTTGAGGGAGACCAGCCTTCTGTGACTCACTAGAGGCATGACCTTCTCAGCCTCCTGGGATGATCTTGACAGGTAGGTTTTTCATCTTCACTCTTTTATTCTCCTGGAAGCCTTTCTGAGGTTCTTCACTCAAAGAAGATCTAAACCAGCATCAAGTGTCCACTGTCTGTGAGCCTAATGGGCTGAATCATCTAGAGTACGAATCATCAAGCAGATTCTTAGAGTGATACTTTAGGGATGTGGTCTACTAGTGATTTAGTCGTGTGTGTGTGCGTGCGCACGGCCTTCTTGTCGAGTAGGGTTGATGTGGAACCGGACTCTTCAACAGGTTGCACTGCGATGGGATAAAGTAAGTTCAAGTCTGCTGAGTGAATGTTTGAAAACTCATTTTAAGTTGTGAATTAATGTTGCCTGTGTAACTGCAGTTCATTAAGTTTTTTTCCTTCTGTTTTTGCATCTGAAGAAGGTACTGAGTACAGAGACTGGTGTGAATAGTTCTGTAGTTTTAATGACTCTAGTCTGAGGTGTTGCTCCTGAGTGACTTCTGAGAGTATTCATTCAGTCAACGGTTTGGGGAGGTGGCAATTATGTATTTTATGAACTAAATACCACTTTAATTTTGTGTTCCAAATGTTGCTAGAATGGTTATTGGATCGTATCATATTCACATATTTTGTTATATTGTTTATGCATTTGTTTCTAATCCACATCACAAGGCATTTTATTCTTTGATGTCTTTAGTTTGCATTAAGTCTTGCCACTATTTATTGACTTGTCTTTGTGTTTTGTTAAGGATTGTGATAGGGCTCAGGGCTCAGCTTTCTGTCTTGGGCTGCATCATGTCTTGAGTTATCCCATTTACTATTGAAGGGGGAGGGGGCAGTACAAGAAAGCTTAGTTTCAAAAATATACAATCAACCCCCTTCTTTCAGACCCCCAACACCTCATCACGTCTATGTTGTTTGTTCACATTTTGAGAGACATATTTTATTGTTCAGAGTTTGATAGATCTATCACTGATTATTACTCATTTCCCCACAGGCGAAATTTTATTTTCATGTCAGAATGTTTTTAATTATTTGACTGTGACTAAGGTGTGAAATACTGTAGAATTAAAGTACTTCGGCAAAAAATGGCCTCAGAGAAAAGTATCTCACATCCTGTCTTAACAGCAGTTATTCTAGTTATACCAGCTGTTCATTGTTCTGTTGTACCCACAGACTGTGGTAATCATTCTCATAGGTCAGCATACAGCATCAGGTTAATCCACAGCTAAACAAACAAATAAAAAGTATGTCACACACTTGACAAAACGCTTAGCCAAAATGTTTAATGTGCATGTTTAATGTGATGGTAAATAAGGATGCTAGTGTTATTGTAGTAACACCAAGCAAAGATTTCTCACAAGCACTATACATTATCGCAATTTCTCACAAGCACTATACATTATCACATTTTCTCATAAGCCGTATGCGTTCCCATAGCACTGCAATGCAAAGTCAGTATCAATAGTACTGCATTGAGGGGCAAGGGGGGCTTTTTAAAATGTGGGGACAGAGGAGTTTCATCCATCACCTCTGTTTAAAGCTCCTGGCATCAGATTAAAGCCTGCGTAACTCTTAACATTTACATCCAGTCTCACAATTATTTTAGACATATTTCAGAATTAGACACTTGGAATGCTTTTTCAAAGCCATCTCTTGAAAGTCCTTGGTTGTTTTATTGATTTTGAAACCAAGGTACTGACGGGGGTTTTGATTTGAAATGTAAATAAAAATCAGCTCTTGAGTCTGTGTGCAAACTGCACAGCTATACATTGCTATATATCTGTGCGGACAAGTTATGCCTTTGGGCTATTATCCAAGTCATGTGCATCAATTGATGACTATTTGGAAGGTCAGAGATATCAACGTGACTGAAAAAACAAGTGCTACAAATAAGCCAAGCAAGAGGGATGCAGTTAGCATGACACTTAAGGAACTGTCTCTCCATCCCCCCAAATGTTGGCCTTCCATGTAATGAGGCCGTGGGCTGGTCTGTTATTACTTAGCCCTGTTCTCTCTAAACACTTCCAGTCTCCTCACTCACAAATAGCCGTCTCATTTAACACACGCTCACTAAACACCCCCCTCACAAACACACACAAACATGCGCGCGCACACACATACACACACACTGAGCAAGGGAGTAAGTGAATTTGCATGACAGTCAATATGAATTTACAACGTAAAATATATTAAATATATAAATATTTCTTTAAATATAGGAAGTGTTCATTGTGTTCAATCATTTCAGAACTTATCTTTGTGACTAATGACCATTTGATAATCTACACAAACTTCACTGTCTGGAAAAGAATCAAAGCCCATCAGCTTGGCCCTAGATTTCAAAGCTCTGAGTGTGACTGAGTGACTCAGACCATCTGAGCCTACCTTTCTGCTGCAGAAAAACAAGACAGGGTGACTAATTCTGTTGTGTGTGTGCGTATGTGTGGGGGATGTGTGGTGTGTGTGCGTGTGAGTACTTTCATGTGGGTCTGTTTGGCAGCACTGGCTACTCCCTTCAGAGACCAGTTGACATGCCTGCGTTAGTCTTTCTTAACGTTGTTGTTGGTTTCGGACGTGGCACGCCCATGGGTGAGATGGGGGGGGGCGTTAGGTGAGAATGAGAAAAGTGGTTTGTTTGTGTGTGTGTGTGTGGGGGAAGGGGGATGTAGTAGTGGTATGTAAATCAAACAGGGCAGTGGGAAGCCATTAGAGAGTCAGCGTGGAGCTCCAAAACTGATGATGATAATTGTGACTGGTAAGCGCTCATGACTGCTGACCAGATACAGATGTTTGGGGGCCCAACAGCTGTCTCCTTCCATCACAAGCCTGTGTATGTGTGCAGACATTTGTTTGTGTGTGTGTGTCTCTCTCACTTTCTCTGATTGTGTGTGTGTGTATGTGTACGTGCATGCATGTGTTTTTTTCCCCAAGAGCTGTGTGGGTGTAAAGTGCAGTCATGGACCTGTTTTGTTTCTGTTGAACTTGTTTCTGATCAGGACAGGAGATAGCCCAGAGAATGTATGCACACTAAATCTCCGTTAGCGAGGCCTGTTTGTAAAGTAAGAATCCCTGATGTTGAGATTTCTCTCTCTCTTTTTAATCTTTATGTTTTGCTTTTTGCTTGTTGTTACTTGTCACCTTTTTAGGAATGAGCAAGCTACACATTGCTGTTTCAGACAATTAAAAGCCTTTGATTCCAATTCACTTTCTCAGTGTGTCTGCATGTTAAGAAGTACACATGGAGTGAAGCATGTTTTCGCATTCTGTTTGAACGGATGTACATGGCAGGCCTCTGATTCTCACCACAGAACAGAATCTCATTATCTATTTTTAGAAGAATCTATTATCTAAAGTAGAATTCTGATCTGTGGGTGTTTTTGACCCTGTCACTGTATCTAATATAATGAGACCTCCTTAAAATACTCCTAGTGTGGCACCTCATGTGTCATTTCACACTAATAGGGTAGTGAATGTCAAAATAAGCTCTTTCAGCTCAGACATGCTTAATTTATTAAATGCAGATGAATTTTAAAATGCTATTTTGCGCTTGACCTCACTTAGATTATTACATTAAACTCCAATTAGGAAGAGATAGCTCTCTCTCCCTTTCACTTTACTGTGGCACCCAAACCACCCCCTCCACATCCTGTCACAGACCCAGGATCAGTGAGTGCGAATCTTACTCTGACTCTCGTCTGCTGTGACAGGGGCACAGCTGACTGGTTTGGGGTCAGCAAGGACGGTGACGCCACGCAGCGATGGCAGCGGAAGAGCCTGCGACACTGCAGCCTGCGCTACGGGAAGCTGAAGCCAGCGGTGATCCGTGAGATGGACCTGTCCAGCCAGGACAACCTGTCCATGACCAGCACCGAGACGCCACCGCCCCTCTACGTCCCCCCCGCCCAGCATGGCATGCAGAAGGTGAGAGGGCACATGACACTATCAGCTATCAGCTCATATGGTGAACATTGCTTGGCAAGCCACTACATGTAGGTATCTGAACAATGAGTATGACACACTACAAACTGTTTCATAACCACTGCTTAATTAAAGAGGAAAAAGGCCATAGAACATACACAGTGTTGTTGATATAGTTGGCCAAGGCCACCATCACCAACTTGGCAGTGAAACCTCATAGGTACTATACCCAAAAAGGCAGGTACACTGGTTGAACTTACTGACCTTACTTGGGCACTGTGTTGGTGCAACTGAACTGAACTCGTTTTTATGATGTATACAGGTCTATTTATAGACTTCTGACCTGAAGCTCTTTGCTTTGTGGAAATACTTTATCACATAATGCAGTGCCATGCTAACATATACAAAAGATGAATTGTCATCCATATTTTAATTTTGTGAAAGAGCTGTTGTATTGCAACAGTGCAATGAAGAGAGAGCTGAAAGTGGCCACTACCACATTCACACATATAAACATAATGCACAGAGTCTGACAGGCATGTTCGATTCGTTTAGATTGTTGACCCGCTGGCACGAGGGCGGGCCTTCCGAATGGTGGAGGAGGTGGACGGCTTTAGCGTGCCACAGACTCCCATCACCCCCGGCGCGGTCTCGCTCTGCTCCTTCACCAGTTCCCGCTCCGGCTTCGGACGGCCGCCGCGGAGGCGCAAGCGCGAGTCCGTCGCCAAGATGAGCTTCCGCGCTGCCGCAGCGTTGGTCAAGGTGAGTCGCCGTGACGTGGTAGTGAGCACAGACACACTCAGGGGTGAGCACACACACACACAAACACACACCCACACACGCAGACATACATACATACACACTCACACAGAGCAGCCTCTCAGGAAGGAACTGACTGAATCCTTACAGTAATGTCTCACCTCCTGTTTATCAACAGTTGTTCAACAGTCACTTTACTTCAACTTCAGTCACTTTACTTCTGTTACTTCTGTTTTTGTTTTTCTTTAAGCTTATTCCATGTCATGGGTCCTGTAAAGCACATTCTGGCTCAGACAGGCATCTAGATATAATACTCTAGATGCTTTTTCCACTCCTCTGCTGGGATGTAAAAAAAGTCTGTAGAAATCCCAAGTTCATGGATTCATTTCTTAGAGGAAAAAAAAATGAAAAGTGCATTTACCAGAATTACAGATATGGACTCTTTGGTTTGAAAGGCATATTATGTAGATCTGTGTAATGCTGAGCAAGCCATTGACAGAGAGCAAAAGAGAGTAAAGGGAGATGTGGATGCTTTTAGGTAAATGGTCCATCCATTTGTGTTCAGGCTGAGTGGCAGTTCACTGAAGGCTTACACTCATCCCGCATGCTGTTGCTGTGATTTGATGACCTTGGCAAGACTAGACTCCACATCTGAACTTCACAAAGCTCAGGGGCGGCTAATGGTACACCGTGACGTCATTCATGACCAAGTTTTACATACAGTATCTGCCATGAATCTCCAGTAAAGTAATCTTAGGCAAATCCTCTCATTAAACAGCGATGAAATCTATCAGCCATAGGAACTGGGTTGCTGTGATTTGATAACCAAACTTCAAAAGAGGATTGGCTGAAGCTGTCATTGCACTTGTTCAGTCTTGTGTATAAAAAAAATGACTTTTTCCTTTTGTGTGTTATGTAAAATCTGATCTGTGGCATGACTTGTACTGTGGGCTCAGGGTTTGGCCTGCTTTCCTCTGCTTGGGCCAGAAATAACAATAACAGATGGCCTCCATAATTCTGGTGGAATGCTCAGCTGTTAGTCAGCTAGAATATTCTAGAATGAGCAGTAATCCTGCCTCAACTCAGTCATGGGATGGTGTGGGAAATTATTTTGTGTGTGTGTGTGTATGTGTGTGTGTGTGCTCACCCCCACCCTACCTTTAAAGGACAAATTATTAATTTCCTTGGAGAGGAACACAGAGCCAAGCCATGGGGGCTGGAGAGTACTGATCTGTGTGTGTGTGGTGTGTGTGTGTGTGTGTGTGTGTAGGATGACGCAGATAATAAAATGCCCATAATCTGTTGCTCCACTTCTTTTTGGGACAACATAGACTTTTGCATTGGGTTTGTCGGGGTTTATTTGTACTGTATGTAACTTCGTGACTGTGTGTTTATGAATGTGTGTGTCATGGTGTTTGCCGTAAATGTTTTGTTTGTGCTGGTGCTGATTAAAATAGCGTTGTTTATAAAATCCCCGTGAATAAAACCAAATGGAAATCATGGCTGAGAAATCTACGTGCAGCTGAAGAGAGGGAGTGAGAGGGAGAGGGGGGGGGAACATCTGTGAACATCTGTGATATGTGCAGGTCTGTTCTATTTTTTTTTGCCATGATGGGGCATCCATGATGGGGCATTCTACATACAGCAGTCCAGTTCAACTATACTTGAGTTGATGAGTCAAGTCAAGAGTCAAGAGTCATGTTACAATGTGATACTGATAATGCTGTCTATAGTATTGATAATGATGAAGATGGTGCACTGTTGATGATGATGATGATGATGATGATGTTGATGATAGTGGTGTTAAAGTCATGCCTCTGCATCCCAGGGTCGCTCCTTGCGTGAGGGCACCCACCACCGTCGGGCCCACCGACGGAGCTTCACCCCTGCCAGCTTCTTGGAGGAGGACACGGTGGACTTCCCCGATGAGCTGGACACCTCCTTCTTCACACGGGTGAGACGCAGCACATGACCCTCCCAGGCAACCCATTGGATCCACATCCTGTTGCTTTCTAGCACTTGGCTGTACTGGGTTGGTTCAGCCTTATAAGTGTACTTTGCATTAAATGAAAACATACTTTTATTTGTATTAGTTATGCGCAGGTCAAGGATTTTTAACACCCGCACTAACCGGACCCATCATGACAGCCACCTTCTCCTCCCAACCTGCAAAATTACGTACAGATTTTTGTCCAAACCTAACTCAATCCGCTAAAACGGAGAGAGAAAATGGCAGGAGAAATGCACATTTAACGAGGCCTACTTACACAAGGAATTTGCTCACCTTTCACTGCTGTTTGGTTGTCCCAGATTTTTACATGATGGATTGTCTAGGCCACTCACGAATGTATTAAATCTTAGCTATCAGTCACAGAAAGGCAAACTGTTCCAAAATGTTTGTGTTATTCTTGAAATATATAGGGCAACAAACAATTAAACATTTTAAACATGTGTAAACTTAAGAAATATACCCTGCACTTACACACACATGAGTGCACACACGCATACCCCCAACACACGCATGGGACACATGAAACGATTAAGCCTGAGAACATCTGGACGTTTCATCCGTCAGAGCAGAGAAGAGACATAGAGAACATTTCATCCTCACACAAAAATCGAATTGATGAACTTATCCATATAACTCGAATAGGTAATATTATTGATATTTTGACCCAACCCGTAACCCGCATCCCGCATGTTCCTCCTAAAAAATCTTAATCTCATACTTTTGTGTTATTGATCCCAAACAACCCTTACAGTTTGGATCAGTGCTGCCACCCTGTGGCCATTGTTTAGACGTCACATTGTCTGTGTTAAAATTCCATTGTTTCAGTAGCCTTAAACACATACAGCCATCACACATACACATACATAAACAAAAATACTTTCACCCACAAGACATAGCCTGAGGTAGTTGTCAAGGCATTACCCATATCTTAGTGTCAAGTGAGACCATGACTGCCTGGTCAGACATTAATCAACACACTGCAATCATCCACAAAACAGAATATGCATATGTATAGACATGAAGCCCTCCCAACCAGGGAGAGTTAAAGTGCATTGCATTAAGATTTAAGATTAAAAAATTCTTCTTCTCTCTCTGCTCAGAGGAGCGTCATTATAAAGTGTTATTGCTGTGAGTAAGAAAGTCCTCTTAAATCCGTCCTTACTACAACTCAGTTTTTGAGGCCTCCAACTGAAAGCACTTTCACTGTATAATTGATTATTCTTACAGAGATTTTAATTAATATTAGAATTATTATTATTTATTGTAGGATTAGCATTAGAGTATGATAATATGTCATATGTATAATTTTGTGTGTGTGTGTGTGTCTGTGTGTGTGTGTGTGTGTGTGTGTGTGTGTGCGTGTGTGTGGGGGCGTGCACGCAGGATGGTCTGTTGCATGAAGAGATGTCCACCTACGCTGATGAGGTGTTTGAGACGCCCTCAGAGGCGGCCATTAAAGTGGCGGAGGCCAGTCAGGTTGCGGATGAGAGCGAGCTCACGGGCAGCGCCCTGGACAAGGGCGAGCTGCAGAGGAGCCACCTGATGATGTATGAACACAAACACACACATACAGTACACTGTCACACAAGTCTCATGTAAATACGGTGGTGGTGTAGCGGTTAATGAACCTGGCTAGCATGCTAGTAACCTGGAAAATTGGTTTGAATCCTGGCTGCCACCGTTGTGCCCTTGAGCAAGGCACTTAACCCTGAGATGCTCTAGGGGAGACTGGCCCCGATGTAATTGATATTCATTTGATAGAATATGCGCTCACAAATGTGTATAAATATAACATCAGTTGTGTAGTTCTAAAAAAGCAAGACCATGGAAGGAGCAATTTCAATGCCTCTTGGTCTCAGTGTTTAACACCATTTAGTGGTAAAATGGTAACCAGTTAATCAAACTATGGCTAAAATGGTCATGACCCTAACTGATCAACATCATGACCCTAACTGATCAACATTCCATAGTGCAATATCAAGCATTCCAGGCAGAGATTGGCAATGCAAGACACTCTCTCTGCTGTATAAGGCAGCGTAGTTTCAGAATGAGCTTAAAGCCGTTATTTTAAGGTAGAACTGCAATGTGTTACTTTACATTACTCATATTTAACTCATATCTCTCTCTCTGTCCTTTCTCTCTCTCTCTCTCTCTCTCTCTCTCTTTCTCTCAGGCCTCTGGAGCGGGGTTGGCGTAAGGGGAAGGAAGGCCCGCTGGTCCAGCCGAAGGTGCGCTTACGGCAGGAGGTGGTGAGTCTGAGCGGGCAGCAGCGGCGGGGTCAGCGCATCGCTGTGCCCGTCCAGAAGCTGTTTGCCCGCGAGAAGCGCCCCTACGGCCTGGGCATGGTGGGCAGGCTCACCAACCGCACCTACCGCAAGCGCATCGACAGCTACGTCAAGAGGCAGATCGAGGATATGGACGACCACAGGTATGAGAGTTCAATGACAGTTCAGGTGAAGTGCTTACACCAAGTTTTAATCTCATTACTTTTCTTCCACTTTTCTACCACTACAATTCATTTATAGTAGTATATTGTACGTGGATATATAGTGACATCTGTTACAAGTGAGGTAATTACTTAGATGATTACTTGCATACATAGATGCATACATACATACATGACATTTAATTTTAGTCAAGGATTTACATTTTTAGTAAAGATTGTTGATTACTCTAAAAAGTGAATCTGTTTTTAATTAAGCATTCTGGTTTAGTGGATGCTCTCAAACTGACATGGAAGTGTGTGTGTGTTTGTGCATGTGTGTTTGTGTGTGTGTACGTGTGTTTGTGTGTGTGTGTCTCAGGCCTTTCTTCACATACTGGATCACATTTGTCCATCTGCTCATCACCATCCTCTCAGTGTGTATCTATGGTATTGCTCCAGTGGGATTCTCCCAACACGAGACTGTTGACTCGGTGAGTAAGCAAACTGTGAGATGAACTCCATACAAAGCCATTTTGGGTTTTGCTATAGCCAGCCCAGCTGATTTTATGTTCTGTTTCAATTCTAAAGAGTGTTTGTACTGTGTATTGCTGCCTTTGGATAGTTAACAAAGGCATATACAGTACAATAATATTATATTATTATGAATTGTTGCACCCGACTATTTCCATTTGATACCTTATTGGACAACTATGCATCTT
Organism: Tenualosa ilisha; assembly: GCA_015244755.2. Lineage (NCBI taxonomy): Eukaryota > Metazoa > Chordata > Actinopteri > Clupeiformes > Clupeidae > Tenualosa > Tenualosa ilisha. The sequence goes on from PYXC01000904.1 coordinate 522,776, forward strand.
TGTGTGTCATGCCTCTGACAGTGTGTTCGTTGTAGGTGTTAAGAAACAAAGGAGTTTATGAGAACGTCAAGTTTGTGCAACAAGAGAACTTCTGGGTCGGCCCCAGCTCAGTACGTAACACTTGGCTGTTTCTTCATCTTAAGTCTTACATGTACATTGGAGTGTTGTGGAGTATTTTACTCTGGACAGCTGTGATAATACAAGACTAATTAAGTTAAGTTAGTTAATCTAACTCAACTGCTCCTCATTTTTCCTAGTCTCACCTATGCTGCACCATCCTATGTCGTTTTACATGCCATGAATCCTACTTGTCTAGTTTTAGCCCCACATCTTGTGCTGGCTTGACTGTTCTGAACTGAGGTCTTTGCATATTTGTGTGTGTGTGTGTGTGTGTGTGTGTGTGTGTGTGGTGCAGGAGGCTCTGATCCACCTGGGAGCCAAGTTCTCCCCCTGCATGCGGCGGGACCAGGAGGTGCATGAGCTGATCCTGGAGAAGAGGGAGCAGGAGCAACACTCGGCCTGCTGCGTCAGGAACGACCGCTCTGGCTGCCTGCAGACCTCACAGGAGGAATGCTCAGTGAGTGACACACACACTCACACACACACACACACAGGCACCTAGTGAGACACACACACACAATACCACACATGATTGCACATATATATACCTGTTCACATTCAAACATTCAGAGAACATGTTTTATATGTAATTTACATTTGTACATCAAGTTGTCTATGTATAATGAGTCCACCTCTCTCTCTCTCTCTGTCTCTCTCTCTCTCTCTCTCTCTCTCTCTCTGCCTATAGAGCACCCTGGCAGTGTGGGTGAAATGGCCTCAGCATTCAAGTGCTCCAGTCCTAGAGGGCAAAGTGCGTCAGTATGGCTCTGTGTGTCACCAGGACCCCAGGTAAATTACTGAAGCACACACACACACACACAGACTCACACACATACAAACACACACACACACACACAGACTCACACACATACAGACACAGACAGACACACACACACACACACAGACTCTCGCACATACTCTGTCACATACACATAGACATATACATAATGCACTGAGTGTAAAAAAGACATCGCACACACATTCTGAACATACAGACAAATGTACACACTGTCCACCCTCATCTATATGCATGTACTTAACCATAACCATAACTCCAACACGCTTTCCATGCACACAAATACTCACACACAGACACACAAACGCAAACACACACACACACATACACACTCATGCTCTGTGTGTCTGCTTGTGACAGGATCTGTCTAGAGCCAGCCTCAGTGTCCCCACATGAATGGCCTGATGACATCACTAAATGGCCTGTGAGTAGACCCATCTGTCCAGCAACAGCAACAAAAAAGACATGAACCTCAGTCACAAAGCTAAAGTTGTTCCTGTAATGGATTCCATCATATTTGACCACTGTGTTGAATGAATGTGTCCTAGATTTGCACCAGGTACACCACAGGCAACCACACCAACCTGCCCCACATTGACTGTGCCATCACCGGCAGGCCCTGCTGCATCGGTACCAAGGGCAGGTGAGGAGAGTCCTGCTTCTCTGGTTACAGTCTGGGGGAAGTACAGTTGTGCTAATGCAGGCAGCACTGTTAGCTGCACATGTCATAAGAGGTAGAGAGATAGCATACATTATAAAGGTATTTCCCGAATATAAGCCGCACCATGTATAAACCTCAAGTCATTGTTTTATGCAAACTACAAAAAAAACAAAACCATGTATTGACCTCACCCTTAGTAAGCTCACCCATGTGTTAACCTCAGTATAAACATTACCTAATGAATCACAGATCAGAACAAGCAGAATGATGTATAAACCTCGCAAAACCACCTTACCCTTGGATAAATCTTATAGATGAAGCAATTTTACAAATATATAGATTATAAATTTAGATAGATTATACATTTATAGATCAAATCTATAGTTTTAACCGATCCTGCTGTCTGTAAATATTCATCCATCGTCTTGTGTTTCGTTTTCCAAAGGTTCTTTGTGTAAGAATATAGCCACATGCAATTTGACTCCATCATGTCTGTGCCCCTGTGCAGGTGTGAGATCACTTCCAGAGAGTACTGTGACTTCATGAGGGGCTACTTCCACGAAGAGGCCACCCTCTGTTCCCAGGTCAGTCCACAGCGATCCTTCCTCTCTAACGGCAGCGCAGGTTCACCGCCTAGTTTTACTGTCATTTATCTGTTGGACTGCCTCGCTACGTGTTCCGTTGTCCGTTCATATCGATTTCTCACATATACTACATGATTTATGTATTTTGGATTCTTTATGATGGACAGACAGCACAGAACAACAACAAATATAACTAATATAAGAAAAATATATTTTGTAACTTGGATAGTTGACCAAGACCTGGAGTGCAGTTCCTTGTCTCACCAGCAGAGGGGAATATTGACACATGTGGGCCAAGCTGTTTTTTTGTGCTGTACCTCACAGACCTCCCTCATTAATTATCCACAGCAGAGGGACGGATGATGATAATTGATGCTCAGTCAGGACCCACAAATTATTTAGCCATTTTGTTGCTCATAATTGTCTATGACCTTTGACCCCTCCCAGGTGCACTGCATGGATGACGTGTGCGGTCTGCTGCCATTCCTCAACCCAGAGGTCCCAGATCAGTTCTATCGCCTGTGGCTGTCTCTGTTCCTGCATGCCGGGTGCGTGGCCAGGCTGCTCTGGGATTAGTCTGTAAAATCCCATCAGTAATTTATAATCTGACTCAATATTGCTGACTGTTACACAACAGGGATGGTTTAGGGAGAGAGCGGTATATCCACACCGCATAGCGGCGGTGCTACAGAATGCCAGCAGTGGATGCGATTTATGAATTTACCAGTTTTAATGATCTTGAATAATCTGCTTTCTCTGAATTTCAGATTACAGATTACAGTGGTTGTGTGCCATTTGCTAGTGACTTCACTGATTGAAAAGCCTTTTCTGTCATCCTCTCTCTCTTTCTGTCTATCTCTATTCTTCTCTCTCTGTTGCTCATATCTCTCTTTTGCTTTCTCTCTCTTCCTTCTCTCTCTCTCTTGTTATTCTCTCTGTCTGCTGTCCTACATCTCACATATCACTCTCTCTCTCTCTCTCTCTCTCTCTCACACACACACACTCACACACACATACTCTCTTTCTCTCTTTCTCTCTGTCCTGTAGGATCCTGCACTGTTTGGTGTCGGTGTTCTTCCAGATGACCATCCTAAGGGATCTGGAGAAGCTGGCCGGTTGGCTACGGATCTCCATCATCTACATCCTCAGTGGTATCACGGGCAACCTGGCCAGCGCCATCTTCCTGCCTTACAGAGCGGAGGTGCTCGATACACACACGCACGCACACACACACACACACACACACACACACACACACACACACACACACATACACACATACACACACACATATTGCCAATGCCAATGACCTTTTTATACCCACTAACTTTCTAGAAGGAAATGCAGTTTTGAGGCGTTTTCCATTTTAATTAGGCATTTCCCAGTTCCCAGTTCCCAGTTCATGTCCTCTCCTCTTCTCCCCATCTGTGTCCCCTCAGGTGGGTCCCGCTGGCTCCCAGTTTGGCATTCTGGCCTGCCTCTTTGTGGAGCTCTTCCAGAGCTGGCAGATCCTGGCGCGGCCGTGGCGCGCCTTCGCCAAGCTCCTCGCCGTGGTGCTCTTCCTCTTCGCTTTCGGCCTGCTGCCGTGGATCGACAACTTCGCGCACGTCTGCGGCTTCGTCTCGGGCTTCTTCCTCTCCCTGGCCTTCCTGCCGTACATCAGTTTCGGCCGTGCCGACATGTACCGCAAGCGCTGCCAGATCCTGGGCGCCCTGGCCGTCTTCACGGGCCTGCTGGGAGGCTTTGTGGTGCTCTTCTACGTCTACCCGGTCAAGTGCGAGTGGTGCGAGCTGCTCACCTGCATCCCGCTCACCGACAAGTTCTGCGAGAAGTACGACCTCAACGCCCACATCCACTGAGGCCTTCAACCAGGAAGACGGGAGAGAGAAAGAGAGACAGAGAGAGAGAGGAGAAGAAAAGAGGATACGGAGTAGGTGAAGTACACAATCTCACCACCCACCTCTACTGACGGGCTTGGACCAGGAAGATGGGATAGAGAACCAACGAGATAGAGCGAGAGAAAAAAGAGAGGAAAAAGCCAAGGAGCACATGGAGTGGGTGAAGCACAATCTCAACACCCATCCTCACTAACGCCTTCCAGGAAGACGGAAGAGAGGAAGAGAGAGAGAGAGAATGAAGGAGGACATAGGGGTTTGGGAGGGAATAGATGAAGTACCGAGGGATGAACGAAGGAGAGTAAACAAAAGTGGAGAGGTGGAGTCCCAGTCATGGTGTCACCACCTTTCCAATGCTAGCCTGAGTTCATTAACTCTACACTAGTACGGCATGTGTGTGTATGTGTGTGTGTATCTTTTCAACTACTTTTTTAATGCACTTCATGAAACAGATCAAGGGGTTGTATGTTTTGTTTGTTTGTTTGTTTGTTATTACTGTTTTGTTTTTTATGCTAGAGTCTCAGAGATAAGTCTTCCCCAGGGGGGAACAGAACCAGAGAACATGCCTTTGGTGCCTTGTCAATGAACTTTCAGTTCTAAACCAACTATTGCCATATCAAATATGTTACACTAGATCTGGGCACTGCAATGTTAACCTGTAATGTTTGTGTGTGTGTGTGTGTGTGTGTGTATATGTGTGTGTGTGTGTGTGTGTGTGTGTATGTGGGTGTGTGTGTGTACTGCTGCTGCAGTGATGATTGTCTGGTAGTGTTTTAGCTACCTGCTTATCTGAAATGGAGAATATAGCAAAAGAGAAAAAAAGCTTGAGGCTCTCTGACTGTTTTTTGATTGATTTGATTTTGGTTTGTGTATGTGTGTGTGTTTGTGTGTTTTTGTGTGTGTGCAATGCTTATATGCGCATCCATGCTTGTGTGTGTGTGTTGTTGACCCTGTGTGTGTTGTGGAGTGTGTCATGTGACCTCGCTGGCGGTACAGTCAAGTGTCCTCCAAGGGGCCTCTCACTGCTGTCCACACGGCTGCCAGATCTCAGGGTCCATTCTCTCTCTCTCTCTCTCTCTCTCTCTGTCTCTCTCTCTCCAGCGGATTAGTCTGGAGGACCTGACTGGACCACACGCCACACGTTACCTCTTACCTCCCATCTGTCTTCTCTCCAGTGCTCTCCCTTTCTCTGCCCCTTTGCCATATTTCAACAAGCCCCAACCTTCTTTCCATCCCTTCTGTCTCTCTCTTTCTTGTTCTCTCTCTCTCTCTCTCTCCTATTTCTGTTAGTTACCTCTCCATCTCTCCATACACACATACACACGCGCATATGCGCACGCGCGCAAACACACACACACACACACACACAAACTAATCAGTTCCCTAGAGGGCAGCATATATCCACACTCTGATGTAACATCACAGCATTCACACACAGCCAATTATTTGTTGGAGGTGATCTGAATGCGATGCAGCTCGAGCAGCGAACAGAGGGAAATGATCTGAATTCCCCTTTAAGCAGCGAGCTACATGAAAGAAACCAATGTGGTAAAAACAGAAAAAAAAACATTAAAAAGAAAAGATTATTTTGTTTAATGACGACTTGAAATGATTTCTTTTAAATAGCCGTTTAGCCTCATCTTCACATTTATTCTTTCAGCAGACTGAACAGTGTTGTTCAGCGAAACCTTTGCATGGTGGCGCTCTGTGGCATTCAATAACACAACAAGCCAAACTTATCTTCACACAAGATAAGATTACACACTTGGGCTCGCCCATGATCACTGCACGACTCTGTCGCTTTTATCTTATCTAAACACCATTGGTTTGTATATGTTGGCATTGACGGTGTGGGTTTCAAGTCGGGTAGAAATCTCTTTGTCTCCGTTTCGTCTCCTCTCCCTCTTTCCTGCTCGCCAACCCCCCACCTTTCCTCTCTCTTTAAGCGATGCTTCATTACGGTTAAATGTGTAGCGAGACTGAGTTAATGAAATCCACTTAAGCAGCCCCTCCAGTCAGTTTTTTTTTAAAAACACACACACACACACACACACACAAACACATACACACACAAAGGAAATGTACTTGCTTACATTAGTATATTATTACACGTGTACATACACAGACTCTCTCTCATGAACACTACACAAACAAAGGCAATGCACTCACATCCTTAGGTGTTTAGACACATGTACACACACACATGTGCACACACTCACACACACACACAAAAACACTTCTCATACAAACACACACATAAAGACACACACTCTATTTCTCATGCACACCCACACATATACACTCTCTCTCTCACAAACACACCACACAGAAATACACATCAGTCACCAACTGCCATTGTTCTAACAGCTGCGTAGATTTCCATTCACTCATTTCCTCTTGTAGATGTGCAGGAGATTAGGAAGGTGCCTTCTGATCCTGGTGAGGAGCAGAGACCCCTTTTCCTAAGGGCCAGGGGAGGGGGAGGGGGTTTGGGGTGGAGAGGTCTCTTTCTGGTCCTCTCTTCTGATAAGTATGTATGTGTGTGTGTGTGTGTGTTTCCACACTGATTTTGCCAGATCTTTTCCGATTCTCTACTTGTCCTTTATCTCCTCCTCGGTTGTATTGCAAGCTATTGTAATTAAGATTGGTCTCATCCCCCCAGGTCTCCTAAATGTAAGCACACACATAAAAACACACACACACACACACACACACTTACATCCAAAATGCAGCACAACACAGCCCCTCTGTTGGTTTAGCCTGGATGGTAATTAAGAGGAGACTAATTAATGTGTGCGTTAGCCCAGAGCCTGCTGCTGGAACTCAAGGGCTCTTCTCCTGATGAAGGATACACACTCACACACACACACACACGCACACACAGTCACACACACATTAGGCCTTTTGTGATGCCCATGTCTCAGAAGAAACTAATAGTCAGTGTCTCCGCCAGCACATCTCTCTATCTCCTGGGCTCAGTCGTACGTCTCCACCGGGGTGTCCTTATCTCTCTCTGCCCATCTTGAGTGTCCCTCTCCCCATGACCACCCCTACACAAAGGCCTGGTTAAAGAAGAGACACACACACACACACACCCTTCACCTCGGCCACACCATACATCAAACTCAGTTGCTACCTGCTACCACAGAGGAAATGAGTCATCCCCCACTCCCGCAATAATCCAACATACTCATCATCTTCAGATTTTACCTCCTTCACCCATCTATTTTCCTTGTTTTTCCTTCCACTTTCTCATACATTGGCTTCCTCCCTGTCTCCCTTTCTCTCTCTTGCACTCACTCTCTTCATTTCTCGTGGCCTATAGAGATGGTAATGTTAGTATGGCGGGCGGGGGGGTTAAGAGGGCTGCATCAGCTTGAGACAGCAGTGTGGGATGGGGCGGGTAGATGTGTGTGTGTGTGTGTGTGTGTGTGTGTGTGTGTGGTGTGTGTGTGTGTGTGTGTGTGTATGTGTGTGTAGGGGGGTGAGGGCGGGTGTGGTGGTGGTGGTGGAGGTTCCCTGGCACTTCAGTGGCAATCCAGCAGCCCAGTGCTGATTAGGGATTAAAAGACCACAGTGGCAGTGAGTGGCATGAGGGGAACCACACTGAATCAGGGGTGTGGTGGGGGGTGCTGGGGAGGGACAGGAGACGGGTGCACAGAGTGCCTCTTATTTTCGGTTCTTACTTTCTGGCTTTTCATATTTTTAGCCCATTTGATTGTCCCAATTTCCATATATTCAAACTGAACTAGCCTTTCTCTCTCGAAAACACTCAAATCATTTCTCATAGTAGACTACACCCTACAGTCAAAGCGGTCTGTCATAACCGTAGTAAAGGCGCCTACATGCAATTCTAAGCCAAGATTAAGAAATGGATTTAAAGTTAAAGCAAAAAACAGATGAAAAAAGGTCCAAGAATGTCTAGTGGGGCAAAGTACAGCTCCACGCAGGTCATATGTCCCAAGAATGTCGCCCTTGGAGTGGCTGGGATTATTTAAAGCACATTAGCGGTTTAACAGTTGACCTCCTTGGTCACCAAAAGGATCATGCTCGACTTCCAGGTGTTGATAAATTAACTACATACCTCTCTTATGCCACTGGGTTGAAACAGCCACATCACTCTGTTGGAGAGACATGCAGACTGGGGACTGAGGAGAGTAGAGTAGAGGGGCATGTAGGTCTCCTCGGTGACAATTTATGAGGTTCGCTGACTGAGTCTGACCACCTTGCACTCTTGTCTGTAATGTATTTTGATTGAGCTGAGCTGGTGTTTGTGGGGAGGTCAGGTGGAAAATGATCTTGTTTGTTGTGTTGTGACTGTCAATCAGCATCAGCCCACCATTGCTCCGGGCTGCCATCAGTCAGTCACAGGTAGAGAGAGAGAGCAAGAGAGACAGAGAGTGCTTCAGAAGAGGAGAGTCACTCAGACAGCCTGGGCTATTATCTGATGCAGGTTTTTGTTTACTGCAGTAGCATTAGTTAAGGCATCATTTACACACCCTTCACCTCAGCCACACTGTACACCAAACATACGGCATCATTTAAAGCAACAGGAAGGCATTTTGGTCTAAAACTGCAACTAACAGAAGTCATGAAAATTCTAAGAATAGTGCAGTTGACACTGATAAATGATTGTTTGTATGCTAACACTTTTTGAAAAACAGGTGTAGGGTGCTGTGAAAGCATTCTTGTGTTTTATATTTTTTATGAAATTTGATTGTTAGATCAAATGTTTTCATCTCTGTGTGCTTCAGATATCAGATATCCGAATCAGATATGTTCATCTGTAACATACTGTAGCTCTATCTCTGGGTTGGTAGAACTGTAATGCAGTTGGCAAAGCTTAGGTCCTCCCCCTCTCCCAGGACTACAGGAACCACAGGGAAGGTTTCAGGATGGCCATATAACCTTTGTGCTGTCGTACAGGTGTCAGGCACGTGTGTTAAAGGTGACGTGTGAAGTAACAGTGACAGTAACAGTGGTCCTGACGGCGTGAGAATGGATGGTCATTGATCTCCGCCATTCACACCTACAGGAGGTTTTGTATTCATAACTTGGGTTTTCCTGTCATAATTCTCGGGAGAGTTTGGGAAGGAGAATCATCATGAATATTCTGGAAAGTGGCAAAAGACAGTGACCCTCTCCTGGTCACACCACATCCTCAAACACATTTGTTGTTAATGCAGTAGTTTGTACTGCAAGCACTATGCGCCTAGTTCACACAAACACACACACACACACACACACACACACACATTCACACACACACTGAAGAACACACACACTTCATATCAAAACTCAAGTGTGTGATGAATGTCAGGTGGACGTGCATCCATCAGGCGAGTCGAGCACCTCCGTGGGGGAGGACAGGACAGGAGCAGGACCAGGGGGTCTGAGTGAGACTGATGAGGGGGGGCTCCGCTGTAAGCCGACCCTGAAACGTGAGCCAGGCAGCTGGGCAGCAGGTGGCCACTGACGGGCCCTCTCTCTTCATTGTCCTGGAGGAGGAGGACACACACACACACACACATACACACACACATCGTAAGCAGCCACTCAGGGGCAGTAGCCACACAGGTGGGACATCAGGGAAGGGGGCGAAGGGGTGGCTATTACACACCTGCTGTATACTCACCACACACACACACACACACACACACACACACACACCAGCAACCTCCACCAGTTCAGTGTCATGCATCAGCAGGGAGAGATGACCTGTGGTCCAGGCATGGTGTGCATCTGCCACCTGTGCCTGTGTGTGTGTGTGTATGTGTCTGTGTAGGACAAACGAGCAAGCTTGTGCATTCATCAAAAGAACATTGACTTGCATGCTTTAATCTAAATAACTATCTTACAGGAGGGTTGTGAATCAACTTGCATGTGGATAAATGACTGTCATTCTTCCCCTACAGAGATAACTATACATACCTGTTCTCTACTACATCAATAGAGCACACATTACCTTACATTTCTTGGGAAAAATTCTTCTTCGTTGTTCTTTTTTTATTCATCACAAGTGGAGTTCTGTTTATCACAACACACAAACACCATCAGCGTGGGTTCAATCATATTTGCAATTTCAAAGCAGTTCCCGAGTCTCCTTGTTAAATATTAACCTGAGGGCCAACTCGTTATTTATGTCCATAAACGTCCTTCATGGCCAAATATTTGTTTTCTGTTGTTTACTCGCGAGTCAGGAAGAGGCACGGCTGTGTGTGTTTAGTTTAAGGCTGAAAGTGTGATTTTATAAAGGCTCTCCATTCTCCGACTGGAACCCAAACAGCTGACGTCTTTTTGGCAGGTGAATGAAGGAGGGATAAGCTAACGGCCACAGACCCCCCACCCCCCAACCACCCACCTCCTCTCTGTCTTACACCCCCACCCCATCCACCTCTCGATCCACACCACTCAAGCCGTCAGCCCCAGACCGCAGGCTGCCAAGGCCCAATGACTCCCAGCAGTCTGACAGCCGTTTGCTATCCCATATTCCACGCGCTCCCTCAGACCTTTTGTCCTCAGTCTTTCCCTCCTTTTTTTAATGTCACTCTCACTTCACAATTAGAACTCCTTTGTCCTCTAACTATTGACTATTGACCTCAGATAGTTAACCCCTATAACCTCTATACCCCTCATCCTCAATATTTCTACCTTGCTTTATCCAACATGGGCATCATACCCACATCAAGCCATAGTGGGAGAGGTAGAGAGACTGCTATATGTCACTCTCCACCAATAGAAAGCCTCTATGGAGACATGCATTAAGCTCAGTCAATAGCTAGAACTATCAACTGTCCACTGGGCCCACATAGTCGCTTGGGGTTAACTAGGTGAATTCCTAGGTTCCTATACTGATGGGAAAAACAGGAACAACAACAGTTCTTCATCCTTTTACTTCTTCTTAGGACTAAATGTAATAAATTAATTTCAAAAATTCTTCTTTCAGGGGGTCCAGTTTGTCAGGCACTGCTCCTGTCCACATTTACAGCACAGATATGGCTGATTTCTGCCTTGCTTTTTCAACATGGACACCATACCTAGATAAGGGGTAGTGGGTAGTGAGAGAGGTAGAGATGTTCAGGCACAACCTCCTGCTATAATGACAAATGGCCTAGTCTGAGCACCTGTCATTTAACCTAACCACAGGACCCAGACCCACAGGTAATGTGTGCTGAACACAATAGCAGCATAGCAAATCCCCATCATTACTATCAAATACCTCCCTATGCAGCTCACTATAATCCATATGTATAATCCTATACTGTATTCAGGGGGAAGGAAAACTGTCAGAGAAGTTCCCATTGTTCCCCAGGCAGAGTGAGGGCACAGCTCAGTGTTGAAACATGAACTGGGCATAAAAAATGCCTCCAACTGCCATGCCTGCCCAGTGTGTGTCTGTATGTGAGTGTGTATTGTGTGTGTGCCTGTGTGTGGGGTGTTGTATGTATCACGATGAACACAAAAACACAAATACACACACACACACAGACACACTCACACACACTCTGTCCTGTTCCTGACAGGCCTGTCAGCTGGTTTGTATGCGTGGGGCAGCATGAGGAGGAATGCCTTATTGTTCCTGTTTGTTACGAGCGTGTCTAATCAGTAAACAGCCAGCATGTCTGGACTTGCCCTGGACCCCGTGCCCGAGGTGCGGCACCTTTCACGGGTTGGCCATCGCCGCCACGCTGCCTCAGCGTTGTGAAAGAGAATAAAATAAGACTCAATGTGCCATGCGGGAGGGCTTCTTGCAGCACGGAACCTTCTAGGCTTCCAGCGTGTTACAATACAACGGCTGTGGTCTTCAAAAACTGCTCATTAGTGAGGTGTCATTGAACATGCATTTGAAAAAAAAGCGGAAGAAAAAAATAGCTCAGGTTTGGTTTTCATGGCTACTGGAGAAAGAAAATCTTTAAGATTTCATAATCCCTCTCCCTGTTAGCAGCACTGGAGCAAAAAAAAAAAAAAATCTCCAAAAAAATCCCTTTACCCCCCCCCCGAAAAAAAAAATCCCTTCAGCCCCAGACCACCCCCTCATCTCTCTGGTCCTTTCTTCTCCCATTTGCATGGAAATGAAGCCTTTCCATCCCTCACTCCATTTGGTTCATTTAAGGTAATCAGACGATGACGATTCATAACAAGCCGCGAGATCTTTGCCACCAATCACCGCGGGCAACAAGAGGTAAATTAGCTAGCTGCCGCTGGCACCAAGCACACAGTCAGCCAATGGCTCCTCCACATCCCCCCTCAGCAAACGAGGAGCGTGGCGAAAACCAGCCTCAGGCAAATTAGGCTCGTGGGCTGGATGAGATGGCGAAGTCTGTGGCTCGTTTTGCCCATCAGGCATCTTAAGGCCGTTTTTTTTATTTTTTTAACCCGGGCCTCGTGGGCCTCGTCCATCCTCTCCTCGGTCATCAGGCTCGGCTGGAAAATGGTAATGATTTCATCAGCGTGATTAGGAGCCCTCTGCTGTTCCCCTCTAAGGCCACACGGCTGATAGATTGAGAGCGTCCCACAGCAACACACTACAGCAGCATGCATCCATGAAGCAGCACAGCTGAAGCCTGACTCTGATTAGGTTATCAAACAGGGGGGATGGAAGAGACTCATCTCATCGACAGATTAAAAGCGTGTGTGTGTGTTTGTGTGTGTGTGTGTGTGCATGTGTGTGTGTGTGTGTGTGTGTGTGTGTGTGTGTGAGTGGGTGGGTGGGTTTGGGGAGGGGGTGGCAGTTTATCTCAGCACCTGCTAAATGGAGCGGGGCCAGGGAAGGCCTTTCATTTTCTGCTCTGTTCAGGATAGATAGAGATTAGGTCCAGGAGTAGGATTAGGACTAGGACTAGATGTTATCATCATTTACAGTCTGATTGACAGTTACTGGAATTTCACAAGATCACTCAGCAGATGCAAAATCTGCTTCTTTCTTGATGTTAGAATTCCAAGCTGTTTCGATTATCCTCTGCCTTTGTGAGTATTGTCTTTGCAAATCATCAGTGTGGTGGCAGCAAGTAGCAGACAGCATACAAGAACATAACCTGCTGCGGGGGTGTTTTAGAGATAAAGGCCATTTCCAGGTATTGGTAATGCATTTCAGACCAATAGTCTGTTAGCCTGAGATTTTACTTCAGTCATCTATTAAGTTCTTATTGTCACGTACAATGGGCTGTTCACTGATAGCCAGCAGAGCTTGTCCCGAGACCCTGACGCGTATGTGATAGCAGCCAGGCAAGCTCAGGCTTGCCCCTACCAGCCCTCCCAAGGACTGAGTACATTGTGCTCCCACACACACACACACACACACACACACAAACACTCGCTGCACTCCCCCGTCAACGTCTCTCGGCCAATCATGGCATGAGGCTTGGTGAATGGCGAAATTATAGCTTTTGCTGATTTCTGTCGGAAAGGGCCCTCTCCAAACGAGGCAGTCGTGGAGGGTGCTCCAATTGCCCTCCTGTCTGATGGGGCCTGCTGAAAACCCAGGACAGGTTGACCTCCAAAATGTGGCAGAGTACTGGGACAGAGAGAGAGAGAGAAAGAGAAACACCCCAGTTAGGAACCTGTATTGTTTGGCGTCTCAGTTCTGAAGGGTTTCAAATGATTTGGGTGAAATTGTTTTGGCCGACCTGGAAAGAAGGTGGAAGGACACAAGTGGGCTGACCTATTGAGGAGCTGTTGGGTGAAAATGTCTCAACCTCTTCCAAATCAACAACAGCAAGTGTTTTTTTTTTTTTTTTTTTTTTTTTAATGTCCTTGGGGAAAAGAAATGGCCATCATCCTGAACCATTTCATTTCACCTGACAGGCCACATTTGTGCCAGGGGTTACACTACTTCATTAAGAGACTCAAAGGTCAAGAACCAGGGCAAATATGTTGGCGTTCATAGGCCCTCTTCAAGGTTAAAGAGTCGGCTTGAAGCCCTCTGTGCCCTTGAGGGCCCCCCACACAGGCGCACTTGTCACATAAAAACCAACAAACCTGCCACCCCTGCTGCTCGCCCTGTTTGGCAGAGCAGACACAACATGATGTTTTGCTCTTCAACCAGGGGAGGGCTCATCAAACCACTCTCCGCCTCCTCCACATCCACTCACCCACCCACCCATGTCCAGCCCTGCCATCAACCCCCCGACCCAGAACAAGGGCTTTACGACCCAGCCTGGCTGTGCCCAATGAATGAACCAGCCTACTGCTCCCAGTGCTGACCCTGCCAAGGCCAGGGAGGCAGTGCAGTGCAGTGGCCTCACCCAGAGTCCATTGTCATGGTAAGCGCTGTTCAAAAGAGAACGCTAGAAAGCCAGGTCCCAAATAAATTTACAAAAAAAGGATGAGGGGCCTCTGCAAGGACAAAGGGGAGGACAATGGGCTCAGCGGGGGAGATGAACGCTCCCGTAACCGGACGTGTTGTTTGTCCGTGCCGATTGCTCGTTTTATGTTTCCTCAATCATGGCGCTGTGCAGAACAATGGGCAGATACTGAAGAAAGTAGCCTGCTTTTACCTGTGGCTCACGCCCCAAGCATCCTGGTGCCAGTGAAAAAGATATTTGAACCATCTGAGGAAATGATCAGTTTAAAATAACGTGTTAGCTTTATGGGTTTAGAATGAATCGAATATGTGCAAAGTTTAAACATTGAAGATACTGTAATTGCTTACTTCCAATGTTGTCAGACACAGCATATATTCTTAATTGTTATCCCAGTATGGTGAATTCAAGTATAAACTGGAAGCTTGTTCATTGCCAGCACAGGTAGCCCAGAATTCTTCAACAAGGTCACAAAACCAAAACATCTAAGGACAGTAGGCCTATATAAGTACTTTAGAAGCTTAATTTACACAATACCATCCAAGATGCCAAGATGTTTTGTCCTAACTGGGATCTGTGGAACGATGTTATTTCAAATCTCTTCTGGGTAAGATTCCTCTCAACCTCTTAAACAAGACAGCATTAGAGTTCAAAGTAAATAGCATTCAACTAAATGAGAATACATTGTGGATACAAGTGAAAATACAGGGACATTTGTCTGCATATAGCTTCATGTATGAGGACTAACAATACATGAGAGCACAAGACAAAAGAGATTTGTTACGTACGTAAGGTCAGAGGGCAGGTTGTTTAAGGTGATGTTACGTGTGGCACAAAAAGTAATAAACATGTAAAATAGTAAGGATGTGTTTGTATCTTATTCTTGTTTGTTTGTGATCTCCACATCTCACCAGCTTTTGAGCAAACACAAGAAATTAAACACCTTTACAATGACCAATTACCTGCCTTAAGTCTTCACCACAGTTGGCAACACACCTTGAAGCCTCTGGCAAAAACCTATTTGTTTCCTCATGTAAGGACAATGGACTGTGGACCCATTTAAATACAATTGTGGACTGTTTGTTGTCATGCCTGTCTATTTCTCACCAATATCCCATCAAAGTTCCTCCTCACTTGCCATATTGCCCAGCTGCAGCATTGACAATGGTGCCAAAAGAACCACAATGGCGTTGCTGAGGTCTTAAGTGGGATGCTTTGATGCGGCTAGCCAAGACTGGGCACTCACACAGTGTTGGGGGGGGGGGGCGCGACACAAAGCGCTGTTCAAATTCCTCCTACACCCTTTGATGGCCCAACACCAGGAGCCAAACAGGACTTGCATAACACCACACCTCAGCCACAGCATCTGGGATGCTTCACACCAAATACCCAGAGACCCCCAGAAAATGTAGGATAGTCTTCAGAAGTTTGTCTAATGTATAACATACAGTAAGTAAATGTAAAGATCGTATGGGATGTGACAGCTTCAAGTCATCAAGTAGGGGCTTGTGGAAGTGTCTCAGGACTACTCAGATTTGGCACGCCTGACAAGTGAGCATAAAATGCATGCCAACTCCAACCCCCTAACCCCCACCCCACACACACACACACGTGCACACACACACACACACACACACACACTCTCCCAGTGACCCTCAGCCAAAGGCTTGTGGATGTGTCTGACTGGCCTCTCCAACATGTGACTCTGAGGTCCTTTACGGGAGCTGGCAAATGGGACTGAGGCTTAACATAATTGGCAGCTCTGTCAGACAGACAAGTTGAGGAAAGAAGGGAGAGAGAGAGAGAGTAAAGAAAAGTGAACGCAAGAGTAGGACGAGTGAACAGGGGGTATACATAGAGAGAAATTAGACAGAAAGAGGAGAGTGAACACAAAAGAGAGGGAAAGGGAGAGCAAGAGAAAAGAAAGATAGTGAGAGAGAGAAAGAGAGAGAGAACTGGCAGGAATGCTACCCAGCTCATTAAGAAGCGTCTTGTCTCTGTGAGCGTGAATTGGAGCATGTGTGAATTCCAATGAGAAAGTTACAAAAGTCTTGGAGTGATCAGAGAGACATAGACGGCCCTTTTTGTCCGCCGCTCCTCTGGTGGGACAGAGGGACAAACCTCCCATGTCAAAGCAACAAAAGTGTCTCTGAGACCGCAGACTTTCACTGATTTTGATCTGGAGTGAAAGTGTACAGCTCTTTGCTCTCAGAGACTCAAAGAAGCTCAAAGACAACAGCTTGTTGTCACCATCTATATTCAGACCACACTCTGCCACCGAAAAAAGAAGTACATTCAGCAGAAAAATCTGTCACACAAAGCTCGCCAAAATAATGAACTTAAAAAGAGCATCATTTGTGTTCGGGTTGTTTTTTTTTCTACAAGTGCACAAGCTTGATTTCATCATTGTGGTGTTGTATTTCTTTGTGCTGTGTAAAAACAGGGTTTTAGGAATACTATACTTTGAATTATAAAGTGCACATTTAATTGTGGATAATACAAGTCAATCTTAAAGACCAAAGAAATGAACTTAGAAATAAAAATTTTGCATATCTTAGAGTTTACAAGAGGAGCAGGCAGAAGTGACTCATGCTATTTCATAGAGTCAGATGAAACTTGACCAATTTAAAGGGCCCACCTAAAAACTAAAAACAGCATGTAAATGACAATTTTTGACATTTGAGGGATTTTGGGGTAAGGGGTCATTTTAAAGGTCCAAAAAAACTAGAAAAAAGTCCCAAAATTACACAAAATGTAGAAGGCCCTCCAGATTTTATGTGCAGCATATTAAATCAGTCATTGATCATACAGTATTTTTGTTTTAATCCATGTTTCATTTGCACCTGGTGTATGACTAATGTTAGGATTAAGGACACTACTGGTAATGTTAGGACTAAATATACAGTGGGAATAGACAATCGCTGCTGGTGCCAAGTTTCTATGTGGATGAGGCCAGGAATGGCAGATACAGAGGCAACTGATCCAGGACCTGCACCTGCTGCCGGTACGGTGGTGTTGGGGTATGACACAGCTGTGGGCAGACCCCCACCCCCCTAAGGGGATTAACTCCCACCACCACCCACTCACCTGTCAGCACCACCACTATCATTAACCTCAACCAAGACATCTAATTTACTCTCCCCCACCTTCACCTCCGCCTCCAGCTCAACCTCTCTACCTTTTCAGCTCCTCACCACATCCGCCCATCTTCCTTAATGAACCGTGTGCCCGCTGAAACCTCAGCCCTCGTGGGAGTAGCTCCATCCTGGGGCCTGAAGCCGGAGGTCCTCAGCCTGGTGCTGCTCAGCTCCCCTGGGGCACAGGCAACAAGGACCCAGGCAGCAGAAAATAGGCCTCAGCTTCTAGATGAAGGCAAGGAGTACACAGCCTAGTAAAGTAGATAGCCTTTTTGCTGCACTGGGAAGATTGAATTCTGTTGTTAGGGAGCACAAATCTGAATCAAGTGCTCACTTTTTTGTGCTTGTGTCACTTGTAAGAGTTTATATGCACATATATACATATATATATATATAGGACACTTGTTACAGCGTGTCTAGTAACAAACTGTGTGCTAAAGTGTAATACCATGTACTTAATGAGACTCTGTGTCCGTACAAATTCTTTGCACACACAGTACAGAATAGAGCAGACACACAAAATTTTACTTGGAACAGTGTACTGCATACACACATACGCACACACACACCACACACGCACACAGAGTGAGAGAGAGAAATGTTGCATGAATAAAGATCTGTTTTAAGAAACAATACATAAATGATTGTATTTGGTCCCTAAGAATAATATTCATAAAGATTTGCGTAAGTGTTCAAAATTGAGCCATGAAATGTCAATTTTTTAAAATAACATTTTGTTAATAATTTTTTGATAATAATGACTGGTCATACAAGATAAACCGTGAGGTCTTTTACCTGCTGTAAGAGGAATGAACAAAACAGTTCAAAGAAATAAATCATGCCGGTTCTCTAGGAGCGCTTTCAGGAAGAGCCTCATCTCATCTCATCCTGAACACTGATGCCATTAAAGCAAAGGTAATTAGGGTGCTTTGTGCAGCCCCTGTAAGCGGTGTGTTGTGCTGGTAGGCTGTCATGATAATAATGTCTTTGTCAAGTTCCTCAACTAATGAGTGGTCTGGGTCACTAAAAAAAAAAAATCAATAAAGTCATCCAGGCACAGACAGTCAGAAGTAAACAAATACTGATACACTTTTCCTACCAAATAAGCTATATGCTACACAGCTTGGGTGAACGTGCTTTATAACGTGTTGATATATTTTGATATATTTTTCACACTCTAATCACACTCTGGAGTCTAATTGCAGTGGAATTAATTGGGTTCCAACTGCCACAACAACAGGTCTGTCAACTAGCAAGGGAAGAGTCCTCTAATAACTTCTCAATGATCAACTTTGATGATCAAAATGAAGTGTTCAGTCAAAGACTGCTGTACTAGCTTGTATATAAGGAGAAATTACCTCTTTTTTTTGTTATCAGTCATTAATCCCCTAGGTGGTTTGCATGTGTTTGTGTACTCTCTGACACAAGTCCCAGCAGACGATTGGCTTCAAAGCCGTACACACCAAGTCAGCCTCACCTGACTCACGCTTCTCCTGTCACACCTGTCCTTACTGTGTCAACCGTCACGTGACGCAAGCGTCATTGCCTCGAAAGAGACGTCTCCACGAGGTTCTGACATAGTGCTCTCTCATATCCCAAACATAGCCTGTTTGTTAGAAGATGTTTTAAGATTGCGTAATCCTATTCTCTGGAAAAGCAAGCAGCCATCGGTTTAACGTAAAGTGAAACAAAACCACTGTCTTTTAAACCAACAATGTAACTGCACTGATGTAAATTAGTTTTAAATCTGCTAGCTTATTAAGTAAGTAAACTAAACACAAGAGGTTGTCTTGTGTCTCTCCAAAGTAACTTGTGGAGACTGCGGGGGAGTGGGTCATTGGAAACTCTCATGTGATGTGGGTTAACGCTGCCTGAGTACACTCGTATTTAATGTAGTTCCAACCCAACTCCTCCGGTGGATCTTTAGTGGCCTATGTTAGCAAACAGGCGGAGTGCAATTGTAAACATTGGTATATTTCACACATGAGCACACGTAAGGTTTGTGAGTCCAGCTCACGGTGTCTGTTCTCTCTTCTCTTCCTCTCCTCTCTTCGCTGTTATCTCTCCATCCCAAAGGAGACCTTTTGACTCCCCAGTTCTCCTGTGTCCAATTAGTGATTTGCACACTCCTGGTAGCCTAGTTCTCTCTCTCTCTTTTTCTGTGTGTGTGTGTGTGTGTGTGTGTGTGTGTGAAAGAGCGAGAGTTTGTGTGTGTTTGCACATGTATTTGTGTGTGTGTATGTGTGTGTGTGTGTGTGTGTGAGAGAGAGAGTTTGTGTGTGTTTGTACACATACTTGTGTGTGTGTGTGTGTGTGTGTGTGTGTGTGTGTTTGTATGTGTTCCATGTCACCTAGAATTAGGTGAGATGTCATAAATGAAGAAACATGAGTTGATCATTGCATGGTAAAACTGATATCTTAATCTCTGCCATGTCTTTTAAAAATGTAGTTTGATAGACACGTATCCCATAACATAATGTTTGACTGAAAAAACATTGTGAGCATTTGGAAAAAAAAATAATTAAAAAAAGTAGATCATGCATATACTGTTTTTTTTCTGCCATTGCTGGAGTTATTTTAGATATTGTGATTCACTGGAGCTGGTTTAGATATTCAGATGCAGTCCTCAGCTGTGTGCTCTTCTAAAGACATGTGCTGGTCTGTGTGCAGAAACAACAGCAGGCCTGACTTACGAGGTCTCAGGGGAAGAGCTTGCATAGTGCCAGATCAGTGGCACTCCGACTGCATGGGTCCCTTTGAACAGGTGGATCCTGAGGGAGAAACACAGGTATGGATTGGGACACACACACACAAGCGTGCACACACACACACACACACACACACACACACACATGCACTCACAGAAGAATACACACACAAGCGCACACACACAGACAGACACACACACACACACACACACACACACACAAACACAAACACACACACACACACATTAGGCCCTCCCCCCACAAGTCTCCTGAAAGCAGGAGGCATGTGTGTTTTCTTGTTCTTGTTCTCATGTCTGGTCTCAGCAGGTGTATTCCCTATAGAACCAATCTCTTTTAATGAAGCCCCTGTGATGACTGTGAACGCCCTGTGATAGCGCTCTACAGCCAAGCACTCCTGCATGCTCTGCACTGTTCCTCCTCCATTTCAGGGCCTCCACACACTCCTCACCCACAACCACTAACCCTACAACCTCTGTGCTCTACTTACTGTATACATGCAAAATTTGTGTAATGTACAATATTGGTATAGTGTATAATGCATATAATATAATATTAAGTATGTATGTAAGTAACTTGTTTATTATTCTTATGCATGTATATGCATGTATGTTGTGGGCTAGAAGAATATGTGTATAATATGAAGGGGAGATCAAATTAATGGTAACACTTTCCATTAACCCAGAATTCATAAAGCATTTTAAACACATTCATAAAGGGTTATAATGCATTCATAAAGTCTTATAAGTAATGTCATTAGTGTTCATAACTGTTTATACATTCTCGTGACTGCACTTATAAGGCATTATAACGTTATCTTATAAGCCTTTACAACTTGAAGTGTCACAAAGCATTATAAAGCTTCCATTTAATTGTCCTTGTATATGCCCACGTGCTCATGCTAAATAATGAAAAGTTACAAGTGCTCATTGCATACTCTAAATAAAGTGAGACAAACACATAATGACTCGTGAAGAGCAATGAGGCACCATTAGAGACACCATGTAAAGTGGTACTATATGTTTCCCTGGTATCAAAAAGCCAAAGAAGCTTATAATGCTTTGTGCCACTTCAAGTTGTAAAGGCTTTTATGATGACATTATAATAAGTACAGTCATGAGAATGTATAAGCAGTTATAAACACTAATGACATTAGTTATAAGGCTTTATGAATGCATTATAACCCTTACGAATACATTTATAATGCTTTATAAATACTGGGTTCACAAATTAACAAATTGATCATATTTTTTTAAGATAATGGATGTAAATTGTCATTGTTGTCTCCTCTTTGTTTACCATACAGCAGTTAGCGCCATAACTGAATTTTTCGCACCTAACATGGATAATTTGGGGGATGTGTCTATGCAGAATAAAGCAAGATATTCAGTTCCTGCAAAGTGCTTTGGAAGCTGAATGAGATCATATCACTCTGTTTCAAGAGTGGCTTGATTGCACAGCTAGGTTATAAGAAGGACATCTATCTGTCTGTCTGTCTGTCTGTCTGTCATCTCTGTTTTCAAGGATCTGTTGTAATCATTTCATCAGATCCTCCACTGGTGTGTGGACTCTATCAGGTATATAGATATTAACATGCAAATAGCAGCCCAGCAGTCTCTCAAACATTTGTGTAAATTGTACTAAATTGATCTGGAGTCACTTGAGCACATTTCAAATGGCTTTACATAATCTATACGTTTCATCAAGTCACAGCGCTAAACTATTCTTCTCTATTTCTGACTCTCTTCAGATGCCTACAGCTAACCTCTGTGGGAAAGTAGCTGCAGAGTGTATATGTTGTAACTGTGTGTGTGTGTGTGTGTGTGTGTTTGTGCGTGTGATACTGATGGGGGTTAAGGGGGCCGGGGCATCATTGAGGGAACATGTCCTCCTCCTCCCCCCTCTCCCCAGGGACACCATCCTTATGTAAATGGGGGACCTCCTGAGAGAGACGAGTCCACCGCCAGAGAGGATGGAAAGTCATTTTTCCATTCAGCTCGAGAAACAAAAAACAAAGAGCCCATTCCCTTAGCACTCCTCACCAGATAAGGAGAAAGAGAGAGAGAGAGAGGGAAATAGAGAGATAGATAGGGAGGAGGAGGAAGAGGAAAGAGAGAGAGTGAGAGAGAGAGATAGGGAGGAGGAGGATGAGAAATAACAGAAAGAGAGGGTGAGAGAGAAAGAGAGGGAGGAGGAGGAAGATAGATAGATAGAAAGCAGATGAGGAGAGAGAGAGAGATAGACATACAAGGAGAGCAAAAGAGCGAGAAAAGGAGAGTGAAAGAGAAACAGAGAGGTGATGATAGGTGGAGCATCAGGAGGAGGAAGATCAGCATCCTGTTGCATCCTGGGTAACCTACCCACATGTTTCTCAGATGGGCTCGGGTTTCAGCCCAAAGAGTCTTCCTTTATAATTCCACACGGGAAAGGCTGAGCCTGTGCCATGATGCAATCTGAATGTGGTTATGCAAGAGTTACATGACCTAAGCGCAATGAACCAGGGTTCTTTCCTCCCACACGTTTCTTCTTCTAACAAGCTTTCATTTCCTCAGATAGGTGGTCATGGCTGTGAGAAGAGGAGTGTTAGAGGTCAGTAAGGTCTGGTCTAGGGTGTGATTGTGTATGGAGGAACAGGAATATACATGGGTCAGTTTTTTTGGCTTTAAAATTACATGAATGATTTCATATGTTTTCTGTGAACCCACAGGGGAGCCTGCAGGTTCAAAGCCAGTCAATTGCTGTAATCAGCATTTTTTCTCACTGCACACACACACACACACACACAAATGCACACCAAACACACATACAAACACACACACACCCACACACAAATACACACCGAACACACATACAAACACACACACACACACACACACATTCCGCACACAGGCCAGCCATCAATAATGAATGAGAGGGGACAGAGGACATTCTATTAAAGGTGTCTGAGGATAAAGGATCGTGTTTCGGTGCATGGAGGCCGGCCCCGTGCAATCAGGTGCCCTTCTCCGTGCTGATTGCCCCGGCAGCGTTGCCGCCAGAGCCGAGAGCACCCGAGGGCTCTCACCCACACCCACATCCACACCCACACCCGCTGCCACTCCTCACCCAATCAGGCAATATGGGCATGGAGGGTGGGAGAGATGGAGACAGAAGGTGAGTACACATGTGTGTGTGTGTGTGTGTGTGTGTGTGTGGAGACGTGGTGGGTGCCGTAGAGACTGGAGATTGAGAGAGGAGAAGAAGGGAGGAGAGGAAGAGAGACAAGGGGAGGGGAGAGAAGAGAGGAGAGGAGTGGTGAGACAAGAGAGGAGGAGAGGATGGGGGGAGGGGAGAGGAGAGGAGAGCGTAGGATAGAGGAGAGGAGCAGAGTCTGGTCTGATATTTATGAGATGGGAGCTAACAGGGCTGGACTCACAGCGAGGAGGTGTACTATTCCCTCTCATAGAGCAACAGACAAAGCACACAGCACAGCTAAGCCAATGAGAGAGAGCCTAGCTGGGCTTGAACTGGGCAAGACTCTGAATGGAGTGTGGAGTGTGTGTGTGTGTGTGTGTGTGTGTAAGCAGGGACACAATCTATCTACCATCCAATAATAGATTGTGCATCTGTGCACTGCACTGCACTCCCACTCAAACTCACAATCCACACACACAACACACACACACACACACACACACATTTGCATGCAGACACTTGCTCTCACATTCACACAAAATAAACACAGGCTCACACCCAAGCCATGCCATCTTAACTGAATGTCTTGGAGGCAAAGCTAGCCCTCTGCGCCAGCGTTGTTTTTGAGCCATTCGTTATAATAGACTTCTGACTGACAGGAAGAGGGGTTGCCATATAGGTGGTGGTGGTGCTGTGTGTGTGTGTGTGTGTGTGTGTGTGTGTGAGGTGTGTGTGTTTTGGGGGGGTCAGAAGAGAGAAGAGCACTGTATAAGTGACAGGGCAGAAAGAAAGAAAGACAACAAGAGGAGATAGTAACCCCCCCCACACACACACACACGCATACACACATACACATACACACACACACACACACACACACACTGTGCTCTTTGGCTGGAGGAGAGATAGAGGGTATTGGTGGGGGTCAGAGTGGCCGAGCTCCAGCACTGTGTATCTTGTCCAGGCCGTCCCCGACACGCTGCCCCTTGGCTGCTCTCCTCAGCCAGCCACAGAGACCCCGAGAGACCCCGGAGGAATGCTTTTCAGCCCACCCGCCTGCCAAACCCACCAGCATTTTACGACAACTGGCCCCCCCAGCCAGTGACATTTACAAAAAAAACAGACAGAGAGAGAGAGAAAGACAGAGAGAGAGACAGAGAGAGAGAGACAGACAGAGAGAGAGAACAGAGACAGACAGAGAGAGAGAGAGAGACAGAGAGAGAGAGAGGAGACAGAGAGAGAGAGAGAGAGAGAGAGAGAGAAAGACAGACAGAGAGAGAGAGAGAGAGAGATGGGATGAAGATGAGGATGAGGAGGGTAACGGGAATGGAGTGCTGAGGCGCAAACCGCAAAGCCGCCCTGTCTGGCAGGGAGACTGGGGGGTGAGAGGCTCAGGGGATGAAAAGGGGAGCAAGGTGGGGGGGGGGGGGGGGGGGCAGAGTGTGTATGTGTGTGTGTGTGTGTGTGTGTGTGTTGGGGGGAGGGTGAGAGAGATTTGTGTTTTTACGATGAATCCCCCTTTTTCCCTTTCGTCTACAGTCCCAGTTCTGTCCACAGCTCAGACAAACAACCCGACTAATTAAAAAATACGCTGGGCTTGGCTTCTCATGAAACAAGTTCACTTTGGGTCTCTGGTTTCACTTCACTTTGGCTCTCTGGGTCTCTGATTGAACCCCCAGTTTATACTTCCAATACATGTCTCTATTTTCATGTGATAAATTAATTTACTAATCAATCAATTAATAATTAAT
Organism: Tenualosa ilisha; assembly: GCA_015244755.2. Classification (NCBI taxonomy): domain Eukaryota; kingdom Metazoa; phylum Chordata; class Actinopteri; order Clupeiformes; family Clupeidae; genus Tenualosa; species Tenualosa ilisha. Next base: position 547,921 of record PYXC01000904.1, read on the forward strand.
TCTGGCTTAAATATGACCATTTCTAGCTTTTATTGACAGGCCAGTAAAGAGCAGACAGGAAAAGAGAAGGAACTGGGAGGGATCGGAACCGCAGGCTGGACTCTCGAACCTGGGGCCCCAAAGGCACATTTTTGATATGAGTGCTGTTGGCCAGTTGCCCACCCCCCTTTGTTACATAATGTATGTCTCTCTGTGGTGCAGAAGGCATCTATGTACCTCCTCTGACAAGGTCTTTACTGCTTCATGTTTTCCCTGTTGGATACTGAGAAATTTACATATTTACATATTTACATATTTAGGTGTCAGAGGTTCTGAGTCTGAGTTTCTGATGGTCAAGCCCTGAGCAATGCCCACAGATTAGTGTGGTTGGGGGGTAGAGGAATGGAAACGCTGTGTGTGTGTGTGTGTGTGTGTGTGTGTGTGTGTGTGTGTGTGTGTGTGTGTATGAGTGTGTGCGTGTATGTGTTTGTGTGTTTGTGTGTGTGTGGTGTGTGTGTGTGTGTATGGGTGTGTATGTGTGTGTGTGTGTGTGTGTGTGTGTGTGTGTGTGTGTGTGTGTGTAAATGGAGGCTCTTTAGCCTTCTATACAGGTCTTTAATTGCCTCTCTTTTTTATTCAGGCAGCACTAAAAAGCATTCACTCTAGGGCAGGCATAAACAGCATAGACCAATCACAACCACAGACCAATTCTCTCTCTCTCTCTCTCTTCCCTCTCTCCCTCTCTCTTTCTCTCTCTCTCTCTTTCTCACTCTCTGTGTTTGCGACTGTGTACGCCGGTGTGTGTGTGTGTGTCTATTTGTACGTTTCAGCGGGGCAATCAATAAAATTAGCACATCAAAACAGCGCAGCATAAAGAACAAGCAGTGGATTTTCAGCTGGGCCGTGTGCAACAAAATACAAGGGTGGTGTGAGACAACTAATTACAAGGCTCGCTAGGCCCCTTGTAATTAGGTTTTCATGTTTCCCCTCTGAACAATGATTCCAATAAAGTCCATTTGGGACAGCATTCAGCACTCGTAGGTAAAACACAGACACAAATGGACATGTACTCACAGATAAAGAGTGTATCTTGAGTGTAATGACAGAGTTTGTAATTGTGCGTGTCTGTGTGTGCATGTGTGTGTGTGTGTGCAGAATATGGGCCCACTTGAACATTAGTAAGATAATTATAGTTTTTCCATTCCTGTTTCAGATCAACAAATCAGTGCAGATGTAAAAATCACCACATAATATAAAAAAAATGGATGATGTTGTGGTGCTGAGTCACATAATACAGTCAAACCTATTTGTGTGGTATATTTTTTTTATAGTTCATTAAATGTAACAACAATTTACCACAAGATGCCACCAGGCCCCTGGGTGCTACTTTCACTTAATCAGACAGGACTTGCTGACATTTACAATGGCCAGTCTCCTCAATGCCCTACACAAAAACCCAGAGGTTAAATTAGCCTAATAATACCCTGTAAACTTTGACACAAGACTATTTTGTCACCAGAGAGTGTTTAAACTGATAGTAGTGACAGGCAAGACAAGCTACATCATCTGCTGCGGATTATTGTCCCCAGTAAAATGGGTGAAGCCACTTAATGACCTATGAACTTTGACTCAGTCCCTGTTGGTGGTCAGCACACAATCCAGCCAGGAATGAGACTGTGTCTAGACCAAAGGAGCTCGAAATGTGATTAGAGCAAAGAGGTTTTAATTGATACTGAAACACAGGCATGGTGTCACTGCAGGAAGAGACACTGGTTGGGCAAGAAGGCTTTCATCTCTAAATGGTTTTATTCCCGGGGCTATTGGAATTCAGTTGTGCTGTGCTACCGCACACTCAGGATATTGCATGTGATGTGAATATTTTGGTTTCAGCAGCTAATTTATATAACAAGTTTCATATAAAATCAGGGCAGAGGAACCAATGAAGGGCAACAGAAAAAAAAACTAGACAGTGGGTTTTTTTTGCTGGTTTTTTTCTGTGGATCTGTACAAGCAAAAAATGTTAAGTATGACTAACTCACAGGAAACCTTGGGATTCATTCACCCTGAATTCCAGTTTTGCGTTGATGACAAGGACATTTTGAAGCTGTCAGGCATCGTACTGTAAATGCCTTAACATAAAACAGGCAATCAGTGTTACACAAGCTGTGTAAACTCACAATGCTGCTTTGTGGAAAGAAAAATGGAATCTGCTTTGCGATTGCAATCAAATTTTTCAGTGCTGCCACATTGCCTATTGAACCTGTAACCTTTCTACAAGATGTAAACAAAGACCCAGCCTTTCCTTCCAATTAACCAGACAGACATTGAAAGTTTCAGTCCTAAAATAACATCTCATCTTTGGCTGAGAAGCCTCTTTTGGTACCAAATGGACAGATATGGCAAATGTGATTAGTGCAAATTCCCATGACTTTGAGAGTGCTCCCATGCGTACATGATTGGAGAGGGACCACAGACGAGCAAGTGGACCAGACCCTGTGTGTGTATGTGTGTGTGTATGTGTGTGTGTGTGTGTATGTGTGTGCTGGCCCAGTATGCGGACCTATCAGCAGGAACAGGGCCAGCTGTCAGGTCCAGTGCTGTGTGCACCCCTGCTTTATGCGCTTCTGGCACGGCTGGTGCTCCCAGATTACTGGTGCACAACGGGCACTCAGGCCGGATCAGTCACACACACACACAAACACACACACACACATGCATACACACACAGATACACATAAGGAAATACACATACATTCACTTGACACCCATACGTCCATGCACATAGATACACACACATACAAATGCACACTCAAAGCACCTAACATGAAGACTTACAGTAAACTCACAAACATATTCACATAAACACTTTCTCTACAACACTCTCTCTCTCACTCACACACACACACACACACACACACGCACACACACACACAGAGCAATGAGGCTCTGACTCCAGGGAGATAATGCTATCTCCACGGCCAAGGATGCCTGGCTGTGCCACCTCCACAGAAGCTTGTCTCCCTGAAGAGCCCTTCATCAACCCCTACTCTCCCCCCGCTGGTCCTCCACCCCCACGCAGCACCGTCTCTACAGCCCCCTCACTCATCTCTCTCACGCATGGTGTGTGTGTGTGTGTGTGCGTGTCTGTTTCATTGTCTGCGTCAATGTGTCTGTGTGTGTGCGCTTGCGTGTCTGTGTGTGTGGCAGTTACGTGTGTGTCTTTGTGTGTATGTGTGTGTGCGTGCATGTGTGTGTTTTTTTCACATCCACAGAGATGTGTCTCTCCTCTGTACCACTGCTTATATCTCAAAATGGGATTCAAACTGTTACAGCAACACTACTGTCTGTAGTTGTACCTTCACATGGAAAGATGTAAAATGTGTGTAGTACAGTGGTAGTTTCGATGCCTGAGAGATGGTCAGATCGATACCCATGTTGTGAGTCCCTATTAGGCTACTTTTCCAAAGATTTGATCACTTTGCCTCAAAAAAGATAGGATATGATGTAGGTGAAGGTGAAGGTCAGCCATGGAGTAATTTTTCACATGCTCTGCAGGCCTTAACTCATTGGGTTTGACTAAGTTGTTGAGTCTGGCTTCATCATGCCCCCCCCCTCCCCACACACACACACACACACACACACACACACACACACATATACACACAACTTCACTCTGTGCTCATGGAATGTGAGTTATTTCACAGTTTGTATGGGATCTTTAGACACGCACTCACACACACACACACACATACACACACACCTCCTAAATCAGAAGGAGGCAGAACCTTTGATTTGGAATAATCTCCTTTTTTCCACCTTTTCAATTAAAAAGAGATTTCACTTGTGTACTTAGCTGTTAATAAACACAGTAGCGTGGAAAAGTTCGGGCAGCATTCCCTTGGAATGGCAGTGAGCTCACTCAAAGTCAAAACGACAACAACAAAAAAGAAGCTATTGTCTGAGTGCCCTTGAATCAAATAGCAAATTGGTTTCTGAGCGCTGCCACATTTCTCAGATGGCCAAACATTCCTGTGTGTCTGTGACAGCCATTTCTGCTCAGGGCATCTGGTGGTGTCAGACTCCGGTGTGTGAGATTCACTCACACACCACTCCTGTCTGACACCTGAGCGACGAGGGCCAGTGAGAGAGTACAGAGGGCCAAGTATGTGTGTGTGTTTGTGTGTGTGTGTGTAACATATCATGCACAATGACGACATCAGGCAAGTCCTGACTGGCCTGATATATAGCTCCACTCCTCCTGTCAATACACAACTGCCCTCTAGACTATGGAAGATAAATCAGTGTTTGCTTCTGAACAATAAACAGGTCTCTTTATACACATATATGTCAGGCTATATGCGTATTCTAGAATGTTGTAAAAAGCAGAGTCATTCTGTTTTTCCCAGATGCTTCTGCTTCCTGTTGAGGCACTTCAGAACCAATGTGTATCATCACACAAAGGTGGGTAATCCACACACCAATCCTTAGAGTCTGCATGATCAGGTACTTCTCAGTGGGACAGAGGACCTAACACAAGAGACGTCTGAGATTCCTCATCTGGGAATCTTGACTTCTAAAAAGAGATAACTGCAACATGACAACTATAACTTCCCCTCCCAATGTTTGTATTATATTCAGTCCACTGTGGTTTCTAAAGCATAGAAAGCACAACACCAAGAAGAGAAGTGTATCTAAACCCACTTTATTCATTGCATCGAGTGACAATCAAACAACTTCCAAAAACTGTTTTCAATGACATGATGAGATAGCAGCTATGAAGCCTAAGCCATGTCAGTAAAATCTTAAGGATGAGGTTATATGGTAACATATTGAACTGTGTTTAAATGCAGTTAAATAAGCACTGCAAGTACATGCTGCTGTCTAATATTCATTTGCAAAAGATCTCTTATTACAGAACTGCACTGAACCTGTTGCTCTGTCAATATTGGTTAACATTAACCTGCAGTGACAATGTGTTCACTATGGATTTATTGCACAGGTAAATACACTGTAAATGAAGCTTTCTGTTGCAAAAAAAAATCATTTTGTCTTTTTCTGGCATATTAATATTTTATGGCAAAACCATCAGTTTTTATATCAGATGTAAGATTTATGAACTCAACACCATAACATTTTGTATGTTGCATGTTTGGCTGGACAGAAGTAGGAGTAAGAAACAGATTTGAATATCTTTCCTAATTTGCATACTGACTGTTTACTGAAGCAAGTTAAACTAGGAGAAACACTGCACTAGAATCTATAATTTACTGCAGAGCAGTCAGGGCAGTTTACTGTCCATGACTTTTTATTAACAATCATTGACTGGCACCAAATGTGATTATCCAAAGGCACTGCAGTATGAGGGTGATCAATAACATTGCATGCACTGGTAATTGTATGAGAATGAATTGTTCTCAACATGCACCATCTTTAATTATGTCGATCATTTCATTTCAGTACAAAAACATCACAATCAGAGCCACTGTGTTTTTAAACAAATATTTCATTCATATTTCATAACAGTCTTCGCCAGTGACTTTCAGAAATCATCCGAACATGAGATATATCATTTAAACAAAAACACATACCGCTCTAATTCCTTGTCTTAATCGATGTGTTCTTTAAGTTGAAAAATAAATAGAGGATTTTCTTTTCATACTGCAACCAATGCTGTGACAAAGTGCTTGTGCCTGGCAGCCATTTCTTTCTATGGCAACCATTTCCTTCCCTTTTGTTCTGTTCAGTTGTATGATTTGAAAAGCTTGAGAGACCTCATGATTCATAATGAACTCAAATGAATATATATATTAAAATTGATTACGGGATAAAGAAATTTGCTTCACTGCTAATTAATTTCATGTATTAATCATACTTAAACTACACTGATCTACAGCTCAAACATATTAAACGAGCATAAAAAAGAGCACAAAAAACTAACATACGGCATAGATTATGTAAAAAAAATGGAAAAAGTAAAAAAAAAAAAAAATCAAATCAATCAAAATAACATTTTCTTTTCATCACATATATTTATGAAGAATAATTATGCTAATGTAGCAAAACAAAAGTCTGTAGGTCTTCAGACCAGTAAAGACAATGCATATCTGATGAGGTGAGATATGAGTTGGACAACTGACTTCCTGTCATGTGACATTCTTAAGGGAGGTGGGGCTACATGTATGACTCCGCCCTCTCCCACAGCTGCATCTCTGAAAAGAAGCCCTCAGAAAAGCCAAAGCCCTGGTCCAGGGACAGTGGAATTGGCTGAGGCTCCTCCTTGATCTCCTCCCAAGGGTGCAGCTGGTGCTGATCTGAGAACAGAGTCATGCCCTCGTAGTAGAGTGGCTGGGACTGTAGATGCTGTTGATGTTGATGCTGGTGGTGGTGCTGATGCTGGAAGTCTCCCATCATGCCGCTGGCCTCCAGGTAGGCGCAAGCCTGCTCATCCTCGCTGCTGTACCACTTCCCACGAGCGGCGGCATGCTGCCCCTGAGGGGACAGCTCCATCTCACAGCCCAGCGAGCTCAGTGCCGTGTTGATGTCCAGGTCCTCGAACGTGCTACCACCACCACTGAGGACATCGTCGAACACAGAAGCCAGGTCGAAGTCCCCGCGGAGCACGTCCGCCCCCTTGGCCTCGTTGGCCAGCAGCGGGGACTTGGGCACCCGTGCCAGCTTGCTGCCGCCACGCTTGGGCATTGCTTGCTTACGCTTATGGTCCATGCCAGTCCCCTGGTAGAAGGCCATCCCAAGGTGCTGGCCAGCCTGACTACAGGAAGAGGAGACCACAGAGGAAAGCTGGTGCTTGCTCTGCCGCTGGGGGGTGAAGTTTGTGGCAGGCATCCGCCGGCGTTTGAAGACGCCGTTGACGAACATGTCGGCATACTGGGGGTCAATCTGCCAGAAGCCACCTTTCCCTGGCTCGTCCTTCTGCCGGGGAACCTTCATGAAACACTTGTTCAAGGACAAGTTGTGCCGAATAGAATTCTAGAAATAAGAACACATGAAACAATGTTCATTGAAACTCTGCTGCTGTTACAGACAGACTAAAAAACTACTGAAGACTATTGTTGAATAGCCGTTTTTGACTAGATTATAAAACTTGAAGCCTGTTCTGATCTAGCACTCCACTCAAACAACTAATCTTTCCCTTCAACCAACATTTAAGACAATCATTCATCATTCAAAGTCAATCATTACTTTAATGTCCAATACGTTTATAGCAACACTCCCCTGACTGAATGCATGTTATCTTGAAAAACAAGCCTTGAAACTGCTTTCTATCATTAGCTAAGACACGCACTCCCAGAGCGGCGACCAACAGAGGAGAGACCCTGTGAGTTTTCCCTTTGTTTTTCACCGAGTGTCCTATCTCTCGCTGGCCTGCCTCCCGTGTGCTGTGCCTGACAAACAAATTACGCGTGGGCCCTCCCCCACGCGAGGCTGCGCTCTTGTAAGGCCTGTTTAAATAAATGATAAGATGCTGCCAACGACACAGAATAGCTCACACTCAGCTGTGCGGGGATGAGGATGAGTGTAAACAGGTGGGATATAAAGGAAACACCTTAACGGGAAGCACCACACACACACACACACACACAGACACATACCAGTTTTATATAATCCCGATTGATTTATCAAAGCCACCAGGGTGGTCTTAAATTATCCTATTTTATTGTGTGAATCAATTGAGGCAATATTGCAGGTGTATCTTCAACCCACCCCCCTCCTCCATTGTCTGAGACTGGGGCTTAGCATCACAATAAACGACTTGGTCAAGCCTGCCGAGAGGACGACGAAGCTGAAAGGTCAGATCTTAAAAGGTAACAGGTTTCAGGAACACATCATCATGGTATATGGCAGTGGTGTCTTCTTTCATCAGAGCAGTCTGTGTGTGTGTGTGTGTGTGTGTGTGTGTGTGTGTGTGTGTGTGTGTGAGCTGGAGAGAGAGTGAGTGGAGTGAAGATGTACAGGGGGTGGTACTGAAGGTGGAGGAGGGGAAGAGAAGTACAGGAGTGTTGTGTGTGTATGCAGAAAGCAAATGCTGTTAATGAGGCTTTCTAGTAATGCCGCTCCGTGCATTTCAAACACCATCAGCTGTGCCTGACTGCCAACAGCTCTCCCAGAAGTTCTCTCTAATGGAGCGTCCCTGCTGACAGGCAGGCAGGGAGGGGCTCTGAGGGACCTCGCTTTCCCACTCACTCACACACTCTGACACACATCTGACACACATGCACGCTCTCACAAGTGCACACATACATACACAGCTTTCATTTCCTCGTCTACCATACCAGTAAAATCATCATACGTAGCCTCTGACCTCTCATTTCTACCAATTAAATCTGTGATAAAACGGCTGGCATACTTTTTGTAAGCCGTTTAAGGTGGTTCTACCTTTAATCTATTTAACTGTAATAAATTCATATGTGTCTTTAAGACAAAAAAGGAAGTGAGCAAGTTGAGAAGTCCCATTGGATTGATGGGCCTCTTCTTCACCTGTTGCGCTGTTACATAACAGGTATAGCCTGAACCGGTGACTTAAATTACAATATCACTTAACATCATCTGTGGGCGAAAAATATTCTCATGCTCAACTGCTGTTTCATGTTCGCCAATAAAGTTATTATTGTAAGATTAATCAGTAATGTGTGGTTGTGTTCTTACCTGCCAACTGGGTTCTGCGTGTCGATAATAGCAGAAATTCTCTGTGATCCAACTGTAGATCTCGGAGAGCGTAATTTTGGTCTTCTTGCTGGCTTGCATCGCCATACAGATGAGAGTTGCGTAGGAGTACGGCGGCTTTATGTGACGGTTCGTCTTGTAGTCGATCTCCTCCGGTTGGTTCATGTGAGTCGTTATGTGGTTATGAGAATAAGATCCCGCTTGTGGATGTGCGTAACTATTTGTAGTGGCCGAGTGACTGCAAGGTGTTCCGGGAGTTTGCGGCATCCCTGTAGCCGCGGTGTCTCCGGCGGGAGGGCTGGAGGGAGAGTCGGTGCCCCATAGAGGCAGGTGTTTGTTGTTGTAGATGTGAGACGGGTGGCAGCCGGAGCTGGGACCTTTCTCGGGGTTTGCGCTCAGAATAGAAAAATTCTGAAGCCAGTGCAAACTAGTCAGGCTATCATCCAGGGTCACGGCACCGTTGATGTTATCCCTGTCCTCTGGATGGAGCAGCATCCATTTCTCTTTAAACTTCGCGGCGATATCCGGACTCATCAACACGGGCATCTTGAGCAAAAAACAGTTTCTTCACGTCCTACAATCTAAAAAAACAAAACAAAACCCCAAAGTCTATTTTTAAAGAATACACTGGTGTATCCACAGAGACATCCGATATTAAGGATGTTGTTAATATACTATCTCTTTAACTACTATTATATTAGCCTGGGCCTATTTAAAAACTGTAAATCTACAACCTGTATAATTTCGGGAAAGGAATATGATTTCTGAGTATTTTCAACCTACCCAAAATCGACGGAAGAGTTGGGCAAACCTGTTGCCGCAGCGTTGTCTCTTGCAGTTAGAGGACGTAGGGTGCAAGCAACAAGTGGATGAAGGATATCTTAGAGAACTGCTTTCATCAAGAGAGGTGATCTGTGTAGTCCATACCACTTTGGGTCCGAATCTATTCCAGTCCACGGATTTAAAGAGGAAAATGCCGAAATCTATACTACATCATTGAGTTACCCAACTGAACTGTCCACGAAAGCCTTGTAGTGTAGACTTTCGAAGCCCTTAGCTTGTTCATTATGGTCCTTTAAACATTTTGCAGCTCTCTGATTGGTTCTCTGGTAACTAGGTTCCACATAGCCCGACCCTCCGCACAATAGCTCACGGGGAGTGTCTACAACCTATAGTAAGCTATTATGGAATTGTATATGCACGAGATATCTGAGACCATTTCCTCACAGTGTATTAGGACTATTTAGGACCACTTAGCTCCAGGGTAGCCTTGATCGTCATGGATGGAAAAAATGTAATCAAAAATGCGCAAAATAACCAGACAACAGGCTACATTATTAAGTAGCCTAATTATATCAGCGACATCCTACATGCCCCAGGAAGTTCTTACTTTGAGACAGTGGAATTCAAAGTGTAACATCTCGTGCAGCCGTGATAGGTTGTTTTCAATTTTCAAATGTTAATGTTGAACATTTTCCAAAAGCTTTGCGCATGCAGTTAATTTTACATAACTAGCCTGCATCCCATAAAGTCCTACATTTTCAGGACTTTACATTTTCACAAACTCATGAACACTCACCACTCAACGTTACCCATACATCTGTGCACAATGGAGACAATGTATTTTCTGTCCTTGCCCAAACAACCGAAAGTAAATACACTCAATTAAACATCAATGCAGTTGCCAATGGCGCGCTCGATGGCGAGAAAAGGCGCTCTCCCACAACGAACCCGCGCCACACGTCCCGCTCGAGAGCGCCTTTTGACCCAATCTTACGCTTTATGGCTATGATACTAATTACTGACGAGGCAATGATGGCAGTCTTACTTGCATGCTTGAAACACCATCTAAATTGTCTTAGCTTTACCACATTACAAGACTTCCCTCACTGATAATATGACTCTGTAATAAATGCAAAAGGCCTGTTTTTGCGTAATACGACTTTATTGACATTTTAAGAACTGTAGAAACATATTCATGTGCGTTCGTTAAAACAAATCTACTGTAGAGGAAGTTCGATTAAAAAAATGTATATAGACGAGTGTGTACAAAATGACTAAAACGCATGAAACAACTTCAAATGAATGTGGATAAACCTTCTTTTGCAATGCGAGTGCTGCCACCCTGTGGCTAAGAGCCTGGGCAGCAAGTCAATAACCGTTCAAAATACCTCATTTCCATCCGCAAACAAGTGGCAAATTTGTCCCTAAAATGGCTAGTATATGCTTACTCATGCATCGCATCTATGATTCTTCAACTGGTTTTCTTTGCTTAAACCATTGTAGCCTATACATTTCAGGTATGTCAATATCTAACTTGACAATACTCAGAAAAACGAAATCGTTTCTTCACAAGGCTATATTATGCTGTTGAAATGTACTTTTAGTGTTGGTGTATAATGGCCTTCCAAATATATTACTGTTCAGACAGCTTAGACAGCATAGCGTTAGAAATAAAACACCTTCATCTGTGCAAACTACTATAATCAATAGCAAAGGCTGAGATTAGTGCAGCTAAAAGGCTGCAGAAACCACATCTCACCGCAAAAATATTTTTTTCAGCATTATTAACATTTAAATTACATGTTTCTTTACACCTACTGCGTTTCGGGGAATATTTTTCAAAGTGATTCCACAAGTAAGAATGATAATTTTTCCAGACACGTGCTGCACAGTTTGGTATTTCTCTTCAGTCAGTTCAGTTGTTCTCCTGTTTTAGTGTTATACAGATGGGCTGCTAAAAACACCTTTCTACACAGCATGTCTCTTCCAAAGCAACATTAGTAAAACGTTTGATAAGAGATTGGTGGACTACACTTTGAATGAATGATTTTGTACCAATAAGACTACATGAACATGTTGAGTAGTGAATATAAAAATGCAAAGAATGCAGGAAACTCTTCAGACTGAAATATAGTAAAGTAAAATATGAAAACCAAACCACAAATCAAATAGTATTCTTAAATATCACTCAGTGAAATGATCGACCATCATTTTGAACATGGAATGAACTCCAGGAAATTCAGGTGCACTTCAAAACCTCAAAACAACGACGTTGTCACACCACACAAGAGGTCTCTTGATAGCAGTAACAAAAAAAGCCACTGTACTGTAAGGCACAAGTACACAGACGGGTATGACTGCTTCAGAGCGTTAAAGGGATAATGCCACAATGCTGATATACTCTGACACAAACACACAGGAGCTCAGAGAGGCAGCCTACACACTTTGGGAGTAATGGTTTACACCTTCTAGAAACTACCACTCACAATTACAAACCAACATTTAGATGGCATGCCAAGAGTAAGCGAAGTACTACACACTGAAGGTGGCTTTGATAGATGAGGCCATGTTATTATTAGAATAAAGTTAGAGATGTGCACATTACACTGCCTTACACATACACAGGATTCTCGTTGTGTTGTAGTGTATGCTTCACATAAATTATTGAGCGTATAATGAGGACTGAAAGACCAGTTTTAGGATGGTCACAGCACTGCTGGGTCAGTTGGCAGTGGCCTGTCTGGGTGACACAAAACAGATTGTCTTAATTTTCATAATGTAAAGCTACATGCAATATTTGTGCTAACTGCTAAACTTTATACTGTAAAAAATAACATTTTAACATTCCATTAATCAATCAGGAAGCGCTGAAAAACAAGCATCTCTAAATGCATGTTTCTTTGTGCTTTGTCAATAACAATTTGACCAACTAGAATCAGTAAGTCTGAAATGTTAAACCTCGCCACAGGTGCTTTAAAGCCAAACATTTTGAAATGGAAGTTACCTTCAGTCGGTGATTACATAATACTAAATGACAATTTTTTTGTAAAATAAAACAAAAAAGGCAAAAATGTACATATCCATTGATACTATCTTGATGAACAGAAAGGCCATGATTTGCTGAAGCATTTGGTATGTGCAAAAGGGCAAGGATAAGACTCTGATTGGTCACAAAGATTCTCTTGTATCATAATTTTAGTGTCGATTTTGACAAGGTCTCTGAAATGTGTGTGTTTTTTTTTGTTGTTGTTTTTTGTTTTTGCGAGTGTAGAAATGAAAGTGCACTATTATACACCAGGACCTAAGGCCCTCGAGACGCCACCACCACATGAACAAAGGATCATATCATTAGAGAGGGACAAGCTCCCACTGGATTTGGACATGTGGGCATTTGGGGATGGGTGTGTGTGTGTGTGTGTGTGTGTGTGTGTGTGTGTGTGTGTGTGTGTTTGTCGGGTGGGGGGGGTAGGACCCATGTCTAGGGGGTGAGGCGCTCGTCCTCCAGGTGTAGGGAGCTGGGGAGGCAGAGCAGGGGCTGGCTGGAGCTGCTGGTGCTGCGGCTCTTTAGACTCTCCATGGACTCAGATGAGCCTGTGAGAGAGAATGAGGGGCAGGAGGGTGGGGTTAGGGGCAGGGGGGAGAGAGAGAGAGGGAGCAGATGAGAGAGCGAGAAAGAGAGAGAGGACAGAGAAAGGGGGCAGAGAAAGAGAGGTGTCAGAGCAGAGAGCAAAAAAAGAGAAGGGGCAGAGGTATAGGAGGCAAGGGAGAGAGCGAGAATGAGATTTTTGTTCAGTATGTGTAAAGCTGCATTTGAATATAGTTAAAATATAAACTAAGTGAGATGTGGACAGCATGATTTGCTCCTAAAAGGAACACTGAGCAAAATTACAACACATACACCATACTCATACACCTCTAAGACTCTAAGACAAAATCAGCGCAACAAATTCAATATCCCAATTAAGCATTGCATTTTCACATTTCATATTTCTTTTACTCATGATTAAGGGGTGTTATAGATAAACAGAGGATCAGGGAGATGGACATTTTTGCTGTATCATTCCTCAGCCTAAAAGCCTGAAAGTTAGTGGTGCTGGAGGGGAAGTAACATCAGAGCAGACGGGAAAACCTGGAACCTACCGGAATCACTGGTCAACAGCAGGAGAACTGGGCTCGGGATCTGAGTGAGTTCAGAGGAGCCGTGGCCAGGCCGAGAACAGACAGAAGGGTTAGCGGGACAGAGCAGACCGAAATCAATCCGGCAAATACTTCAGTCCACTAAAACACGGCAACAGTGGTGTTTAGTTGCTGAAGTATTTGGAATTGATTGTTTATTCAGAGGTAGAGCAATAGTAAGTCACACAACAAGAACTTCCAAACTGGTTAGTAGGCTAAGCTTTGTTGTCAGTCAGTCAAAAAGGCAAGCAGAACATGGAGATAAAAGAGATCATTCCTATAGAACATAACAGCCTTCTCATGAGTGCTGAGGGAGAGTTTAAAAAGTGTACCCTTTGCATCACTTTCTAAAAACCTAAAAGCTAAATCCCAGAATTGGATATTTTTCAGTCTATTATTACATTACAGCATTCTTAAACGAAGGCTCTGGAACATTAAGCTAGCTTAGCTTAATTTTTTTAGGGTGATATGAAGTTCAACTCAACAACTAACCCCAGGTCAAGTGAAATTAAACGTGCTAAATGGTTTTGTATTTGGTGTTTTTATGCACCAGAATGCCCTTGACTTCACTCACTGCACTGCAGCGACTGCCGTGAAAGTCTTTAAAATTCATTAATTTCAAACAACACCTACAAATCTTTTTGCCATTCATAGGTTTGAATAAAAAACTGGTACACGCACTGAAGGGTTTAGAAGCGAGATGTATGCAGCCTTCAAGTATAAGATGAAGGTCAAGAAGCTCCATGCAGCTTCAGAAGAAAGTAAAAACGAGCAGAGCCTTCTGGAGACGGCAGCAGTGTTGTGTATGAAAATTAGAGGCTGGGGTTCTAACCTGGCAGGGCCAGTTCTGTGGAGGGGGTGCTCTCGGTGCGTGTCAGACTGCTGCGCTCACTGTGACATCCCTGCAGAACGTCACTCACGGAGTGGACCAGAGAACAACCATCTAAAGGGGGAGAGAGGAAGGGTTCATGAATTGATGACAGAGACAGAGGAATCAACAACTGACCGAGTTATGAATTCACTGTAGTGATCAATTCATTGCATCATAAGATCAATCCACATTTTTTGGGTCTCTGATTCCGAGAACAGAAAAGCCATTCAGAAGCCATCTAGATACTTCTGACTCCTCACAGGGTCATTTAATCAGAAGACTCTATGAATAAATATGCAGCATTCAGACTGTATGAACATTTCATAATAAACACGGCTCATAGCTCATAAAACTACCAGTACTACAACAACTTTTTCATCATTTAACATAATTACATCATTTAACAAGCTACTCAAGAGATGTATTCATCACATGCATAATTGCACATGTGCAAAAACACAGCGAAATGGTGACTGTGACTAACACTCGCTCCTGTACAGGAACAGAACATTTCTAATAAAAACAGAAATCAAAGTTGGTACCGGTACTTTGATATAGGTTCCAAAAGTAGAGAACAATGTTGGAACAATTCTGCCTTTATGCATAGTTATGCTTGGAGGAAGAACACACTAATCTCACAGTTCTGGCCTGAGAGAACAGAAGCACTTTCCAGAAGTCAGCCTTTGAAAGATATTGTGACTGGGGCAGTGCACGTCCTTGTATGAATGACTGTATTTGCCCTTGTCTGACAACACCTAGAGTATATCCTCTGTAACCCTGGTAGTGTGCTCCTGGTCTTTTTTTGGCTAAATCAATCACTGTATGCAGAACACATTCACAAAATCAATGTTCAGATATTTCAGTTGTTACATGCACTTCCCTCATAAGTATTTAAATGCTGGCACATGTAGACTAGGGTATTTTTAGATCAGGTTGATAAATTATTATTTGCATTGCAGATTCCTTCCATTTTCAGGCTCATTAAGAGGTGAATTTCATATCCCATGCTCTGCTGCAAGCCATTAAGAGCTAATACAGCATTTATCCCTCATCACTAAAATATGAATCACAGATGAGGAGCTTCTCCATCCTTACAGATAATTTGTCTTTAATTTGCCTGTAATGTTCAGCCTTATTCAGATAAACTCCCCATCATCAACCAACTGTGTCATCAGCAGCAACAGCAGCAGCAATTCTGTAACTGTGGTGGATGTACACCCACTTAAACACAGACCACATGCTGATGGGATGCTGGTGTCTGATGGACTTACCTGAATTAGGAGTGACAGCTTCTGGGGTCCCCTCGGTGACTGTGACCTAGACGACAGAGCAGAGGACACTGCTATGACTCTGACCAGAGAGGAATCAACAACCATAAGTACCACAAGTACCATAAATTCTGGAGTATGACACAAGGTTGACTTTGATTTTGCAAAATACTCTCACCTATGATGCTAATGTGGAGGAGGGATAAACATGGGAATGCAATTTTTTTCCTCAACCGACTTCCTCATTGTATTATGAAGTAATGTTATATGAATGTTTAATAAACTGTGGGGAACACATGGGGGCAGTTGCCTAAAATACTGTCCTGCCTTTTATACATGGTGCAGCTTATATGTTTGGGAAATGATTATAGTGGAGAGACTGAGTCAGTGTGACATCTCCCACTAGTGCTGGGATCACTGACAGGAAGAAAACTCACTGACTTCACTGCAACTGAGGACTAGGTTGGATCCTTTATTATAACAGGAATGAAAGTCCTCATACAATGGAACAGCTCTGTTAGCAGTGTGGGGGCGAGACACGAACGAGTAACACTTTTTTTCAAATTAGCGTCGCAAGACAATTTAATCATTAGGGTTTAAAAACAGACACAATGTGGGTGGATAAGCTGTTCTTCAAATACAAAACATATTCCTGGAAGTAGACAAAGTTATATTTTGTATGTATGTGTGTGTGTGTCTGTGTGTGTGTAGTACTGACCTCAGTGGGGGCAGGGGAGCAGGGCAGCAGAGAGTGGGGTCGCGTGTCGGATACCTCCGACAGCCTCTCCTCGTCCTCTTCCTCCTGAATAGGAGAAGATGGGGAGCGAGTGGAGCTGTTGGGGAGAACAACCAGAGGTGAAGCAGTCTGTCTGGTAGGTCTGTGTCTGTCTGTCTGTCTGTCTGTCTGTCTATCCCTTTTCCTCCCCTTCAGAGCAGCTTAGAAAGGCACACAAAGAAAAGACATCAGAGGAACTCTTCTCAGATCAGAGGGATGGGAAAGGGGAAGAGAGGAGAACTTTCTGTTCCCCAGAAAGGATCCAATAGCCTGCAGCAAGAACTTGTTTGGAGACAAGTTCAAAAAGCAGCATCTGAGGTTTGCCAGAAGAACACAGTTCTGAGTTTACTTAACGAGAAGTGTGGCTCAACTTCCACTCATTAGATGCACACAAAAGAAAACAGTGTTCTCTGATAGACCATGCAACCTTGATGACCTCACCTTTTGATGTGGCACTTGATAAAATGAATTTGTCTGTCGAAAATGGAAAACAGCACAATAATGTACCATCAAGTCTGCACAGGGCTCGTTGCTAGGAAACCCAGATATCTCACTATGTTGACACATTATTATGCAGAGTTAATATCCGGCACATCACAACTACAGCCACAGTTTCACTCCACCAGCAGGATCTTATCTTACATTCTATCCATCAGAATATGGGTCCTGACATGGGTCATAGCAATTGCCCCCAGATTTCTTTACTAACATTGTGTGATATTCTATGCACAATATTCTATTCATACAGTTAGCAAAAAAAAAACCTCTCTGCAATACTGACTTGTACTCTAGATCCACATTATCAGATAACCATTAGTATTGACATTTTTATTGACTATTTACCTGTCAGGTGACTTGCTGCCCTTGCCTTTCAGCATGGATGTGTCCCCTGGCAGATCACCCATGCTCTGAGGCCTGCTCAGGGCCAGGGGGTCGCCCGCGTCCCCGGGGAACTGGATCTCCCCGTATAGGGGGGTTGATGGGATGGTGGAGGGCACGGAACAGATGCCGTTGAGCGCCTCCAGCAGGGAGATGGCCTCGTAGCCTGGCGGGAGGTTATCAGAGTTCTGCTGAGAAAGGGGGAGTGAAGGAGGGAGAGAGAGAAAGATATAGAAAGACAGCGAGAGAGAGAGAGAGAGAAAGAGAGAGAAAGAAGGCAGATTTATTTCCAGGATGCTTCATTCAGATATTTAACATACACTTGCTGCAGTTACCTAAGACTTCTATTTCAGCAACTCGTCTTAGATAAGCTATACTCTATATTTTGTTAGAAAAGGTGGTGAGTTGGATTTGAAGCTAAAAAAGCAATTTGAAGCTAAAAAATGGGAGATGAACTATGACTACACCTCTACAGTGTGGTTCTTTTCTCAACCCACACCATAAGCACGGAATAAATAAAAAAATATTTTGCTACTTTTCTTCATCATGGGTTTTGCCACTACAGTTACAACTTAACAAGGCTACAGAGGCACTTCTGTTTCAACTGCACACAGACATGCAGAAGCAGATCGCTCCTACTGTTAGCGTAGCGCCCCAATGATCATGGGAACTCTGAGAGCGTCTGAGTCATGCATAGCCCTGATTTCATCAAAGAGGAAGATTATTGCTGCTCTGAAGCAGCGCTTGAGACTGCATGAGTGGGTGAGAGTGCTGTAGAAACAGAGGAGGGGACAGAAGAGAAGAGGAGAGGAGAGGAGAGGAGGAGAGAAGAAAGGAGAGACGAGAGGGTAGATGAGAAGAGAAGAAAAGAGAGGAGAATAGGGGAGAGCAGGAGAGGAGAGAAGAGAGAAAAGGAGAGGAGAGGTAGTCATCCTGAACAGAGCAGTCTCCGTTGTGTTGTGACAGTGATAAACTTGTCTCCCCATGAGGTGGGAACAGACTTAAAAAGACTTAAGGGTGTACGACTAGGGACAATATTAATACTAAGTTGTGTGTGTATGTGTCATTGAGTTTGTATGTGTGTGTATGTGTGTGTGTGTGTGTATGTGTATGCAAGTGTGTGTATCTGTGTGTTTGTGTGTGTGTGTGTGTATGTGAGTGTGTGTGTCAAAGAAGAGAGAGTTACCGAGTGTTCGTTGTGCTCCGTGCTCTGAGCCAGCACAGGGCTGAAGGACACTGGAGACAGAGAGCCTGCAGGCTTCTTCCTCACTGCACGGATCTGCAGCAGAGCCCTGAAGGCTGAGGTGCCCGACAGACAGACACACAGATGGAGAGGAGATACAGAGATAAAGAAGGGATGAGAGAAAGTCAAGGGAGGAGAAAGTTCATCTCAGGATGCACTCAGACTCACACACACACACACCAACCCGGCTGTCACAATCTCTTCTGAAATAGCCGGAGCAGAAACACTCCCTGGTTCATTTTGGAGACAAAGAAGATTGTTGACGTGTGAATATTGACACAGCTGCTCTTTCAGTTAAAGAAGGAGGTTAAATACACAGAAAACCACATAAATCACTTTCCTGCTGGGAAGCCTAATCAGATGAAACCCAGATATATCATTCAAACTATGACTCAGCATTATAGATACTACACAATATTGTAAATTCCCAACTGTCACAAGAAATACAGTCTTTGTGTGGGCACTGATAATGCTGCTTGCTACTGTTGATGTGAAGGTACGTTGATTGAAATCTGAATCTGAATATTATCAAAGTTAATTTTTTGGGGCAGTTCTGATTTGTTTTACATTGCAGCCAAACAAATATGAAGTTCATTCCCAAAATGAAATAACAAAATTAACAAAATTTTACTTCCTTATCAAATTAAAAATGCTAAACAATCATGGCTGGAGAATCTGAAAATCTGTTTTTAAACACTACTAGTGGTAATAACATTTCTTTTTTTAGCAATAATATTTCTTTAATACACATACTATAAAGTAATCAAAATAAAAATCTGCACAATTTTTTGCCTCTTTGACGACATGTTGACACACTATGTATGTATGTATGTAAAGAGAGTTAACCCAACCAAAGTCAAATTCCTTGTATATATAAGTATACTTGATTCTGATTCTGATTTTGACTATAAATCCAGCTTTAATTTTGCCATATATGAAGCCATAATGTCAGACAGCAGAGGTCACTATTTCCCTGATGCCCGTTTTCACTGGGGCTGTTGGCAGCCATGGGAACAATCAAAACAGAGGCCAAATGAAGAGGTAATAAAGCCCCAGGAAGACCAATGAGGTCAGCAGTGACTCACGCAGGCGGCAGATAGGGCAGTTATTAGCCTGGTAGCGCAGCGTGTCGGCACAGGCATTGCACAGGCAGAGGTGTCGGCAGGGCAGGATGAGTGTGTCCCTGAGGTCTGACAGGCACACCACGCACTCGCTGCTGTTGTCGCTGTTCTCATCGTCTGGGGTCTTTACAGCACACACACACACAAACAAACATGACCGAACAAAAGCAATGCTTCATTCTACTGTCTAGGGGCATTGTAGCCATGGGTCTAAAAAGTCTTGCAGATTTTACAGTATAGGAAAAGTGGTACAGATAGATAGATCATAGATAGATTGATTGATTGAAAGGAGGTGTGAATCAGACATAAACCAACCCCTTGCTTCATGAAGGAGGAATGTTTGATATAAATCATATACACAGACTATCAGGCTACATCCTGACAGCTACATTAGCAGCCATTTATGTATGCATAAATGATCTATTGGTGATGTTTTGCATGCTGAAAAGGATAGCGCCATAGACATACATAATAGTTACTATATGTATATGTATATCTATGGATTACGCTACGCAGAATTTGTGACATTCATGTTCATGTACTACTACAGTAATTGAGGTACATGTGGATGCATAGGTCATGCAAACCTAAATATGCAAAGCTTTATTGGTTAACAATATGTAGAATCTAGGTAAGAGGTTCTGTCTTCACATGGAAAGGATTTATTTATTGGTTATGTTTCTCTAACTGAAAGCAAAAGGTCTTTTTGAAGATGAAGGTGTTTTGCGAAATGCCAGAGCATGTCAGCATGACCGACTCAATCTGACCTTTTTGTCCTGTTTGTTCTTATTCTCAATGCCATAGATCTCCTGCAGCAGGTAGCTCACACGGTCCACCTGTGGAAGTGACATCACAAGAGGCCAGAGGTCACATATTCAAAGCCTTTCAAACCAAAAACACATTTATGGTCCCTTGGCAATACTCAGTTTCATAGGCTTCACCATTCAGTCATATCTTGTCAATGGATGGGAAAGCAGACACAGCAACTAGGGTTGATGTTTAACAGAGGTTCACCACAAACAGCTAGAGGGCAATGGGAACAGACTTCATGGAAAATTTCTGAAGTTTTGTATTGAGTGTTAAAACAGCTTCACCCGTCCCTGCTGCACAAAATCATTACGATATCTACAAAATGTGTTATTCATGGAGAACTTAAACCAGTGATGAGAGAGTGAATCCATCCACATAGCATGCACACAAAAAACACACACACTAATCAAACGTGCACACTTACACACAGGCGTGCACGCACACACTAAACAAACATGCACACTTACAATTTGTTTCTGTTTCAGGGGTTTCACAGAGAAACTGCCATCGACGTGCTGCCCAAGAGAATAAAAGAATATTTAGCTTTTTTTTTCTACAGCACTTTCACACTATTAATAGAAAGTGTCAATTTCCTGCTTCTGTTGACAGCTAAGCTACCATAAATGCACTTTGGAAAACATCCCTAAGGCACAAGGGTTGTGGTAAGAATAGTACTGAGCTGACACGTAAAAGACATGCCATTTACTTTCTGCTTCTTTTTTTGAGACTTGTGATCTATACATGATATGTAAATCCAGTAATGTTAGTTAGGCTACTAGGCTACTACATGCCTTTAAAACTGTTACACCTCTGTATTTTAATCTTATCTTGACTTCCCTTTTAATGGGTTCACTTGACAACTAGTGGAAGGCACAGCAGATGGAGGTTTCCAGGAAGTCTTTTTTTTCTTTTTAACTTTCTTAAAAGGGTTGAAAAAATGGGTTCTGTAGTTTACAATTATGTAGCTACCTGCCAAAGCATTACAAACAGTTCTCTGTTTCCCAAAAGGGGAAATAAATGAGGTCCAGACTTGATGAGTGAATGTAATGGGCAATGGCCGCCCGTATTAAAACCCTTCTCACCACTACCCTATTTGAGTAAGCACAGTGCTTTCCCAAGAACTACAAACACCAAATAAGGTAATGATAGTCATAAACAAATAAGCCACAATACTGTTGGATGTGTTACATTTGGAGAATTTGTTGTTAATGTGTTGGTGGATTAATAGCCACTGTTTGCTATACAACTAAGTCAGAAGTTCTTAAATGTCCGTCTAGCTACATGCAATTGCCCCACAAGCAACATATAACCAATTAATATCAATAGCAACTCCAATATCTGTGGCCTTAGTGTTTTCTCTATATGGGTAAGACACAATCATTGTTGCAAAGTTGCTTTTATGGCAGTCCCTTTGCCAATCTGTGTCAAAACTTTGTGACATTCTCTGTCAAGGCTGTTTTTTTTATGAGAGGGCATAAGGTCCAAGGCAAAACCATAAAAGCACCCAGCTGTCTGTATGAACGTGTATAAGACCCACCTACCCTGTCAAAGGCCGCCAGAAGCACATGTGCATGTCCTGATATATCTATGACACACATGAGAGAGAGGGAGGGGGGCGCATTTCAGTTACAAACTCAAACACAGTGGGATAGCAGATCACTAGGGCTGCCCTTCTTTATCTGTCTGTCTGTATACAATATGATTATTGTTAATTGGAGAGGCTGTACCAGGAGTCCTTCCCTCCACTTCATCCACCACTGCCTGGATCACCATTGGAAAGACCCCTCGATCGAGGTCAAAGTTCAGCTGAGATAGAGCATACAAACACATGTTAATGGTGCAAGACGAAACACAGTCAACTCAGCTTTTCAATGAGGATCAAATGTAATGATCTATTTGTTTTCTGTTATGAGTTCAAAACAAAAAACTCTGAAAAGCTTATTGTTTTTCACAATTTACAGTATTTCATCTGCATACATTCACACAGGTTCTTCAGACTGCTCACACTGTTATACACCTGAAATGCCATGCAATCAAGTTGTTCCCTTGCACCTGTGATAAGACCCTGGTCAAGCAGTGATAACTATCAAACAAACAGGACTACATTTCTAGAAAGCATCAATGCTAGCTTCATTCACAATCTTCACAGCAAAACCAATGGATGCTACTAGATCACTACCAAGACTGTGACAAAGTTAACAATGGTGCTTTCTAAAAACGCATCAAACCCCAGAGCCATAAGCAACCAATGTCCATTGGGAGTAACATGTACACGGGAAAACTGCTCACCTCCTCTGGTTTCCACTTGGTGAAGTCGATCTTAAAGGAGGGTAAGGAGAAGTGCTGGTTTATGCCTCTTTTGTAGTGGACTGTTTCGGACGCAAGCCAGGGACTTTTGGGACTGTATCTACAAAAGCAATTTGTTTATGAATTATGTGTTTTACATGATTATGTCACATGTCATTACTTGATCAGATTTTATTTACTGTAGTGCTATTACAGTCTCTGGGTGCTGCCATAAACATCCATTGTAAACATTCGCCTTGCACAGCTCTAATCCCATGAGAGGTGCTGAAGTCTCATTGCTACCAACACTTCAACTCCCATGAGCTCCTGGTTGCCAGGGGCTCGGCTTTCGTGCTGCATGTGTGCTGCGTTTCTATAGCATCACGTCATCCATGAAATGTGACCCACCCGGCCCAGTGAAAGCCCACTGTGAAAATTCCCGGGACTATTTTACAAGTCAGTCTTACTTTGCTACATTTCGTTGAAGACTGAACTTAAGGACAATCGAGAGCCCATAGTTCTTCTCATGTTATCATTTTTAAACAACGAAAGAAACATTAAACATTCTGACTTAACCTAGTTAACACGCTGGTTTACATGCACTGTATGTTCATACAAATCCTGCATAAAATCTTACATGGCCATTCCATTTGAAAATTCCTCAAAAGCTTGGCAGTATATTGTGATGGCAACTCGAGCATCTGCGTCAAAGCTGAACTCCACCCCATAGAGCACTCTGGGGCTACCGGTCTCATCTGTTGGACTATCAGAGTCATCTTTGTACCTGTGACACACAACCAGCCATATAGTCATTTATCAATAAACATTTTACAGTAAGCAGAGAGTTACGCTCTAGAAGAAGAACACTTTCCCAAAAACTATATGCCAATTTGTGATTTCATTCCTTTCCTTTGTTATGGAAGGCTAGAGCACATTATGAAACAAAGGTAATTTCCTGTCAATGGATTTGGCATTCCATACACTGAGGTCAGTACTTGTACCTGACCAGGCGGAGAGAATCCTTCCTGATGTTGACCAAGCTCCTTAGAGTCTTCACTGGTTCATGTGGAGCTGGGGTCACGTAGGGGAACTGAAATGTTCAGATTAACTAATTGAGATGGAAAGGTTGAGCTGTAACAACACCTCAAAACTATGTCCCCCAAACACACAGTCAAGTTCTCTCTGACAGACCTGTTCACAACATGTCACTGGGTGACAGTTGTAAACTAATCAATCAACTTGAAAGCTAACAGGATATCTGATCGAAAGGCAATGCTCAAAAATCAATTAAGAGCAAAATCAAGAGTTTGGTATGTATGGGGGTTCAAATAAAAAAAACAGGCCCTGTTGCATTTTTGTGGGTCATGACATGAAATGTTTCATGAAGGGGCTACTTTACTATGTGACCATGAGCACATTACATAATGTTTTGTTCAGATGTGGAATTACTCCAAGGTACCACATAA
This sequence comes from Tenualosa ilisha, assembly GCA_015244755.2. Classification (NCBI taxonomy): domain Eukaryota; kingdom Metazoa; phylum Chordata; class Actinopteri; order Clupeiformes; family Clupeidae; genus Tenualosa; species Tenualosa ilisha. The sequence goes on from PYXC01000904.1 coordinate 572,260, forward strand.
GTAGCATAGTAACATTTCAGTGTATGCATGCATGTCTGCCAAAGAAAAAGAAAAGTTATGTGTGAGAGTGCATTAGATACCTACAATGGATAATGAATTGCTGTATTACATTTCATCACCTTGAGGGTGGGGGTGGTGTTTATCATTTTATAAAGTAGGGAGATCAGATTTCTGAAAAATTAAAAAATGGGGACATTTCCAGTTCTGTGGTCAATATCATTAAAATTTGTGATGTTTTTTAGCCATGGAGAGTTAGGAGAGAACAGGTTTCAATGTGGTTTACCAGACCACCGAACAGGGTCTGGTACGGAGGGTTTAAATTGAATCACAAATCTCACACAAGACTTTGGCCAGTCACATCATCTAACAAGTCTGCAGACTGCACACAGGCGATCTACCTGGACAGGTCTATTGCCAAGGAAGTTTAAATCCATGTTTTCACCAAACAGATATCCCTCTGGATGTGGTGTGTCAAACTTCTCTCCTCCCATAAAGAAATGGCTGGTGAAGTAATTCCCTGAAGAAGAATTTAAGAATTAAAGAAAAATGAAACCTCGGGAAAAATATGGCGCAGGCCTAACTAAAGTTGTTAAGAGCTGCCAAGACATAGAATTGGGTTCACAGCAGTACAGTATGATAGTGTGAGCACGTATCATTCTTGATCTTTCAGATGTCAGCATTGAAATAAGAATTGCCCACACTAGCCTATATATATAAGAGTTGATTGCATGTGGCACGGTTGTTGTCACACATAAGCATACAAGCTCCAGTCCAGAGTCGAAAAAACTAAATAAAACAAACAATGAAACATTCGATGGCCTGTGTTTTGTATAGTTATGTGCAACAGAAAAGTTTGTGAAAACGTACAACTTCTGCGTAAAGCTTAATAGTGCAGTACAGGCCTAGGCTTATTGTAAAGAACGAAGACTACTAGCACGAAAAGAAGCAGTGTTATTCTGCATGCAACAAAGTCGCAACAAAACATAACGTTATGTTAGAAAACAGTAGGCTACTGAATCTTCTTACCTGATTTCGGTGGATATCGATAAGCTGAATTAGCCTGAATATCAATATCCTCAACACCAGCAATTCTACGGCTAAGTACTGAACCCATTTTATAACTTAGATTTAGACCCGCGTCTTTAGATAAATTTGAAAGTAATGTATAACCCCTCAATTTGTGTTAGATTCAGCCTCCCATCATTATCCTCCGTCGTTTCAATGTCTGAAAACAACGCAGTCTAGGAAAATGTGTGACTGTTGAAAATAATAAACTATAAATAAAGTATCTGTTTGAAAATCTAAACTATGACTATCTGCTTGAAACAAACCAATCAGAGATAATCTGCAAAAGATAAACGACGAAACAACTGAGTTGAGTGTTGTTATTCCTTGTTGAGGAAAATTACAGGAAACTCGCGCGAGATTCGTAAATTGAGATGCCATGAGCGGTGCACTGCGGGATGCGTAGGCTACGAACCTCTCACAAGTTTCAACTTCCCAACTTTCTTACTTGTCAGAACACAACTGATCCTCGAAGTCTAAACTGTGTTGCTAAAGGTTTATTGGTTTATTGATTATGATTATTGATTAAATGTTAAATAGAAACCTATAAAGGTGAGAGTAACTGAATAACCATTGTGACTTTGCGTGTCTGCTGAGGTCTGCATAGTCATCTCTTTTTTAAAGTTTCACAACCTCTGAGGAACCACAATGGCAAATAATAGCATTTAACTAAGTTATTGTGTTCTCAGTTTTGATTTAGCAAACTTGGCAACACATTACAACAGTAATAACAGAAATTCATGATTAATTTTCTATCGATCAAAGACAACTTAATCATTCAGTTAATAATATAATAGGCCTTTGTTTAAAAAAAAACCTCCTTATCGATTTTTATGTGTCAGTTGTTGCCAGCATGTGAATTAGTTTCATGGGAAGTTTTACAGTTGCGTTTTAAATAGTCTGCCTAGATTATAATTAGATGATAAGAGGAAATGGGAAGAAATCTGTTTTCCATGATAATGTACTGCAGTGACGTTTATGCCCGCCCGTGTTATGAGGGGTCACGTTTGAGGAAGGCAGCCACATTTGTGGCTCATTTAGATTGAATGGCTTTGGTCCTGGAGTCGCCACTAAAATACAGTTGTATTTGCAGAACAGTCTATGTTTATGTCTAATACAAAAGGGGATTTAGCGAGACTGCGCAAAGGTGAGGGGTCGACTTCCATGTTGTTAAATATTTCCAAAAGTGTCTACAGGCTCCATACTGCTCTCTATGGAAGCTTTCTGCAATTTAATTGGTGTTAGAACGTTTGTTTACCATATTTGGCAAGAATGTGGCACAGCGCTGATGGGAATTGGACGGGAGCTGCTGTCATTCATAAATTTTTCCCTTCTACAGCCTTACAAACAAAGCGAGTAGTCATGGGAGTTGTAGTTTTACGTCATCGCAAGAAGGCGAATAGCCCAGTTTTTGTTTAATTGTATGGCTTTGCAGTACCACCCTCATCGGAAAACAGCGGATGTTCCATTTAACGAGCCAAATGGTCATATGTTTTGTTTGCGTAAAATATAAATAATGACAAGTTGTCATTTTCAGCATGACACGCACAGCAACTATTTGCAGCATACAAATCCCACGATGTCTCAAATCCTCTCATTGGCTGCCGTGTGATGTCAATCTAGAGGCTCCCCTACTCTATCGCTCCTACAGTAGGTAAATATTTGTGTTTGCTCAGCCGGCTGTAATGGTGGACGACTGAAAGGGGAACGAGAGAAATAAAACCTCTAAAATTGAATCACGAACCAAACACTTCAGCCCACGGCTCGGAAATAAGCTCCGGCGAACATGGATGAACTTAAACATCAAGTTATGATAAACCAGTTCGTCCTGACAGCTGGATGTGCAGCCGATCAGGCGAAACAACTATTGCAAGCGGCACATTGGCAATTCGAGGTAAGGGAATTCTGGCTCAGCAGTTAACGTTATGTTTATGTCTGACTATGAAGCCCATTGTACTACTCGCATTGCTTTGAATGCCATGTCATTTGCTGCCTGGAAATGTGATGCATTACGGTTTAAGGATAATCTATCCATCATTGTTTTGAATCCTAACATTATTTAAGATGCTTATTTTTAGAGGACAATATAAATGTTAAAGCTTACGGGCTACATTGTTTATGTTTGTCACATTGTCGTATACGTATAGTAAGAAAGTTCAAACGACTAGTTTGAACCAAGCAAAAGCTTGACGGGTCGAATATCCAATTAGAATTTACTCTAGATTAAATACTATAATCCTTCCTCATGACACACAGCACAAGCTAGTGAGGTTAGCAAATGCTATTATGCAATGAAGATGACCGCTGGTTTGCGTGGACTCCCCAGACGACAAGCCATCCAGCTAAAAGCAAAAATCTCCCCTTGATAGTTTTGTTTGTCTATCTGCTAACAAAATGTGTCATTTGGATACATTGTTTTGTTGCGGGATGCTATTTATTTTGTGAAAACACAATGTAAACATTGCTTGTTAACGTAGCCTTGTCCATAAATCCATGACACCATGTGGCTGCATGCACTGTAATCCGTAAATACATCTCATATCCTCGTGTTGAGCGAAATACCACAAACATGCAAATTTGTTTCTTTATTTTAGACGGCGCTCAGTGCTTTTTTTCAAGAGACTAGTATTCCATACGGCCACCACCATCAAATGGTGAGTATATTAAAGATTTACAGAATACTCTGACGCCCGGATTCTTGCAAAGTCGGTGTAATTACATTGTGTTCCATTTGATAGATTATATCTATAATTCATTCCACTGTATCCACCGCACTAGATGGCTGGCGAAGTGCAAAGAATTCTGATCTACTAACAATAACAATCTATATGTCGGCCATGTTGCGGAGACACACACTGGGCTTCCAGAAATAAACACGGGCGGCCACGTTCAGTGTTTTCATATGGGGTGACTGTAAAGCGACGTGCATTTTCCAAAGGTGCTTCCTTTATAGAACCCTGTAATTTTGACTACATTGCACGGTACTGTATGTGGCATGTTTTGTGCAGCTGCTATGAAACATCAGTGTCTAGGAAAACTTGGAATTGGAAACCTGGTGCGCAGAACAGTGTCGTGTAGCAAGTTCAGCTGAAAATGTTAACATGTGACACTCGAAAATTTCATGGAGGAATTTATGCTTGATTTTGGTGAGATTTTAAAAGGCTGTGTTTGTATCTGATTATTATTCTAGATGCCAGATTGAAAGATAATTCCTAATACACCATATAAAAGCAAAACAAAATGCATTTTATAACATTCTACTAGACCAATGCCTGTAGTTGATGTACACAACTGAAATTATAAAATAATGTAAGGATACGTTTTTCAATCTTAAGGTAGCCTATTGCGTACACATGCATGTAAGTGTGTTATATTGTAATTACATATTATTAGTACTTATTGTCGTTATCTTTCAACTTAAAAGTGTCATACAGTGAAATAGAAATTTAGCTTGTTAGGGTAGGCTTTGAATGGCGTATTGCATTGAGTTTGCAGGCTACACCTCAGATGATGTCACTGTACATTTTTTCGCTGTAGAGATATGATTGGTTCGGTGTGAGCATTATTTGGGTGTCTGTATTGTGTAACGCCACTTCGTATTCAAACGCTGTAGCATTGTTTTGTTTAGTCGTACGGAAATTGTTGATACACAAAGTAGCCTACAAATTATTTTCAGAAAGACCGAGTGAATAGTTCCAGTGCGCCAGGGACCTTTGTTTTGTTTTACTACAGACAGGGCAGCATCATTTAGTGACAATTATGTTATGCTCTAGAACGTCACTAGGCCCCTGGGGGAAACTAAACGCATATGCTGCTTAGGATGCTAGTCCACTGGCTCCTTGATCGAGTGAATACAGGGGTAGGCTATTCATCTCCACCTATGAAACATACATAAAGGACTATGTACCCTACAAAAAGCCCTCCCCCAAATATGTCAGCATTTATAGAGTACTTGCAGAGCTCTCACTGAATAATTTAGCCCTTTTTACAGAACTTACATCTCAGTAGAGCACGAGAGTGTGTGACATTTTGTAAGTCTATGGACATCGGCTCAAACAATCTCATCTATTATGGCAATAGCCCAACAGCCATGCTAACCAAGAGAAAATGAACTCCTGATAATGTTGAACTTTTCCAAGGGCATCTATGCATCAGAGTCCAACCATGAATATAGATTGACATGCATCTATTCAGTTGATTGTACACAGTGTGTAGTCCTCCTCTCCTGCATGGCAGCCTACCAGCCCCCCCCCCCCCCCCAGTTTATCAGTGTTGCCTGGCCATGGAGGCCTAATCCACTTTGCTCCAGTATTTCCACGCACTGACACACTTATTCTGATTGACAGAGCCGAGGCCGTAAGGGCTCCCCAAGGTAATTTGGGGCTGTGGCTACACAGATATCAGTTTAGCAACATGCCGTTTTCGGAGAGGTGCCCTTGCCTGGAAACGGCTCGGACCTAAGTGTGTAATGTTGGTTGTTAAGTCTGGTGAGGTTTAGATATATTATCTAAAGTCGTTTGTTAGAAGAGCTGAAGCAGGGCATGGCAGGGCATGAATATTTGACTAATCTTTTTAATGTACGTTTGATGTAGTCATAATTTTATTCTGTCTGATTCATGCAAATGTTAGCAAATGTATTACAACAGTGAGGCATCACTACATTCACACCGAATTCACATTTTTATCCTCGCTCATTTTAATGTTGCTACTTCAATTTGCTTAATGTTGCTGAAGGCAGGGATTTGGATTAAGCTGTTTTTTTTCTTTTTCGAATAGTAGGCCTATACATGAAGAGAGCCTGCCTCAGCAAAAAATAAATTAACTGTTGCACAGGCTATTTGTTAGTATAATAGCACCCGCTTCTTTGCACCCTGCTGGGCTGCAATCACTAAAGGACTACCATACAACTTGTTTCTGTTCATCCTGTTCTTGTAAGATACAACCTATGTGAAGTGCATGGACTCGGAAGTCCCAAAGTGTTTGTGTTTTGAATGGCTGTTAGCGTTAGCACTAGCAGGTAGCTTTAGCTGGTGTGCAGGTCAGTCTCAGCTCATCTGTCCAGGGCTCCGTCCTCAGCCTTAGGTCCACCAGGCGAGAGAGAGGGAGAGAGCGGAGCGGCTGCCCACACAAACACAGACGCCGCTGTCGGCTCGGACAGGAAGCGTGGCCCCGCGCTGCATCCAGAATGGGCTCTTTCAGGCCAAAACAAGGGGAGGCACACAGTCCCTGAGCGAGGCCTAGGAGACGACCGTGTTTGGGATGGGTGGGTGTGTGTGTGTGTATTTCTTTTTTCTTTCAAACTCTCCTCCACCTCTCTTCAGAGGCTCCTGTAGAGTCCGCATCCCACAGCGCAAACAGAGCCTCTGACCTACCAAGCGCTCGCTCTTTGAGAAGAACGGTCTAAGTTGCCAACGCATGGCTGCATAGATGGCTTGTTGTGCTGGAAAATGAAGGGAGAGGTTTGAAAAGTGAACGAGCTCCCCAGACATGTGTACACACACACACACACACACATATACATCCATACAGAGTTTCGCATGCCAACACCAGGGAGGGACAGCTGGTCTGAAGAGCCCTGTGCCCCTGGTAGCCCTTAGATACCATTCCTGTTTAGGACTAGCATGTAGCACGTAGGCTAACTCCCCAGAGCCAAAGGAAACATGGCCCAGTCCATCAGCCTCCTTAGTTTTTATCGTAAACAAACCCACAAAGTCCACCACAAAGGCCAATAGGCTTTGTTTTGTTTTATTATTCCCCCAAAGGAAATGGAACAGTGGTCACATTCACAGTCAGCTCAGGGTTTTTTAAGTCATTAAAAGCGGATTGAAGGCTCATAAAAGAATGAATTTAAAGAAGTTGAAAGGTCCCCTTTCCTGGCAGGGGTGACTAAGTGTTTTAGGGGCAGGGGATGGGTACAGAGACTTCTGGTAACTCTAAACGTCTCCTCCAGGAGGAGTCACAGAACACGCTGACATGCAAGGTCAGGTTATGGTATTGTTTTGAAGGCTCAGTTACACGATCATGACCTGGCCCCCAGATTTAGTCTGTTTGGCTGTTTTGTCTGAAAAGCCTCTATTATGAAGAATTAGCTGTTAAAGACACAATAAAAAAAAGTTTCTAGTCATTATTGCTGCTGTTAGATTCATTCATCTGTATGTTGTGGCTGTGTGGTCTGTTATTTGTGTGTGACAGGGGACTCAGATCATCATAGGGATATCAACTGATAGCTAAAGAGCAATAAGATGACTATAGCGGTTGACTAATAAGAATTACTAAAACAGTACACTCACAAGAGACAAGTTGTACCGACAGCACATATTCACACAGACACGGTGTATATTGAGATATGTTCTAAACTTTTTTTTTTTACATTTCCTGGAGGTAGTCTTGTAGAAGGACAAGTTTTTTTTCACTGGAGACAAACTTTTTGTGTGTGTGTTTGTGCACACGTGTGTGTGTGTGTAGGCAGAGTTTTGAGGTCAAACATGTGCTCATGCCATGGATTCTGAGTGAAACAGTGCCAAAGGCTGAGCCACATCTAAAGTTGCCGGTCCTATGTGTTGCTTTATGAGTATGAGTGTGTGTGTGTGTGTGTGTGTCTGTGTGTGTGTTTCTGGTTGCACAGTTTCCCGGAACATTTGGTGCTTTGGCTGAAGGAGTGGATATCAGAGAGTGTGAAGAACAGATGTGTTAACGAGCGTAGGTCCTCCCCAGGCAGTTCCCTTGTACACACACACATACACACACACACACACACATGCACAAACACACACATACATACACACACAGTAACAACTGAATCCAAAGCCAGGGCTTATTTCTGTTCCTTTTTCCTAGTACTGCTAAAAGCCAATAGATGTCTCTCACAGACGCTCCACATGCTCTGGATGGTAAATCCAGGCATATTTAGCTTACAGTGCAGTTCACATGGACGAATCCCCTCTCCTTCTCTACCCAGCCCCTGAGCCCCCTCTTTCCCCCAGTCTGCATGCTGGCCAAGCTCCTGCAGCCACAGGGAAGGCTTGTCAAGGGACAGTGCGGCCATTAGCAGTTAGTGCCTTTTTGTAGCTAATAAGATAGCGTAGCCTTTTGATGCAGAGAAAATGATTATTGACTCAGTGAGTGTTAGTTTAAACCAGTTTGTGGATAGAGGTGGGTGCAGTCTTCCAGTCGCGGGCCAGCCCTTTGTTTTCTCCCCCTGAACACTGGCCACTGCCGGGTTAATAATCAAGCCGGGCAGTGACTGATCGTTTACCCTCCAAAACACACACACACACACACACACACACACACAGAAACACACATACACAGAGGGACATTCCCTTGTGCATTGCAGTGATCACAGCTTCTTGCAATATACAGATATTTCATTTTTGATCAAAATCGAATGTGTGTTATACACCAAGCAGTTATATCTGCCTTTTGCTCTTTATTTTTTTCCTCTTGCTCTCCCTCTCTGCTTTTCTTCCCTTGTGTGTGATTCTCTATTTCTCTGCCTCTTTTCCCACCCTTTCTGTCTTTCTATTTCTCTCAGTTCCTCTTTCTCTCACTCCCTCTTTCTCTCCCTCCCTACATCTCCCATCAGTCTAGCTACTGAGGCAGACTAAAGCTGGACAGCTGGAGGAGGGCTGTCTGATGTCTGACGTGCCTCTGGGCGCATCAGGAGCCCCACCGCCACGACTGCCGCAGTCAGAAGCCCCAGAAATGATTCCATTACCAACCTGATCATTATATTAACTACAGGCCCTCTGTGGCATGCAGGCGCTCTCCCACATATTGGCCTTGGGGCAAATGAACGAACGAACAAACAAACGAACGGATGAACGGCTCAGACACGTTTGCCAAGAAGCGAGAGTGAAAGTGAAAAAGAGAGCAGACAATAACACAGCTCTCCTTCGTCTTCCATTCAGAGATCTTGGAAAGCAACTATGCGTCCTTACTCTTTCTTTTTCTCTCTCTCTTTCTCTCTCTCTTTCACCAATGCGCTCTCTCTCACTGGTTCTCTGAATGAATGGAATTGGAATTTGAAAACAATTCCCCCATTCTTTGCCACACATTCCAGGAGTGCAGGGAAGAACGAGGGCAGTTTTGGAGTGCATTCGCAAAAAGCCATAAATTCACCAGGGAGCGGTCGTCTCAACCCCCCCCCCCCCCCCCTCTTAGAGTTTTTTCCTCCTTGAGTCAACCAGTCGTCAGCTGCTCAGTGGAGGCTTTGTGGAGGGCCGGACAGGGATGTGTAATTCCTTATGATCTTCTCGGAATTCTAATTGGCCTGCAAGTGAGAACTTGAAGGGCCGTGCAAACAGCACACCAGGAATATACCGGAAAATGGCCCACAGTAGTTGGACATAAAATCTTGTGTTTGTGTGTGTGTGTGTGTGTGTGAGACTGTATCTGGGTCTGTATGCCTATTTGTTTAAGGGATGTTGATAACTCCATTTTCAACAGAAAAAGCCTACTCCACTTTACGCCACATCTCATTATATGTCTGTATAAAAATTCGATGCAAATCCAGCCCACGGCCAACTGTTTGTCTAAAAATGACTAGAGAGTGGCCTGTCTGCGCTGCTTGCACAGGAAATGGCCTCCAATTTGTCTTTGTGTAGGAACACAGCAACCACACAAAGCGCGAGCCTCACCACACATGCACACGCCGTGGCACAGTCGAGCGCTCCACACACCCCTGCACGTTTTGGAAAGTGGCGGCAGCAGCCACTAGCAGCGTTGGCGACCCAATGCCGATGACATCCGCTTCCCCACAAAGATGATTTACTTCAATAGTGAAGAAGCAGCCGAAGGAAAAAGGAATGTTCCCACATCTTGGAAGAGGACTTAGCAAACAAAAGCTCAACATCCTCCTTTCCAAATCTCCTGTCTCCAAAATATGATTTACAAAACAGTGCGTGGTCCGTGCAGAAGGTTTCTGTCCGACTAAGCCTCCTCTGACCTCGTTTCATGTTGCCTAGCTCTCTCACTCTCACTCTCACTCTCTCTCTCTCTCTCTCACTCTCTCTCTCTCACTTCGGCGGTACCAGATCGGTCCTCGCTACAAAAATATTTCCATAGCAACCCAGCTGTGGGTTCGCAGTGTGTGGACGCAAGTTGGTTAGTTACTTAATTCAGTGGTTTGACTTTGTTTCTGCCACACTTGACAAAGAATGTAAATATTCCCCTCG